>CM039681.1:40153634-40203634 GCA_022537955.1 Schmidtea mediterranea
AGGATTGTCATCGTGTTTATTGATAGATTTCAAGACTTGTTTAGATGGTATTCAGGTTTTGGTTATGAATATTTATGTCATAAGTGCAATGTCACATACATTGAAATGACTGCCCATCATTTCCGCTCTCAAGTTATCAATCAGAGTTGACTTAGCAAATTGATCGATATTTGTAAACGTAAATTTGTGCTGCAGGATGAAAATAAATGTAAAATAGCTTCGTTTAAAAATTTAAAAGTATTTTATTGAGAATTTATTAGATTTCTGTTAAAATCTTGATTTGATAAAATTTTATTAAAAAAAATTTAAAACTTTATGTTTATAAAAAAAGGAAAATTTATGATTTTTAGTAAAATATTTTTAAAATATAAAAGAAGAAAATTGTTTAAATAACAGTAATTTATTCTATATAGTTTCAAATTCGAATCTACCTGACGGTGACAGTGAATCTGTCGAAATATATTGTAGTATATTTATGTTGGATTGGCGTTTCTTTTATTTATTAATTCAATACCAAAGTTTTGTGATTTTTTAATTAGTATTATTATTATTATTATTATTATTATTATTATTATTATTATTATTATTTCAGCATGTATATGAAGTATTCCTAAGATTTGTTGAATCCCACGAGTTCTCAGCCAACATTGCTCGGCTTCACATTGACCAAAACTTCATTTTATATATCATGGACTTGTTTGATTGTGAGGATCCTCGAGAAAGAGATTATTTAAAGACTATTCTTCACAGAATCTATGGGAAAATGATCACTCTGAGAGCCTTTATAAGGAAACAAATAAATAATATTTTCTATAGGTCAATTTAATATTACTAAAAGAAGTTATTTAATTCATTTTAATCTTTCAGACAAATATATGAAATTGAAGCCTTCAATGGTACTGCAGAATTGCTCGAAATTCTTGGAAGGTATAATGATAGTAATGATCATAATTAATATAATTAATATTATTTAAAAAATATTTTTTTATCATATATTTCGACAACTTAGCTGTCATCATGAGACCTTGAACAAATTCAATAACAATGTTCATGCTTATAGGTTTATTAATAATTGAATAACAGTAAATGTGTGATATAATAGAAAGTTTATTAATCTTAGAAAAATTAATTATAAATTCTCGTATATTTATTTTAAGTTTAATTAGGATTAGATTATTGAATGTGATTATTGTATTAAAGTGCATGGAGTAAAACAACCGCAGTGCGACTCGAGTAGTCATAACGCATATTATTTCTTGTTCTAATAATTTGAGTGTGTAATTTGTGATATATAACTGTATATAAAAATATCCGTTGTGAGTGTTGTGTTTTATTTTATTGAGCACATGGAATCAGAACTACCGACTAGTATTAATTTTTAATTAAAATCAAACACAACACTTGTATTTAATCGGGCTATTCACACTGTAATTTATTTATTAAATTTTACTTAGATATTATTTATTTATCCAAAAACTACTAATTATTTTCCAAAAATAAATTAATATTAAAAATAAATTAGTGAATATTAATTCAATTGGATTTGTAAAATTATAAATAATTAACATAAAAATATTTTTTTTTCTCAAAATAATAACTGAACAAAATGATTTTAATATTTTAAAATTAGATTTTGATTATATAATTTCAAATCAAAAAGTAGGGACTTCCGATTACGATAAAAAGCCAACAATAAAATGAACCAGGAAATTCAAGCTAATGGAAAACTTGAGCTGTGTGAGAAACCCGATTATCAACAAATTTAAAAGGGAACCAAACTTTAATAAAACTACCTCGAAGTAATGATATTTTAGGGAAGTAACGGAAATTCTCAATTGATAACAAATTAAGAAATAAATTAATCAATTTTAAGAGGAGCTCTGTTTACAAATCAGATTTAAAAAGAAGGAATCCAATTACCAAAAACATAGGCGTACGAGACTAGGAGGCAGTGAAAGCAGCTAACCTCCTTGCGATTTTCATTCGGGTTTTCATTCAGGTTTAAAGAGGTAATCTGATTGAATTGTTGAACCTCCGCTGAAAAGACATTGCTTGTTTGAGCAGTAAGTTAAAACAACAATGCGCAGTGAACATCATCGTCAATACAAAACGAAATTTAGGACATTGTGTCAGACCTCATATTGCAAATAATTGCCATTGATACGTTGAAGAGTGGGAAATATGGAGTCATCATTGATGAAACGTCGGAGATTTGCCGCACAGAACAAGTGGCAGTTTGTCTGAGGTACGTTGTGCATAGAAAAACGATGGAGTCTTTCGTTGGTTTCTTCGAAATAGCATTGATTGAGAGAGAGGTGCTATATGCACTTGTGAAGGATATTATCACGTTGCTTCGCCATTGGGCTCAGAATATCGTGGGAGAATGTTTTGATGGTGCAGTCAACAAGTCAGGTATCCATAAAACCTTACAGAAAGAATAAAAGAGTCTTCCCCAGAGGAAAATATGTGCACTGTTATGCCCATCGTCTCAACTTAGCACTCCGTTCTGCTTTGCAAAACGTAGAACCCTTTCAAAATGTGCTGGGAATACTCCAAAGTCTTTACAACTTCCTTACTGCAAGTCCTAAACATCTGACCGCATTTCTCTAACACTAAAATCCCTCAGCACAACAAGATGGTTATGCAATTTGGAAGCGGTAAGATCCGTCACTGAAAAATTACCCAGCCTTTACAAAGCACTTCTCGTCTTGGCGACAGCAAATATTATGGGTCCTAAAATGTATAAAAAAGAGAGGCAACTTAGTCAAATCGCCAGTTTAGTCGAAGATAAATCGAGGAGTTTGTGAAGGTAAGAACAACGTCAGATTTAAATTAGAGCAAATCCATAGACTTCTCTTAACAAATCTGAAGAGAAATCTCCCATTGTAAGACCTATCCCAGTGTAAGAGAGTAAAGTTATAATTGTAAAGTGTGCAGATTGACAGTGATATTGATAATAGTTTTATCTTAAAAGTTGTTATTGAAATTGTGCTGATAAAGTTTTAACTATTGTGGTGATTTTAAATAAACATTATTGTGTTGGGTTGTTCGAGGAGTCAGAAGTTAGCACCAACTTATCCTTAATGTCCAACATTATAGAAATTGTTTTAAATTTCCTTATGTCGGTCAAACGGAGGGAAATGATGCCAGAAACGCTGCTTGGTGTCTCAGAAAAATATTTACACACTTTACGTGATTAAAAAAGCAGTAAATATTTAGATATATTATATAATTAAAGTACAAATAAAGTAAACTGATGTAAAATTGTTTTAATCGGCGCAAATGTTTATATCTTATTTTATAATAACTTGTACTTATAAGCATTTATGATTTTAATAATAATAATAATAATAATAATAATAATAATAATAATAATAATAATAATAATAATAATAATAATAATAATAATAATAATAATAATAATAATAGTAATAATGATAATAATAATAATAATAATAATAATAATAATAATAATAATAATAATAATAATAATAATAATAATAATAATAATAATAATAATAATAGTGATAATGCTATGATCCGATCTAAAGAAATTCCTACTTGCTGTTTATGAATAGGAAAATTTCAAAAAGATAAAATATTGAAATATATTTCTTCCTTTAGAAAATCACATTTGGTAGAATTTCTAGTTTTTTCGAAAGTGAATAAATTTATTCGGCACTTTTGCTTGGATAGGGAATTATTGCCGTTCCATGTGCAACATCGGAATTCACGGTTTGTTCCAGCAGTCATTATTGACATTTTACGATCCCGGTAATTTCCTGGGAAACGTGTTCATTCATTTGCAAATGACATTTCTAGTTGATTTTTCTGACAAATTTGATTGAAAATTGAGCTAATTTCATTCCGATTAATGAAACTCCCCAGGAATCCTCAAGGAAGTCAATGTCAAGGCTATTTCACCGTTATCACTTTATCCAGAATAAGGGGCTACTTTGCTAGGATACAGGCATTGGTGATGGAATCCTTTTCCCTATTTTCAGCATAATTGTGAATTTCTGAAAGGGATAAAAATAGGCATTTGACAGGCATAATAATAGAGCAAGGCTGAACTTAGGATTTCTTTATCTTGTCTTTTTAGTTCTGACTTTACTCACTGAATTTCATTATTTAAAAGGCTCCAAAACAAATGAGACATTTTATTTCAAATTCAACCTGAAGTTTCTTGTGGAATATGTAGTATAGGAAATGTGCCTTTGCCATCATCAACTTAGGGCTTAGTTTCAGTATGTAAAGGCAAAATTTCAATTCGAAAGGTTTCAACCTCACTTGATAATGCATCAAAATAATGTCACCAAAAAAGAAAAGCAGATCAGAGGTGACCGAAAAATAAAAGAATTTTGCTGATATTAAATGGACTAGCTGTGATCTTGATCAAAAGTTTTGATCTGTGATTTTAGTAGAAAAAAACCTAATAGAAGGAATTTAAAAATTAGTAATAAATAAAACAAATTTATAAGGGAAAATAAAAGTTATCAAAATGTTTACCGTTTTATTAACCCGGCGACTAAGATCTCAGCCGCTTCCTGTTTATGTTGAAATTTGTTAATTATTTTTGGTTTTCAGCATAATCAACGGGTTTCAAGTGCCTTTAAAAGACGAACACAAAGTATTCCTGCGACGAGTTTTGCTACCTCTACATAAAGTGCCGAGTCTCGGAGTTTTCCAAGCCCAGCTTGCCTATTGTATTATCGAATTCATCAAAAAAGACACCTCACTATTGAGCGTGGTAAATTAATTGATAATTAATATATTTATTTTATTGATATTTCACTGTTAAATCAATTACTGACGTTATCAATTCATCAGTCAAAGTGCTGTTTTATTTATATTTTGTTTAAATCAACATGTTTAAATGTACTTATCAAAACTGGAGTTGTTTTCGCTAGCTTCATTTTTCGAACAAATCTTTATTATTAATTTCCGAAAATTTTTCCTATTTGTAAGGAAGAGGAGGTGGAAGAGGGGGGGTATGTGAATCATTGATACGCCAATGAAATATTAAATTCTGATAAGAATGGATTGGTGCCATTCGGTTGTTTATGCAAACTATCATGTTGCTGTTATTTTCATCTACTGGAATATATATTATGCTAATCAAGGTTTTCGTGATTGATTGGTATACTTAGATTTTTATTTGACTTTTATTTTCGTGCTTGGTTTGGGTATTTATTTTGGGAGGTTGGATAATAAGGACTGAAGGTTTCGTGAGCCACCTAAACAGTTTCCATCTGGGTCATTGGAACTTGTTTATTGCTATAATTGTTTGCTTGTGATGTCACCAGGTATTAGAAATGACAAGCCATTTGTTTGCTATAGTGTGAGTGCCCCAGGGAACTTTAAACATTTATACGAGAATGAACCAATAAAAATGCAGGCGTGCTGCAATGGAAATGTGCATTGGCCAATGAAATTAATTTTCACAAAATCTATTGATTATTGTATTTCAAAATATTCAATAATAGACATTGATTATTTTGACTGAACACTCAATTTTATTTTACTGCTTGATCTAAAAATACAAGTTTTGATTCGCCTGCCATTGGCGAGCCGTCAAAAGTCTCGTGAAAACTTATTTACTATTCGGATTATTAATAAGACCCCTGCCGCCGATAAACCAAATATTTGAATTTCGATTTCCATAATTAGCTCATTAGTCGAATTTCCGGCCAATAACAAATTTGCACTTTTATTATGATTTGTTGAATTTCGCAATAAATTTGTGCTGGTGTTTAGTTTGAATGTGATAATAATAATAATAATAATAATAATAATAATAATAATAATAATAATAATAAAAACAATGATGAAAAAATTAAAAACATTTTTTTTAAATAATAATAATATTAATAATAATAATTATATTAATAATAATAATAATAATAATAATAATAATAATAATAATAATAATAATAATTATTATTATTATTATAATAATAATAATAATAATATATTTATGACAATTCAATTTTTTAGGTAAGATCTATTAAAGAATAAATTAGAAAAAAAAATTAAAAACATTTTTTAAAAATAATAATAATATTAATAATAATTATATATTTCCGGCCAATAACAAATTTGCACTTTTATTATGATTTGTTGAATTTCGCAATAAATTTGTGCTGGTGTTTAGTTTGAATGTGATAATAATAATATTAATAATATTAATAATAATAATAATAATAATAATAATAATAATAATAATAATAATAATAATAATAATAATAATAATAATAATAATAATAATAGATATAATAATAATAATAATAATATATTTATGACAATTCAATTTTTTAGGTAAGATCTATTAAAGAATAAATTAGAAAAAAAAATTAAAAACATTTTTTTAAAATAATAATAATATTAATAATAATTATAATAATTATAATAATAATAATAATAATTATAATAATTATAATAATAATAATAATAATAATAATAATAATAATAATAATAATAATAATAATAATAATAATAATAATAATAATAATAATATATTTATGACAATTCAATTTTTTAGGTAAGATCTAATAAAGAATAAATTAGTAATAATTAGCATTTTAGCTCCAAAAAAATACTTCATTTAGCACATTTTTATGTACCAGAAAAAGGAAGTAATTATTAACACAGATTTTCATTGCATCTTTTCAACGGCATCAAAGCCTCGTTTTCTCTGTTTGATAAAAGGCCTTTTCATTTTGATCGTTTTTCCGTATTCAAATAGCAGCTTATTGGAATATCTCATTTGACACGGTTTTCGTGGAGTTTCTCTCCAATAATTTCTAAGAATTCCCATTTATTATTTATCTTATTCTCGCAAACTCAAATATAAAATGATAATCGGGAGAGCTTATCAAAACAAAACACAGAGGCAAATACGGATATGGAACAAGTGAGATTGGGATATTATACACTTCACTCTGTGTAAATAAGTTTCTTATTTTGATGTCTGTCAACTGTGCTTGACTTGTGAACAGTTTTCTCCTGGAAACGATGGCAGCAACAACTGTATCGCTGTTGCTAAGTAACCGATAAATCTTTTTTTATTTTCTACTTCATTTCAATGTGAAAAATTGATTATTATTGATAATGAGGGAGAATTGAAGTTGTCCAATTGATTATTCCCATTAGCAATATCCATATTAATTTACACTCTTTTAATTACTTTTAAAAGGATTATGTATTCAGAGAAATGCTACTGATCCAATGTCTGCTAGTGCCTTATTTGGGAGGGGGGTGATTAGAGAGATTGCTCTCGGATTGTAAAATTAAGAATGATAATGCCTAACTGTAGCAGGCAGATTGTGAGTAAATTGCGCTTTTCTTGTGTATAGAAGAATTTAGGACTTTAGGCAGATTATTGTCTTTTTATTAGAGTCAAGAAATCGTATTAGGATTCAGATTTACATCTATTCATTAGCAAAGTCTCGAAGATAATGTTATTGAGATAGAGGACATCTTTCTATATTTGAACACAGCAGAATCGTATTTCTCGTTACATCATGATATCCTAGTATTGAGAAAGTCTTTCATTGGAGTACATCTCTTAATAATATTTCATTTCTTTCTGGATAAGGATTATTTAAAATGGGGTTCTTAACATGTGTGTCAGTTATAGTATGTTCTGTGTGAGCTTTCAACTGTTACACTATATAACATTGTGATAGTTGATGTTGTACATACTTGGTCCATAGCTACCTCGGCGCTCATCTCTTCTACCGTAATCTGATTCATCTTTTTGATGATGTCTCATACAGTTAAATTCTGTGCATTCTTTGGTCAGTAGGTATCTTATTCCAAGGTTTTTTCTGTGTTTTCTAACAAATGTAATGTGAAAGAACCGAATTGTTTTGTTTCCAGACTAAATTTTGTACATTTCAGTGAAAATAAAACTCAAAGAAATTAAAATTCTCAATGGAAATCAGGTCACGTAAGCTGTGGACATCAATGATCTATTGAAAATTGCTTTTACTCAACTTTTATTTCATGAATTTTACAGAAAAAAACGCCATAACGAATTACATTTATTATGTGGAACAAGTGAAAAATGCTCAGAAATGTAGCTCAACTGTTACAAGTGAATTCAGTGTTAGATGTAACAGTTTTAGTATTTATAACATCTATATTTTAAATCGAAAATTATTTAATAAATTCAAAACAATACAATTTGTTTGCAATATTTAAACAACTCTGTGAGGATTTTTATTCAACGTAGAGTAAAGTAAGCATAAAGAATTTCCTTTCCATGTCAATCCACAACATACATTCATTTATTCATTTCTTCATTTATTCTCACACACAGCAAGCCATATAGACTAGTTTGACTTTCACACCCGTTCCAATTTCTGTATTCAACAGCCTTGTGTCCAGTGAATTTTATTTTATCCTGCATTTAACAAATCATTTACTTTACCAACCATTTTTGAATGAGCACCCTTGACGAAGGAGAGACTGCAATTCCTCTTTTTTTTCAATACTTATTCGTTTGACAAATCTTTGGAGACCACGTATTTTGTTGTTTGTTTTTTGATGCGTCTTTTTTGATCTTTTTCAAATGCTGTAACAAGTGCATGCAAAATGCGAATGTGTTTCATTCCAATCTGTTTACTGTTTGTTTAATTCTTCCTCATTCCGAATAATAAATATTGGTCCAATAAAAGAATTCAAATACAATTCTATTTCGAATGAGAAATTGACTCCCGTACAAATGAGTTAAGGGGGGGGGATAAACTAGGACAGAATGCAATTAATTAATCAACTGAATTAGCGTTTATTGGGATATTACTACTATAAATCTCCATCGCATTTCTCTACTTTTAAATTCAAAAATTTCCGTAGGAAATCACAGTTCTGAGAAAATGTTGATTGTTTCCCGTAAACAGGAAGTTTGTACAAGTCAATCAGATTTGAAAGTAGTATTGAAAATATTTTGTCGCTCGCTCTCTCCCATCTCTATTCGCGCAATCTCGTCTCTGTCGAGAAGTGCACTTACCATCTGGTTGCTGTCTAATACAAATATTATAATGGGACTAATTTCATATATGCCTGCAAAAACACTGATGAAATACAGTAAAAATACCATTTGATCGCATTGGAATGATTTTCTTGCATGGAATAAGAGACAGAATAGTTTTGAGAAAGAACAATTTTGATAGTAATGTCAGAAAAAGTGTATTTGCGTACAAAGTAAAGGAATTTGCGTAAAGGAATTGTGATGGGGTAGAGATTGGTGGTGGTGGTAATGGCACCATTTTGAAGGAAAGGAATTGCTAGCTAGGAGTCCACGGCAGATCAGCTGTTATCTTCAGCGATAAAGACAACTTCAACAATAACGATTACACTTATAGGTTTTTTAGTAATTACAGAATTTTGAGCATGTGTTCGTGTGAATGTCTGATTGAGTGTAAACAATAATATTATTGAAAATTATAGAACATGCAAGTTGAAAATGGACATTTCCAGTTTTATAATTTTATTTGAAGGTACTACTTTCAAACAAAATCCATTAATTACGTGTATTTTGAAAGTTTTTTATTAATTTTATTAGAATCATTAAATGTTTACAAAGTTTAAAAATTTTATAAGGTCTTTTAATTTATTTTAATAATTTTTGTTTTAAAATAATAAATAAAATTTTTAGTTTATATTTAAGATGTGTCTGTTTTACTGTATCACTTTTGCTAGTTTCGCTCTTTGTCAAAGATTTGAGCATGAAGAACTTTTCGAATGGTATCATTTATGCTATAACTACAAATAAATTTTCAATTCTTTTGTCAAGACGACTTATTTATAAGATCATTCAGAGATATGGTGAAGACTAAGAGAAGGCCTGAAAAAGACAGAAAATATATGAAGGTGGTCAAATCTGCTCTAAAGAAAAGGCTGGCCAAAACCTCAGAAAACTAATGAGGAAATTTAACATTTCAAAGTCATGTCGCCAAAGTATTAAAAGAAGCAGACATAGGGTGGGATAAGGGGATAAATCTTCCCCGAAATTTCAAAAGGAACAAAAATTAAAAACTAGTTTTTGTGTTGAGTGAAAATTGTATTAAATAAAATTAAAACATCCTGTAAATTGTAATTTTATTTTACTCTATGAGGTAAATTTTTGTAATTTACCGGTAATTTTAATTTGGTTAATTTAATTTAATTTGGTTAAATAATTTGGTAAATAAAAAATCTTAATTTATGTTTATATGCTTCTTGCGTTTGAGAGCCACTGTACACCATACGGAAAGCGCTAGTTAAATTTTCAGTTAAAATTTTAGTAAATTTTCAATACACGGTTTTATTGATTTTGTATATATATATTTACATGTGCAATAAATATATATATATATATATTTACATGTACAATAAATATATATACAACATCAATAAAACTGTGTATTGAAAATTTACTTCAAAAAATTCCCTTCCGAAACCTTTTTTCTGCGTACGACCTTGGTTAAATATAATTTACAAAGCTGTATTAATACTCGTGTATATACATTTTATCACGCGCCACTTTATCACCCGACGTTTTATCACTTCTTATTTAATTTAATATTTACGTTTTTTCATTTTGAATCTTTTTATCACACGAATAAAACTTATTTATTTTTATTTTATTAAATTTATTTTTATACATTTTTTTATATTTTACTATAAATATTCAACGTGATAGAATGTTGAAATGTTGACGTGGTAAAATGTCACAAAACCATTAATACTTATGGAAAGTGAGTAAATTTTTTAAAATTTTAGAAAATAGATACAGAAAATGTGCGCAAACTAACGAATATATTAAATAATATAGTCAAATCATTTTGATATGATTATATTATTTGAAGGCTTTATTTTTTTTATTTAATATAAATTTGATAAATTCAATTATACATCTATATATAAAATAAATGGAATTTGATTTTATTTATTCATCAATTATATCAAATATATAACTTAAATATTCAGAAATACACATTTGGTCATTATTAATAAGCGAATCATTACTTAATTCGTTAGAACTACAAATGACTTTGTTATTTCAAGTAAATATACTACTGAAAAGGACTATAGTATTTGAGGTTTTCGGTGAACATAGAAAATATGATATTCATAACTTTATCAATTTCAAGAAATGTTCGTCTTTGTACCAGAAATAAGATTCTATGATGTCATTTTGGGAGATAGAGTCAGATTATTTCCAAAGAAATTGAAATTCATAAAGAACTCTTAGTTTTTCTGAGAAGCTTCATACGTACAATAAAATGATGTAATAAATCCATACCAAAAAACCAGAAACCCTGGGTTTCATGAAAAATCTGTCAAATAGAAAGAATGCGGTTGTTAAATAACGAAGCTTTTGATCTGTTCAAAGAATTGCTTGTACATATTTAGACATTGTAATACATAAGGTAAACCTTTGACAACACACGTGTCAAACACTTCATACGTTGAATGTATCATAAAGAAATAATTATAAGGATAAAAAATGATTCACATAGTTAAGATGTATGAAATTGTAACCACTTGAGTTGTTTATAAATTTGAAAATGTTTATAATAATAGGTAATACTTCAAGGTCTACTAAAATACTGGCCCAAAACTCAGAGTTTAAAAGAGATCATGCTCCTTAATGAACTAGAAGAATGTCTCGAGCTGAGCGACATTGAGCAATTCCAGGTGGTCTCCAAGCAAGTCTTTAGTCAGATTTCCCGATGTATTTGTTCGCAACATTTTCAAGTTAGCTTCTTCCTATTTTTTTATTTTATTTTAATCATTTTATGAAAGGTTTGTGAGAGAGCCTTACTTTTCTGGAATAATGAGACCCTTCATCCTTTATTTGTGAAAAATATTCATATCCTCTTACCTGCTACATTCCCAGCTCTCTACTATGCAAAACAACATTGGAACAAGTAGGTGATTTGTTTGTCATTTTTTTGAAGTAAAACTTTGAACAATTTGGAAGATGTAACCAGTTTAATGATGCGATTTTGTTTTTCTATATTTAATAATATGGTTTTCATTGAAGAATAGAGGTCAAATTTTCACTTGTCATCAAGGATAATTAGATAAAAAGATAATTATTAAAGGTCATCAAGAGTGAGGTCTTCAAACTTCAAAGCCATCAGAACCTTAGGCCCGTTTTATATAATGTCCATGAAACCTGGTACAAACATATATCATAGAAATCTTTGTGATTTCAAGAAAAAACGACTTTGGATTTAATATTCATAAATTTCCTTAAAAAGTAAAAAATCACGGTCCGGCAGCCTAATTCACTTCAGAATCCTTGCTTATTTCTGTAAAGTAGAGATGGACGTTGAAACATAAAGAGACACATAAAAAATATTTTTAAAAGATATAGCTACGGGAGTCTAAAAAATAAATTATAGAATTGAAAATTCATTAAAATAATTTAATTAAGTCCCATGCATATCTCACACACATATAATTTACATACTTTAGTTTTTTTGCTTTTTTTCAAAAAGAAGACTATATTGAGTATAAAGATTTGTGTTGCGATAAGAGAAAAGACGAAATTAGAATTTGTTTGGATTTTAGAGCTCTCAATCTAGTATCTCAGAGACCAATATTTCCGATACCCAGTACGAATGAAATGATGGATATTTTGAACGGCTCCAAATATTTTGCAACAGTAAACGTAGGTAATCCATATTATCAATTAAAATTAGAGGAAGAATCTAAATTGAAGATGGCGTTGGCTACAAAAAAATGAACAATATTGCTTCAAGGGAATAGCTTTTGGGATTGATGCTGTTCTTTAGAAAATTTCAGAAACTGGTAAATAAATTATGGTGCTCTCTAAATTGAAAGAAAGCTGTAATGTATTAAGACGATATATTAATTTTTTCTCGAAACAAGAAGAGCATTTACACCAAATAATTAACTTATTCGAAAGAATAAAAGACGACGGATTAGAATTAAGTAAAGATAAATGTCATTTCCTGAGAGAAAAAACAAAATTTCTAATACATATTATAAGTAAAGATGGCATTCTGACAAAAGATATTACAATAAAGGTAATAAAAGAATATTAAAGACCAAAATGTATAAAAAAAACTAAGGAGGTTTTTAGGTCTGACAAACTACTATCGAAGTTTTATTAAAAATCATATATAACATACAAAACCAATGGAAATACTCTGTGAAAGTAACAGTAATAAATTAAAATGAACTGATAGTTGTGAGTCAGCATTTTAGAGTTTTTAAGAGAAATTAATGAAAGCACCAATCTTAACGTACCTTGATTTCACCAAAGAACTTATATTAGATACAGATCCTAGTTTCGATCGGATCCGAGTAATATTATCCCAAAAAAGATGAAAAAGACAATGAAAAAGTAATTATTTTATATGGATGCAAATGAGTTTGGATATTTTATTACAAGGAATAAATTGTTGTTAGGGTTTTAAAATTGAAGAAAATATTAAAATGTTGACGGAAATAATCATCGGGAGATAAAACTAATGAAGAACTGAAAAAGACATGCCTCAAATGGTTTTAATTAAAGTTATAAAATTAATCATATGATTAAATATATTATAATATTAAAAACAAGAATAGGAAGACGAAAAATAAGAAAAAAATAAAAGGATTAATAAAAGTATGGCAAAGATGAAATTAGAAAAGTAGTTGAGAACCTTTATCTATAAAACTCAGACACTCAACTCTTACGGCTGTCTGGAATCCGCTGTTTTAGTCTAAATATCAGATGATCTATGTAAATTAGTATAATTCTTTAAACAATTTGCGTCTTGTGAATTGCTTCAGTTATTTAAATCAAATTATTCAATAAATTTACTTTGGCATTTGCTTATGCAATGTTGGCAACTAACATGTTAAAATTAATTTTTAACAAGAAATGTTTTATGAATAATTAATAGAAACACGTTACCAATAAGGTTTCTTGAATGGGATTCTTAGCATGTTACACTTTTTCTTCAAGTGTTAGTCGATTATTCGAACATTTCGGTATCGGGTTTTTGATTTTAGTGCCCGGATAGCGTTTTCCCCAGTATAATCGAGAGCATAAATATATTCAATACAATAAGACATTTCTTGAACAAATTTCAAGCTTTTATGTGGCGGTCGACAGAGGTTTGACTGTAATTTTAAATTTTAAACCTTCAAAATGTCCGGATAACCGGCAGTCTACTGTACTGCTGTTTTTGTAGTGGGGATAAAATAAAATTCAATCCTTTCATATTTGAGAGGGGGTATAAGGTTAAATTCAATTACTTTACACTATTTTGAAAGAAGGAAAGCCAAGAGGTTGAAAGGATTGTTTTTGATTTAAATTTTAGTTTCCTTTACGAATTTATTTTCAATAAAATTATAACGATATAAATACCTGCAAGGGTTGAAAAGTCATTTTAAGGATATTCAGATCACTGTGTTAAGTTTTTCTTTCTCAGCCATCTGACATAAATGAGGCTAAGATTAGGAATGCGAAGTAATGTTTGAAATAAAGATAAGATGAGATTTATTGAAGGAGGATGAAAATGAAAAGGAAAGTTTTTTTCCTGGTACATTTGACTTGATTAAAACAAACAATTAAATTTTATAATAATATAATTAAAATATAATTAAAATATAAATAAATAATATAATTGACTTAAACAAACAATTAAATTAAAATATAATTAAAATATGAATAAATAATATTATTGACTTAAACAAATAATTAAAGTAAATAAAAATAAAAGATTCATGATTTTTAGTCGACAGGCGATTTGAGCCAATTTTATTTTTATGGGATTTTAAGTATGAAAAAATACTTAGGCTTTTTATTCGATATTTTTAGTCGATAGGCGATTTGAGCCAATTTTATTTTTATGGGATTTTAAGTATGAAAAAATACTTAGGCTTTTTATTCGATATTTTTAGGTTCTTTAATCAAGTTTGAGTCAATTTTATTCGAAAATACTACCAATCATAGACGATTTAAGCCTATTTCTATTTTTTAGGCTTTTTAATCGAGGAAAAATACTTGGAGTTTTTTATCACGAATTAAAAATTTTTAAAAATTTTAAATTTGAACATTTAAACAAAAAATTATTAAAAAAAAATGTCGTTCATTAAAACAAATAATTAAAAAAAATTTTCATTCATTAAAACAAATAATTTTAAAAATTATCACCCCCCCTCCCCCTAAAAAAAAATTATAGGGGGGTTCTCGGGATTTTTTCAAGCCAAATATCCACAGGGCATTTTTCAAGCCAAATATCCACGGGGCATAGTCCTCATATATGCAAGTAAGACAATATTAGTATAGAATACAAAAGAGGATATGTTGAGCATCAATTCATTATTTGGATTTGAAATAAGTTTTGAGCTGAAGGAGATCTTCAAATAAGATTGAGTGCTAGGGCTTATTCAAATATTTTCTTAAAATATCTATAATACCCTCCTAATAATATTTTCCCCAGGACGATTCATGGACTCGTGTTCAACGTCCTCAAGATTATGATGGACATCAATCAGAAATTATTCGACGAATGCACATTGAAATTCAAAGAGGATAAGCAAAAGTGAGTGTAAATTTCTCACGTTTTTGTCATCTAAATTGCCTGTAATTACTCTACTTTCCCGCGTATATTCTGTATAAAGTGTAACTTGTGAGGAAGTGAGCTTTAAACCCATTTCAAATGAGTCTCTCTTAAAACATTTTTTGCAACATCAAAAATGACTCTTAATCGGTTTTAGTAAACTGAAAAATCTTAATTTAATAACAACAGGTCTAATTTAAACAAATTTCATTATTTTAATTGAGAAATTCAAACAAAAACATTCTCGGTAAATATTATATTTGGGATTTAATAATTGAAATTTCTTGTTTTAAAAAACTGCTGGCTGTGAGCAATTATTTCCCGCCAATAGCATTTCAATTTCACCAGCAGATTTAAACAATTTTAATAAAGTCTAAATATTCTTTAAGGAACTCTCTGACCGGTAGACATTAGGGGAGATTCTAGCTAAGTTAGTTAGGGAGGTCAAATAAGTTGCTTTTGGTGACCTAAACGCTTCTCACCTGATAGTGTTAGGATTCGGCTCTTGTCCAATTTGCAACTGAAATTTGGTGTTGTGTAGTAAAAAGGCTGTTAAAAGCCGTCAGGAAGTTGATTGGGATGTCAAGTTTTGAATTCCAAATATTATTATTATATAATAATTCCCGTTTCCGTTGTCCGATGTCCAAAGAAATTTATCTAGGAAATCAAAAGATATAGAGATCTGAAAATAAGGCAGACAGATAGGCTTTAACAGAAAGGAGTACACGGACATGATTAGGAACTTGAACTCAAACTATCATATGTTTCTTTTAATTTCAAAGATTTTTAATAAAATTCTTATGAACAGTCCCTTCACCTAATGTAAAAATATCCTTAATCATAAACAAATGGTTTTTAACCATTGTTTGAGAGCCCCGACATTTTGATTGCTTTGGACCTCCACTTGACTTGAGTATTCTTTTCAGTTGGAATTTTTTATCGGAATATTTTCATGAATTGTATACTTTGATGTTTTTATTTCTTATTCTTTATACTTGTATCTAATTCCAGAGAAATCGAAATGAAAAAAAAACATCATGACTGGTGGGTGACTGTGAACGAGGTAGCGAAAAAAAACCCCCTTTATTCAAAAATTGCTTCTGAACTAGGAGACGACTACCCTATAAATGAGATGACATCAGAAAATGGGAAAAAAGATGTAGAAAGCGCACTAAGAGATTTAGAATTAGAGGTAAGAGATTTGTATTCGGATTGTTACTTAAAAACTAATCATTTTCTTGATTTTGTTTTAATAAAGGTTGCCCAATCCATTGACGGGCATTTTATAGAAAGATTTTCAGTGCCATTGCAAGACGTACTCAACCTACCCACATGATATTTTACAGTTTTCCTGAATATCTGAAGCATATTTTAAATATATCTCATGAATAGTGTAACATGGTATATCTGTGTTCATGGTCCTGTCAAGGTCAGGGTCATATTACATAATAGGTCAAAACCATATTATATAATAAGTTCATATAAATTAGGGTTCAATACAACATTAGGTAATTTTTCAAGGTCATGTTAAGGTCATTGAGGTCAATTTTACGGACGAAGTTTAAAGAAAATTGTGATTTTTTGACATATAACTGTCAAAAATGATATTTTAATGGTTACAAACATAAAAAGCATTATTTAAAGATGTGAAAGGTTTGTTTTTTGCCGCTCAAATGGACCTGGCTGGTATCGAAAGTCAAGGTTAAGTTCGATTTCAGTGTCGATAAACGCCAATAAATAAGAGCAAGACCAGATGATCATCAAAATAATTTGTGTTATTTTCATTGTCAACATTAATTACAGGTTTGATTTAAAAGTCTATTTATTCGTTGCAAAGGGTCTGACTAGGGTTACAATTTATTCACAAACTATGAGATTCGGTAAGAGTTTGGTCGTAAAATTAATAATAATAATAATTATAATGATAATAAGGGATTTCCATAAATTATTTCGACAAAATAAAGGGAGGGGGATTGAAGAAGTTTGACAAATGTTGACATGAGAGAAAGGGGAATTAAAAATAAATTGAAGTTTACAATGTTACTTTTTACAATAAATTTAATAAAATAAATAGAGGAAATAAATGGGTATTAGAACTTTCAATGAATTGACAAAACAGCAAAAGAATGAAAGTTTTAAATTAAGTAGAAGTCCGATTTATACTTGGCTTATTCCAAAATGAAGTTTATCATCGGAAAGCAAACGTCATATAACAACTGTTTCTGTGAAGTTAATTCCAGCACAAAATGACTCACACTTGAACCACATTGATGGTATATTTTGTACATCTTCTCTGAATCGCCTTGAGGAAGTTTCCTCTATGTTGGAACTGCGAGAAGTATGCTTTGCCTGCCAAGATAACAAACCCAGAGTCCCTATTGAATTGACTGCAGCTAAAAAGCAGGCTCCACTTTTATTGAAAGTTGAATACCGCGATACTTTGCTAGATTACGACTGGGTTGTAGCATTTGGACACAACCTCATCCCACATTGAAATCGAAAAAAGTTATTCTGGATAAACCTGAAGCTGTAACTTATTCAGTCCCAACGTACATAGCAATTAGGTCGGACAAGTATTGCTCATTTTCAGCATGTTCCCATGGACTGGCTTATCAAAAGCTTCTTGAATTGGAAGAGTTTCACATTATCACAAAGAATCAAAGCAACAAGTTGGTTAAACCTATTTTTATTACGTCTGTGGATGGCGAACCGGATGAAAACCCAAGGTATAATAAAAGTTATTGAATATGGCAATTCATGTTTTTGTGAAGTAAAACCTCGTTCGTTTCAACAAATGGTCCTGGTAAGAGTCCATTCAATCGAGTAAAAAGGCGAATAGCTACTTTGAGTCGAGAAATGTCAGGCCTGACTTTGTCACATGAGGATTTTGAGAGCCACCTTGACTCACAGGTTGAACAATTGATGAAGAATTAGAAAAATCGAATTTCAAATGTACTGGCAAGACGTTGTCAGAAATATGGACGCAAGTAACCATGAACAATTTTCCAACAGTTGCACAGTATATTGTATCTGAAGTACCTGCGCTCTAGGCAGAAAATTTACTAACTAAGGATCAAGATTGGTGCAAAAGCCATGTAAGAACAAGTCAATAATTTTTACAAATTGTGAAATGTCATTGTATGAACTGTTGCCAACCAATTAAAAGCTCGTAATTTTAGATTATCACTGATAGATTCATTCCACCACCAATTCCAGTGAGCCAAACTAGTGAAGACTGTAAAGTACCAGATCAATCTCAGATTGACTTGCACAAATTTCCATAATTTTTCTTCAACCAGTCTTCAAAAGTTTATAGCCTACTACCTCAATCGTTAAAGACATTCAAAATTTTTCCATGTGATCTATATTTTTTTTCCATTCAGTTGCCTTTGTTTGAACAGATCTGTAAAATTTGTCATCTCTATGTTGCTTCCTCCTAGTCATGTTGAAGAAGCATGTTCAACAGTACCAACAACGCAATCTTGGGCCTAAAAATTATTACATGCTGCTCAACTGCAAATAATTAGGAAAATCCGAGTGGCTGCCAAAAGACAGAGCTAATTGTAATTATTGCTTGTGGAGAGATGGTAAGCGCAGAATGGTTAGATGAATACGATCTTGACTTGTCGGGTGTTTCGGTTACACAGGAAATTGATAAATCAGCCCTATGCCTATTATAACAATTAAAGAAAATTTGAGTTTCCCATGTGAATATAACAGCCTTGAATATATTCTCAATTCGTTCATGAATTATAAGTGTTATTTTGAATTTTAAATCTATTATTTGAGTAGTTAAAACTAGTAAAAATGTATTTAAATTTATTTATAGACGTCTTGATTTATATATTTTCTATTTAACATACAAGAAAGTCGTAAAAAATGTTAATAGTTTGTATGGTGAATACAAATTATTGATGTGTTCAACTACCAGTACATTAAACAATAATCAGACACAACAAAGCATCACTGACACTATGACAAATTAATTATTGTTTGTTACTAAAAATAAATATTTGCAGAGGCTATCAACTATCTAGATTCAATCTTCGCATGTTTTCGTTTAATTTGCATTTGAAGTACTAGCTAGTGATATATTTTTAGTGTTCAAATTTCCACTAAATTTATGTTTATAACGCAGCTATTTATGTAAAAAATCAACGCTAATTCTTAAAAATTTGAAATTACTAACAAAATTTCAATTAGAGGAAATTGATTAAACTGAAATTTATTCGATGAAAATAAGGGAATGAAAGATTATATTAGGAATGTCTAGGATTTGAACAAGTATATTTTAAACGACCTGCAGAAAAACTAGATCAACTTGGAAATTTCAGTGGTGCAGTTGCCCCCCCCCCACTTCTGTGGACGGCCATGATTATACATCAAGATTACTAAATGAAAATAATATAAAGAATGGATTTAATGTAAAAGTTATTTCCAAATATTTAAAAAAATGGTAATTATTGATGAAAAATGAAACGCCCAAATAAAAATTGTATGTTTGATACAATTAATACAAATGAATTTAAAAAATCATTTGTAACTAAAGTATGTATTAATTAAGGTGGCCAGATGAATTACTTTCGGAAATACAGTAGTTTCTTTATAGTTTATACTGCCCATGTTTTATGTAATTCTTAAAGTGCTGATTAAGGTAGATGTGAGCCACCCAGCACAGAGCGTTCTGATTGGCTGACGGAATATGCAGGGTAGAAATATAAACTAATTATTCGTTATTGTGTAGTGGGTCGGTTTTAATTTTAGTGAAATTTAAAATATAAAGTAAATGAATTACAAATCTACCATTTCCCTCTTAACCCACGTCAACGCCCCCCCATTTTTTCTGGGCCCTTTAACGCCCCCCTCTAGGTCTCAAACGTCCACAAGTGGGCGTTATCGCCAACTTTGAGAAAGGCTGATCTAGAGTACCTGCTCCTTTGGTACAAGAGAAATTTATACATTTTTGATGGAAACTATTGACTGTGAGAAACTAGCGAACGTTTAATTGACTTTTGAGACCTACACTTGACTAGCAAACTCAGTAGAATAACAAACTGGTTGATGCACGCATAAAACCAAAACCAGAATTCGCTGAATGTAACTGATGACTTACGTATGAATCGTTCAAAAACGGAACTTCGTCTCAAATGTATTATTACGAATAAACAACAGCAACTTACCCATTAAAAATTTAGGTATCGCTTTGTATGGGTTTTTTATTTTTCGTTCTTTTAATATAAAAAAATTAGTTTTTAAGCATGTGTTGATTTGTCGAAGTTGTTAATAATAATTGTATTTCCAGACCCAGTCTAATTCAAATGACATGAAAAAGATAAGATTGATGGACAAAACTTGGAAATCTGGTGGGACAAAGTCCTCAAAGTCCTTCAAGAATTGAACAGCTCAAAAAATCGGACATCTTTTCATTAATAGATATTTTTGATTAATTAACGGTGCCTCTGGCGCCTATTGGTCATGTGTATATATCTCCAATGTTTTCTGTGTTCGTTATTTTTTGATGTTGCAGAGGAGAACTTTGTTCTGTCTTTGAAATAGCAGCAAATAATTATCTTTGAGACTTAGAATAAACACAATCTACTAAATAGTCACATATTCATTCAAGGTTGTAGAAATAAATGTAAACACGAAATAAGATGCTCTTCATCTTTTCATTGTCACGAACCGTATCATTAATTAGAGTTAAAAAGATTAATTCTATGATTAGTTCGAGGTGTGTTCTTCGAGAAAATGGACAGATCTTTTATCCATTTATAAATTATAACATTTATCGAGTTTTATCAAGTGTTGGAACTTGAGGACGATCTTATTTGTACTTTCCAAATGGACAACCACTTAGTTTTGACAGCTAAGTTCTAGACACTAGTTTGATTATTGTTTCCCATCAATTGAACATGCAAAGGGGCATTGCTAGGCTCTTATTTTTCTAATGTGCAATTTGGTTGCAAACCCATGGGTAAATGAGCTACTATAACTATGACTACAGCCATTGGATTCCTTCTTTCTAACTAGAATTCTGATATGTATCTATCATCATCTCAACCTTGATACATTCCTTACTCACACACTTATAATACAACATTTGCGAACTCTGGAGGTATTCTTTTAATATCCAAAAAAATAGACAAATTAAACAACACATATTAATATATCTATAGAAGGTAGAAATGAGCTCACGATGAGTCATCGTTTTTCTTTATCTTTTTCTTAGAACAAAGAAACTGAGCTATCGCATGAATCATGAAGTAGGTCAAGTTCATTGAAACAAAGACATGTTTTGATGAAGTTATAATGATTCATAAATATTTTCGAAAATTTTCTAATTTATAACAAGGCATCCCTATAAACAAAGATCTTTTCGAAAATTTGGTTATTTCCATTTAACAAAGAACTTTTTCTAAAGGTTTTTCTAAGTTCATTAGTAGGTAGATTGTGCGACACTGTTCCAGTACCCCTGGGGTATTAATTATTTAATGAAGTAATTTAATCTCAATCACGCAACTAGGTAATTTTTAATAAAAAAATAAATGATAACACCACCGTTCGTTATTTATGCTTATTTCGAGGCAATACTACCTAAGGACACAGCTTATCAACAAATTCATTTGCTAATTTTGGCTGGATTATTAATTAAAATTATTATAACGGCTGAAATTTATATGAATAATTAATAGGTCTTAATTGGGTAGAGAGATTTTTAAGGCAGTTGAAGATAAAAGTTCTTCCATATTACTAGATAAATGGCAAAGTTAAAATAAATAAGTTAACGTATATATAGAACAGTGAGACTTTTATAAATATCATCTCTGTTTGAAGAATATTGTTAATCGTGTATGAGATCATGATCATTTTGACCGGGAAATACTTGGGGGTCTCTTGTCAAAAATGTGATTTAAAAAGAAAAATTACAATAATCTAGCTCATATGAGGGTGGTATTCGTGGAAGTATTACTTTTGTTACTAAACACATTGCGAAAACAAATATAAAAATTAATAATTTTTACGGTTTGGCTTTAAATTAACCATTAGCTTGTAGAGAATTTAGTGGGAACTAAATGGAATTAATTCAATGTTGTCTGAATGTTTAAATTTAAATCTTGATTTGTTGACTTACGGTTACATGCTTAAATTAGATCTTGAAGTTCCTTCTAAGCTTCATAAGTTGGATGATTTTCCAATTGCTGTTTAAAAATTTAAACCTGTTGGGTCTAAAGCGGAATTATATTTGATGCTTGGTCTGTGAATGACTATTGCGAATAAAGCGATGAAATTCAAACAGGCTCCTATTAGATTATATATGTACAGACATAAGCACAGAATTAAGAGCCTAAAGTACTAATACATTAGATAGTAAGGACTTTGATTGTTTTCCATAATTAAATACTAAAAAAAGGTTTTATAAAAATAAATTTAAGTCGAAAATTAAAGTATGACTCCTTAGTGCCCTTATATAAACAAAATCAAATCACCCAACACAATAACTTTTATTTGGAATCAATATAATTACACTTCTATTATTCATACAGTTTAATACAGCAATTTCACTTTAAGTACTTTCAATGACTTTTCTTTTTACAAAATTATCAATGGCACTTTTCGTCTGGCGTAGGGATATGTCTTCCAATGAGAGATCTCTCTTTCTGTTACGAAAAGGCTCAACTTGATTTAGCTGTCACAAAGTTTCGAAATTTTTCTTTCTTTACCGATACTTAAATATTTCTCCTTTGAACAACTGAAAATTCTGTTGCCCTCCCATCTCCTTTTATATTTGCCCTTTAAATACTTTCTCTCCCACCCCAATTGATTTTGTCCATTTGTGGACATCTCTTTCCTCGGACTTTCCATGCTAATCTAATTTGAGCATAATTCTTCGTATGATTTATCTAAATTCGTCTCATAAATTGGCATCTGCTCATATGAGTTTCCCACAAAATATTGATTTTAATTTTTTAATTAAAATGTTGTACTTTGATTATTATTTTTATTTATTTACATTGTTATGTCAAACCCCAACATCTTTGATAGCTATAATGGCTATAACGATTATATTAACACTGAAATAACAAGGTAACAGGTTTATGTAAACACTGCATGTTAATGTCCTTGTGTGTTTTTGCTAAAGGAGCTTATGGGATAACCTAATAACTTAGTAGATGTAGTTGCTAATAAATTGTCAACACATAGGTATGTTTGTATGTTTTCTATAATATCCATTATTGATAATTTTGTTATGCAGATTTTTGTAATATGTGACGCAATTCACAATTTAGTATTCATGTTTGTGATTATGTAAAATGTTTAAATATCAGAATTTTTACTGAGATTTTGAAGAAATAATCTTTTATTAAAAAAATAAAATATGAAATTTTTAAAAGTTCATTAGAAAATATTCCGCTGAATTTTCAATTTTAATTTCAGGTCTGTTTGGTGATAGTGAAACTATTGTCTCTTAAATTTGTTTGAATACTGAAGATAGATGACATTTATTTTGTGTGAAATAATCTTTGTATTGGAATAAATTTTACTTAACCTTTTAGCATGAATTCGAAAATTAACAATTGCAACGTAGGATTAATTTAGCGATTCCTATCCACAAATAAGTAGAGCACCATAAAGACGGTCGAAAACTAGCCTATCATTATGAATTTTAATCGGAATATATACGTAATTATAAAATAATTCTGTTCTCGCTGAAATTAATTCAAACAGAAATCTGTTAAAACTAATTTTAAAAACCTTATAGACACTTTCATAAAAAACATATCAACTGCCAATTATGAATATATATTCAAATGATCAAGCATGACGCAAATAAATAAAAACAAATAAATTACGGAGCCATGTCCTTAATACAAATTTTTAAATTTAGAAAAAAAATTACTTGTTTAAATTTCAAGCCAAAGATTATGTTTAGAATTATTACTCAAGGAAGTCCTCAAAACAATATCGTATAGAATATTTTGTTTATATAATACACAAAATTAGTAAATAAATGAAAATTGCTTGAATTTTAAATAATAGTAAAATGTCGTCGGCTGGGAATTTTTTTGAAAAAAATTCTGACACTGAATGCGCACAGGAAATTAGTTGAGATTAACATAAATCAGCGATTCAAAAATTCTCGAATGTTTTCGATACCCTTAATAGAGCAGCAACAGTTTGCGCTAGCTGGCATGTATAATTGTTGGACCGTCACCCAAAGATTTGTCAAACCAGGCAGCCATTTTTCAACAAGAGCTATAGTTGAGTTTGTTTCATCGCTCCATCCTCCCATCACATAGATTTCATCTTCCAAGACTGCAAGACAAAAGTTACTTCTTTGACGAATCATTGGCGGCATCGTTTGCCATCGATTGGAAATAGGGTCATATCTCTCAACTGTCCGCAGTCGTTGTAGACCATCGTTTCCACCAATCGCAAATAGAAACTGTTTATGTGTTACAACACTCACGCCACTCCTTATGTTTCCCATCGGAGCCACTGATGACCATTGGTCGATCTTTGGATCATAGACCTCTACAGATGCATAAAAGTGATGACCATCAAATCCACCACAGACATATAACTTTCCAAACAGAGAATCACAACCAGCATCACTACGAACTTGTCTCATCGGAGAAACAAATGACCAATGGTTTTGAAATGGATCGTATCGTTCTACAGAACTCAACCGGTTTCTTCCGTTATGACCACCAATCGCATATATAAAGTCTTCTAATAAACAAGTTGTTATGTAGTTTCGTTTTTCATGCATAGGAGAAAGATACTTCCACTGTTTTTGAACTAAATCGAACATTTTTAAAGTTTGAGTTGGCCCCGATGAAACATACCCACCAATGACATAAACTTTATTCCTGTGTAAAATACACCCAGAATAAGCATGACCTTCATCAAGACCCATTGTTTCCCCGATAATTCTTATCCAAACATTTGCGCGATTGTCATAAACTTGAATTGCCTTAGAAGGTCCGAAGTTTGGATCGTCTTGGTTTCCTTCCCATCCACCAACCACAACAATTGCCTCTCGAGGTAATCTTGGTTTATGAAGGTATCGAATTATTTCACTTACATCACCATCTTTTACATTGGTAGATGAATTTACTTCGTCATCTGGTATCTTTGCCCAAGTCAGTAGTTGATTGCAATCTTTTAATGATTTAATAATAAATCTATTACT
Organism: Schmidtea mediterranea; assembly: GCA_022537955.1. NCBI lineage: Eukaryota > Metazoa > Platyhelminthes > Tricladida > Dugesiidae > Schmidtea > Schmidtea mediterranea. The sequence continues at coordinate 40,179,405 of CM039681.1, forward strand.
AAATACTTTGTTTAAATCGTCCGAGTTAAGTCTGCCTAATCTCAAACAGCCTACCAATTCAGAACAGAGACTTTGTCTATTCTCAAAGTCGTGATCAATCCACTTATCTATGACATTCAATAGTTTCACTTCATCTTTTGTGTTAAGGTAATCATTTTTCAAAAATGATTTCAAATGAGTTACTTCTAATTGCAAAATGTGGTCAGAATTCACAGCCGATGGGAAATTTTCCAATATATAATTCTCTACAAACTTATTCATGTCCGGGTACTCAGAAAACAATTCAATTGAAATACTCCAGTGTTGCCAGCAGTTATCATAGTCTATGCTTGATTGTATTTGCGACATACAAAATTCCAAAACTGTTGAAACTTTAAAAAACAATCCGGCTTTTAAAATGGATGTTGCGTTATCAATGTTTATCTTAAGATTCGGACTGAAAAAATCATCTTGGCAATGTATAAAGGATAAAATGTATTCTAAGCCAGCTGTATCTGCATATGTAACTTTGATTCTGTCATTATCAATCTCGCTGAGACTTCGAGTCCTGGTTCTTTGCGGTGGATTAGGACTTATTTGAGTATTCGGTTCTTCCTTTGATTTTTGTTTGAATCTTTCAAGCTCTTTAACTCGAATTTCTTTCAGTTGATTGCAAAAATATTCACTAGCTCTTGCCAATTTGTAGCCACTGACTTTATGTTCATGGTCTTTACCAAGAATTATTGTTCGATCTAGTAAATATTCTGGAAAAGAGCTGACGAAACAACAACTTAACATTAGTTTTAAACAGCCCCATTACTTTTTAGAAACACCATCTCATTAAATATCGATTTAATATATAATAATTTTAAAAATATATATATCAATATTATTAAATTTTGAAAATTGCTTTTGTAATTAAATTTAACTTGAAATTAGTTTTTATCCAAAAATGAAATAAAAATTCTGTTTTGTTAATTTGAATTAAAATTAAAATTATCAATTTAAAAAACTTTGAAAATTTTTAAATGACTAATTTAAATGAGTCTTACTTTTTAAACACAAAATGCGGAATCGGAGCTATGTTCCTAGTGATAGGGTGTTTCCACGTTTTGAATCGTGTTATCGGGTATTTTTTTATTCCGATTTTTATCAGATCTAAAGGAAAAGACGAGATATGGAAATGGTGTAATTTGCTTATGTCTTGGGTACATGCTTTGATTGTTGGCAGTTGGGATCTATTATGGTTAATTTTACATATTATTGAAATTTTATGTATTATCAAGTTTTTAGTTTTTCAATATTATAATTTTCAGTTAATGTTATTAATTTAATAATATTTCAATGTTAATTTATTAAAATTGATTAAATATTTAATTGATTTAAAATTTAGTATAATTAAATGAAATTATTTATTTTGACGATTGAAATAAATGATGACAGGAAATTTGGCAAAATATCTCAATAGCGATTATTAAAATTATAAATTTTTATTACTTTTTGTACATTTTTTGTTATTTATAATTACAAATCTCCATTTGATTTGAAAATTAATTTTATTAATCCTGCGGATTTTTACATATATTAAACTTAATATCATTTCGGATTGGATTACGTTTTTGTCAATTGAGTGAGCATTTTAACATTTCAAAGGGGATTTTTACTAGTACCACATGAGAGTCATGAACTACACTCTTTCAGGCTATACTTTTGTTTCTTGTGAATATCACGGTGTGAGTTTATCATTGTCTTTTTATAGAAAATTCTCCGTTGTGTGTAAAAGGGCCGTCCACAAATGATATCACGTACCTAAGGACTCAGTGATTCACAAACCTGTGAAAAAAGAAAGCGGGGGGATGGTGTTTTAGAAATGTGAATAATCATGTTTTTTTACTTTCACTGTGATATTAGACGAGCCTATTAATTCAATATATGCATACATTTTTATATGGCGGGTGGGGTGCAAAGATTTGTCATGTAAGGTTTGAGGAGTAACAGGGTGACAAAAATCGACTAAAATTGAGTGACGTCCATAATGGACAGCCCAATAATGTTATGTATTATTTGAACCTTTAGAGCAGGCTTGTATAACTCAACCCATGTTTTGTGTCGCATTAACAATTTTAGGCTTGTAAAGGGCTTCACAAAAAATTACCATGCTTAAAACATTTATTGAAATACAGTCAAACCCGGTTATCGTCACTCCTTTTTATGTCACACTCCGCTTGTTCTCACAAAAATAAAAATCCCCAGCCCCAACAACCTGCACTGCACATCTCCGCTTATTGTCACTCGTTTTTTTTGCAGTCCCTTGGATGTGACAATAACCGGGTTCGACTGTATATATGAATGTTCAGAGACTTTTTCTTTTTGTTATTATAAATGAATGTTAAAGATTTTACAATAATTATAAAAGTGTGTTAAGGTATGTATATAGAAAAAAAATTCTTAAATTATATTGAACATTTCTTTTGAATTTTAGTTTTTACTCAATATTTTGATAGTCATTACGTTTGTTAACTGGGACTAGTAATCCTCGTTTATAAGGTTCTGAGTGTGGAATTTAGATTTATTTATATTTTCTTACGTTATCAGCATAATGGTAAAATATTATTTAAAGTCTAATTGGACACAATTGAACGACAAATTGGTGAGTAATAGATCAATATTGGGGGGGGGGAGAAAAGTGATTGAGTAAAAATAAACGAAAATGCCGAGTTTAATATTTTATATGTTGAAATACCTTTATAAACTAATTAAACGTCGTTTAAGTTGAATATCAAAGTGAAATACCATTAAAAGTTTTTTTGTGAACTTAGGCTTTTATTTCATTTGGGTATATAAAAACAATATAAATTATTTTCTCGAACTTTAAAGTGGTGTTAAATCACGAGGGGATAAATTTATCAAATAATAATAGTACTGAGCATACCCAAATAATAAAATGGTAAAGGAAAAATGGATTAAGATAAATGGAATGCTAGAAGAAAAAACTAAAGATCAATGAAATCAAACAATTAGTAAAGATAAATTTAAAGGGGAAAAGGAAAAATAAATTTGGAAATGAAACAGTCTTGTCCCGAGATAACAAACGGAGAAAACAAGGAAAGAAAGAAATTGATTTATGAATTAAAATCGTAAAGTAGAAGTGACAGCAAATTATGTAGAAGTGCAACTTCGTTAGTGAATATTCTGGCTATTTAAATACCTCAAGTTCCAGTATAAAATATGGGCACATCGAATGCGGTAATACTTTATTATCGCTACAACTTTAAATTAATAATTATAATAAGTGTTTATTCATTTTTCATGCATTATAATGTTCTTTTATCAACGTGCTTTAGCGTGAGTTTTATATGCTCACATCTCCATTGTCAATTACGTGTCTGAAATTTCTAACTCATGGAATAATATATGTTTTATAATGGATAATATGTATCCAATCATTAGACTCAGTAAGAGGCACTTCCAGCAAATTAATTAAATATATTTTTGTTTTCAGTCGAATTAAATTTATTTTGAACTCTATGAGAAATGTCGGTTTGATCTAAAAGATCCTAAGTCCATAAAGTTGTCAGTAGCCACCGAGATTGCTGATGTGCACTAACATTGTAACGTAATGATACACCTTACCAATCGATATGTGCGAAAATCAGCACATTTATTGAACTGGATTGGTGGTATTTGATTGGCTGATTGTAAATATCTATTGATATCGATTGACTCATCTATGGCGTGATCAGCTCACGAGAGCGTTAATAATGTCAAATCAGATTATTTCTTTAATTTTGTAAATCTGACCAGTTGGTAGTGTTTAATGCTGAGTGAGTTAGAATTTGAATAGTGGGTGCATGTTGAATATCATCATTAATAATAATAATAATAATAATACTATTACTATTATCATCAATTAGTACTATCAGCACACTGATTGTACTACTTACATTTCAAATTTATTGTTATTGTGCTCATAAAAATGATATATTTATCTATGTTAATTGAATCCTCCCCTCTGCCACTCCTCAGTTATGCGTCAACAATCGCTTAACTTATATATTATTGACACACATGATTCTATTGTTTGATGAATAAAAAAGTTTCTCAGTACAGCTATCATCAATGGTGTGCTGAAGGAGAAAGAGGGAAGAAAGAAGTTAAATACATATTTGAGAAGACTAACAAGTATTAAAGTCATGAACCTGGTATTTACTCCGATACCTTGCAAAAATTCAACCCTAACTAAATTTGCATAGGACTTGCCTAGATCGGACTTTTTAACATCTTAGTTCTGCTTGTGACTTCTATATAATGAGAAGGACATATATATATATATATATATATATATATATATATATATATAAAGTGTTCAACAGTTAAGAATTAAGCATATTTTTATTTGAATAAATAACCACGAGAATATTTAAATAGCCTGTATATAGTCAATTCATATAAATATTTTATCGTCTATTAATAGTGATATGGCATGCTATAAGTTTTAGAATCTACCAAATTTTTGTCTCTATTCTACTTTATGCAATGTCGAGAAGTGTAAGTGCAAATATTCGATCGGGACAAAAACCGCTTAAATACCTCAGATCGACTTCAATATTGGATATCCCCCATATTTCAATGGCCTAATGAGGATTGAACCAATTGCAAATATATTCAGTAAAAGGAAATCATCGAAGCTTTGCCACATCGAGATAAACACGACTTGTGTACAGTCTCACTCTCGAAGAACAAAACAATTGTTGTCACATACATAAATATTTCTTTGTTAACTTGTCTTCCAATTTCATCCAAAAGAAATTCTGGGTTAGGGAACAATCAAATATGTTTTCTTACCGGTTTAGCATGCAATATATGTTGACTTGTTAACGGTTACAATATATTGAGAGTGTTCTAGTGACCGGCTGTATGCATTTGATTGACCACGTTTACATGGCGGGATATTTGAACTTTGGTCCTGATTGTGGCTTGATTTTACATTCATAACTTTACTTAGCTAGCTTCTTTCATCTCTGAGTCTCGTGTGAAAGTCATTAAGGTGAATCCAGTATGTTGTATGGGATCAATTAGAAATCTTTCGGTTCACATTATTACACTATATTTCAATTTGTGGAATTTATATTCTTTATTAATAAAAATAATAATAATAAATATGAAATGAAAATGAACGAAATTTTAGAGTAACAAAACGCAGATTAAAGGCAATTTAAAAATTTATGATTTACTGCTATTATTGTTATTATTATTAATTATTATTATAATTATTAAAAGATAACGCCAATAAAAAACTCTTCGTACGATATATTTCGACAGGATAACTGTCATCTTCAGGTACACAAAACCAACTAAAAATATTATGAATTAACTTATAATTTAAACAAATTAAATTAATAAAAAAATAATAATTTGTTATATTTTATTATATTTATTATTATTATTATTATTATTATTATTATTATTATTATTATTATTATTATTATTATTATTATTATTATTTTGACAGCTTCTATTATTATCCCGAATTGACAGATGATTTGGTCGACTTTAAAAACTCATTCTGCTACTATCTAATTGTGTTTTCTACCGGTGAGTGATGTATTCATTGTATTTATTATTTGTATTTGTATGGAATGTGCCGTCCAAACATGGTGATAATAATATTTCTTGCCATACGTTATCATTATGATGACTCAGTTGACAAGACGGGTCGTGTTTTATTAGTCCAAATGTGACATGAAGTGTTTGCGTTAACTCAATAAGATAAAAAGGCTTATGAATATTAGAATAGTGCAACACGGGGACTCCTAATGACAGATTGTTTAGATTTTCTTTTTTAATCATTTTTTACTAATTTTATACCGGGTGCTTATTTGAGATATTTTCGCTCTAGATTGAAATTTAATTTAATTCAATTTTTTAATTTTTGACCTTTGAATGCTGATATTCTTTTGTGATAATAATTGATACTGATTGTATTAATAATAAAAATAAAATTATAGTTGTGATAATAATATTATCAATAGTGAACTTCCTTAATTTGTAATTCTATGCTTAACTCAAACCCGTGAACAATTTTTTTTGAAAAATTCCATTCGTTGTTAGATTTTGCGGCTATTTGAAAAGAAACTTCTGTATTAAGTATTTTATTAGTGTAAAATTTTAAAGATAGGTGCAAACTTTAGCAGTTCAATACCGGAATCTTTCTATTTATGAAATAGTTTTCCATTTTCAGGTACCTTGGAACAGGGACAGTTGCTTTACTTAACTATTTCATATTTAACTTATCATAAATCGCGAAATGCATTAAAATCACTGATTTATCTTATTGAAAGTGAAATAACAACATATCAGTATACTGCTATTGATGGTGTATCTGTGAACTGAACAATACAATCAGACTAATGAACCGTAATCTTCACATTTATTGCGTTTGAGTGATATATATATAAACTTCTAAATTCGATTTAAGCAGTAAAAGTGTACACTACTCGATACATGCACACATACTTATTAGTGAGATGCAGTCAGAACCATATGAACACAGTGTAATATATCCGGTTCTATCTACATCCATAAATTTTAAAATAAGCTCACAATTTTGTGTTAATTACGGATTGTTGTACGTGATTGTGACATCGTATGCCAGATTCAGTTTGGTCTATCAGTTTAATTTTTTATTAATAAATCAGAAAGAAATTTTCAATTTGATATAATAAATAGTTAAAATTAATTTGTAGAATTTTATATTTTTAATTGTCGCCATCTTAGTCTCTCAGATATTTTTCTTTATATGCAACCGCTCAAAACATGCTCCTGTCGAGGTCCTTGTCAGAGATTTTTATCTTTGACAAGCCTAACACAGAATACTATTATCATTTTCATTCCATATTTTGTATTATTAGTAGTTAAATGCACTTTTGTTAGGGACATAAAATGTATTAAATAAAGTAGGGGGGGGGGTGAAATCGAAATTGCTACAAATTAATTAAGAACTATTTAAATATGCAAAATGTAAAAATCAATATTTTTCCGGGGGCAGTGTTAATAGGTGTCAAAGTTGAAGACGTTTAAAATAACTTTAAAATGATAAAAGGTCCAGAGAACCAAAAAAAACTTTTTAATTATTGAGTAATCCAAAAGTCTTTGGAGAATCAGTGGAAGTAACAGGCTAAGTGGTCAATAAATCAAGTGAGGTCGCCTCAGCAAGCGAGGTTGACCGATTCCATGAAACGAGATGAGACCGTATTTTTGCGCAGGCGGGTTTAACCAACACTCTCGTAAACAGCGAATTTTTATCGAATCAGTAAAAACGAATGAACTTACTGCAACAGTTGATATATTTCTTGAGTCAATGATGTGTTGCTGGGGGGTCTACTATTAAAAAATTATATATAAATTTATTTAAATATTGATTTCCAAAAATAACCGAGATTGCTTGAAAATTTTATAAAAATAAATTTTTTAAAACAACTTGAAATATATATATATATATATATATATATATAGCATATAGATAGTAGACAGTAAAATATGAGGATTTCCTTTACACATGTGAAACGCCAAGGACATTTGCAATCCATATTTCGTATTACTTCCACAAATGAGAACCTTTCATTATCGAAAACTTAGTTTGTTGCCCATTTATAAATTAGCCTGTAATGCTCTGTTGCAATTCCTTTACTAGTAATAATTTTTTATTGGGATTTTTCCCAGGAAAAATCAATTTATTCGAAAAGATTTTCAATCGTTTATTTGCAAATATTAGTTTTTTACTGAGGGAATATTTCCCATGGCACATTCCAATCAATAGGTCACTTAGTGACTCCAGGCACAGTGAATTTGGCTTTGTGTCGGGCTTCGTGGGACTCACTGAACTCGGCCACTAAGTTCAGCTAAATTCATCAATGTCTAAGTAACATAACTTTATTGCTTGGTTTTATCAACCGAGCTGCCTACTAACCCCCTGATTGCTTTTCCCATATATTTCATGAAAAGAGAAAATTAATAGTTTACTGGAAATTTGGCTTTCTAATAATTCATTGAAATAATGCCCTACAACCAAAGTTTTTAGAACAGATTAGGCCGTTTGTCCCAAACTGGAAGGGTGGAAAGTTTAATCTTGGGTCGAGATGTTATTATTGTCTGTATTATTTTATTAAAAAATTATTGTTTAAATATAAGGAGCACGGTCTGAAAATATTCGCAATTCACCTAAAACAACACATTAATAATTACATACGGATATTCAGTCACGAAATCTTCACCCCCAACAATATCATATTCACGGTATAAGTGCATAATTTAACAGCCAGTGAAACAGCTGTGACTAATGAAAAGGTGCATGCAGATTATTCTGGATTTTTAAATTTTCATTAAGATATAATTCGTTCTTTTGTCTTTGACTGGTTCTGGATTTTTATAGCGATACAGCATAAAGCTTTGTTAAAATATCTGTCACATATTGGAATGCAATATTTTCAGAAGACCACTGTAACTTAAAATGGGATTTGCTAAACCATATTAACAATCCTTTTCATGGGAAAGATTAATGCAAGATATGTAATGAACTTTAAAATTATGAAGTGACGTTTTGAAAATACTTAAATCAAAGGTTTTATCTCTCGATTTTGTCAGGAACTGTTCACCTTTAAATTTCTAAAGCATCATAATAAATCCATTGTCATTAGGCAAACGGATTACATTCCTTCGGAATGATGTCAAATCCTGGTCAAAAGTATGGAAATAGAAATAGAGAATTGAAATATCAATGGTTTTCTGGAACTGGCAACAATTATGATATATCTATTATAGGAAAGGATATGACATTGTTTAGGGATATTGTGAAATCGGCAATTCCATCTATGAGACCGATTTATCATTTAGGAATTTCCTCTCGTAAATCAATGATATGCACAGTGAAATGCGCAATAAAAGTGCAAGCGGCTTCACTCAGCACTGTTGATGCCCGATAAAGGCGAGTGATTTCACTCGCATTTGGTGTTGAACAGGGCTTTGAAAACCTTTCAGTTTGTCGGGCCGGGAGAAAAATTTACTTTTGCGGCGACCGATGCAAATTTTATAAATTAATTATACCGAGGTTTTCTCCTGAAATAATCTATATATTGTTATTGAATATTTAACTACTTGAGGAGGAAATGATCCGTGCATTCATAATAGTTACATAAGCCTATGGATTCAATGGATTATGAAAACGTATGGATACCATGTTTTGAGAATTTGGCAACCTCGTTTTTTGAAAAAAAGTTGAAGCGTGACTCAAAGACTCAGAAGAGAAAACATTTAGGTAAACTTTTTTCCACAGTTGTTGACCCACGGTACGGACTGACAATGCAGGTTTCACGGACTACCACTTTTCGGTAGAACTTGTGCCGAGTTCCAAAATTGAGGGTCCAGTTAAAACTTTGAATAAAGTACAATTTATTTATTTTTTCGAACGTGAATATTAATTTCTGTATAAGATTGTCTCATTTAAACAAAATTTTGAAATTAAAGTTATTTTGGTAAAATATTGAATTGGAAAGTGAAAATGTCTTTGACAATCGATCCTTGTGCACTAATTATTAATCCCATCCTTCTGGGCCATCGTAGGCAATATCCGAGATCCGACAAGTGTTCTTACATTCACGCTTTGCACGGCTCACATTTTAAATAATAATTATTATAATAAACTTAGAAATAATTTCTCCTGAGATAGTATGCATCAGGCAGTACCACAATATTGAAAATGAGATTTGACAGATAGGCATATTAAATACGAAGTTTTACTGTTTTTTGTTTTAATCTACTCCAAAATATCTAATCTGTCATCAGTGAATCGTGGCTAATCATAACCATTTGTTGTCTGATAATAACCCAGTTCCTATTTGCCTGGGATAATTATTGTTATCGTCAACGAATAGAAGATTTGCAGATTATTAAAACAAATTTTAAAAGACGCCATTATCGATTTGAGCAGCGGGTCAAAGTGCAATTGTAGAATTGCTCAGACCTATAAAGTTAAATTATCATCCCAGTCAAGTTTTTGAAAATTATCTATTTAGATAATAATTTGTTTTAATCTCCACTGATTTTGATTTGCGATATTTTGCACTTTTCCGGAAATATTATTTAATCAAATATCATTTTCTTTTCATTCTATAGTGGGACATATCGTGTCAACTGGGAATGCAAATCCACTGACTTTCTAGTCCATTGGTTCTTAACCTTTTTAGCTAACGGCACCACTAAAGTATTCAAATAAAATTCTCGCACCCATTACCAAAAATAAGGAATTATATAAATTGAAAAAAAGACAATGCACAAAATATTTTTTATTAATATTTTGTACATAACAATTTTTTAAAAATCTTTTATCTAAATTTTAGATTCTAAATAATCAATTCTAAAATTTAATATTGCTATTGCTCAATTATTGTCGCAAACCGTGGAATCTTTTTTTGAAATAACCACACGCATATCACCACTAGCATTAAGTCTATTTCTAGATTTTGTTTTAATGTGTAAAAGTGAAGAGAACCCGGGGATGAATTTTTTTTTGAATTTTTTTTCTTTATTGAGTTCGAATCTTGCATGTTAATTTTTTTGAAAACCTAATCCTAAATTAAAAGTTCTAAAAAATTGGAAAATAAATCCAGTTAGTGTTAGTATTTTGAATATTTTTGGATTAAAACGCGGGAGGTACTTAAGGCATAAGTACTTACTAATTACAGTGAATCTGTAAAATTGTAAACTCGCACCACCGGGAGTACGAACACCACTGGTTAAGAGCCACTGTTCTAGTTAAACTGAAATTAATTTCCATTTTATTAATTAAATTGATTAAACTGATTATTGAAAATTAACCTTATTGTTTATTTATTTATTAATGATTCATAATGTGATTAATTAATTTTATTTAACGGTTAATTTTAATAATTTCCACTAAATTTGGTGTTTTGTGATCGATTCAAGTGAAAAATCTAGACAAAATGGGCGTTGGGAAATTTTATTCAAAACTGAACATGGGTGCAGCAGTCCGTAATTTGGCAAGGGAAAGCTCGAGATATTGGCACACATCTGATCCTTGTGTTGATCGGCAATAACATCCACCCAACACTGGCAATTTGTGGCTTCCCCATGGCACATGCAGCAGGTATATCTATTGAATCCATGTCACTGGGAAATTATCTCAAATTCCAGACATGAAAATTTGTCAGTTTCAGAAATTTATTTAGTGCTAAAAGTGCTAAAATTTTCTGTCGGTTCATTGAATTGTTAGGAAACATTTTATAAGATTCGATTCAGGGATTTCTGGTTTGGTGACTTTTATCATTATGGTCTAGTTAGGGCCCAGTAAGTCTATAATGAGCATTAAAAAAAGATGTGGGATAACAGTAAATAATAGATATTCTAAATAATATAATATGTATGCATGTGTGTATCTTGCTCAAGATAATTACAATATAATATTTTCCTCCTGAGAGTTTCTCACTTGTTTTAGATAATAAATATTATGTTGTTATTGAATATTTAACTACTTGAGGAGGAAATGACCCTAACCAAAAAAACAAAATCAATATTTAGCTCAGCAATATCGACAATCACAACCAAGACAACAACATCAAAGATTTCGAGAAAATACCCTACCACGAAGCGAACCATTTAGAAATAATAACAGATTTCTAGATCTTAGGAGTTTATCTAGTCGACCTTCAGTTTTACCCACACAAAACAGATCGAATTTTTCAAATTCTTATGAGCGGTCAAATAGAAGATACGAACAACTACGATCAAAACAATGCTGGGGCTGCAAAGAAGTAGGACATATAAGAGCCCAATGTCCGAACATAAAATATTCTCATTGGAAGAAGACATGCCATTTTAAATTCCAATGCTTCGATCTAAGAGGAACTCAGAGCTACAGATATCAACAGAATATGGCAGCAATTACAGATCAAGGAGATGATGAGAACATGATGTCCGACACCGAATACCCAAATGGCAGCACTCCAACACAGGAGGAAGTGATTGGAGCGATAAACTAAATGTAAGCAATATCTTGAGCAATGATTGTATGTATGATAATGTTTGTAATTGTTTGCATGAAATTGAATTTTTTTGATAATATTTTTGATAATAAGAAATTTAATTACCTTTTGGATACAGGAGCTAAAATAAGTGTTATCAGCAAAGAAATAATAAACGCGCTCGAAAATGTAAAAGTTGAAAATACTAATTTATTGGTAAAGTGTGTAAATGAGAGCTACTTAGAAATATTAGACAAAGTTTCGTATAAAATAAAAATTATAAATCAAGAAAATAATGTTCATTTCTTCATTGCAAATTAAATTTCATCAAGTCTAATAGGAGGAAATAATTTGTTAGATAAATTTAATATTAAACTTGTATTAAACCCGCGAAAAGAAAATATTTTAATGTTAGATGAAGCAAAACCAATCAATTTTAAAAATGATCAAATTAATCGAGATGTGACTTTGAATAAAATAATAAAAGACTATGAAAACATATTTATGAAACTTAAATGGGATGTAGGCAAAACCAATTTAGTAAAACATGAGATATTAACGAAAAATGAACCTATTGTTATTAATCCTAGGCGCCAGACACTTTATTTAATTGAGAAAATTGAAAAAAATATTAAGAATATGGAGAAAAACGGAATAATAAGTCAGTGTGAGTCTCCCTGGAACTCACCTTTAGTTTGCGTAAAAAAGAAAGATAAAGATGAGATCCGGATTTGTTTAGATTATAGAGCGTTAAATGCGGTGACAGAAAGACTAAGTTTTCCCATTCAGAATACTCAAGAAATGTTAGATATTTTGTACGGCGCCAAATATTTCACCACCCTTGACTTAGGAAATGCTTATTACCAAGTTGAGTTACAAGATGAATCTAAATTAAAAACAGCATTTTCCACAAATAATACTCAATATTGCTTTAACCATAAACCGTTTGGGATTGCGGCTGCGCCTGCAACATTTCAAAAGCTCATGAATAAAGTATTAAGGCCACTAAATTGTAAAGAAGCTGTTGTTTATCTTGACGACATATTAATATTTTCTTCTTCCTTACAAGAATTCCTTTCTTGGATTAACGAATTATTATCGGAGGTTTATAAAGAACAATAGTATGTATTCAAAACCACTCGAGAAATTGTGCGGTGTAAATCAGACAAAAATTATGTGGACAAATGAATGCGAAGACGCTTTTCAAGCATTAAAGAAAGCATTAGTAAAAGCTCCACTTCTAGCATTCCCTGATTTTACAAAGGAATTTATCTTGGACACAGACGCCGTTTCGACAGGATTGGAGCAGTTTTTTCGCAGTTGGATGAAAATGGTAAAGAAAGAGTAATTGCATATGGTTCGTACGCAATGAATAAACACGAAGTATTGTATTGTATCACTCGGAAAGAATTATTAGCCATAATTTATTTTACCGAACATTTCAAACACTACCTATATGGCAAGAGGTTTAAATTGAGGACAGATCATAAGTCAATAACGTTTATGTTGAAGACCAATCACACCTCAATTTCAAACATGGATCAATCAATTAAGTGGTCTAAATATTGAAATGGAATACCGTACTGGAGAAACGCATTCTAATGCAGATGCACTGTCGAGAACTGAATGTGATACGTGCATACAATGTCAAACGATTCACGAGGAACCAAAAACAGGAAAAATTAAAACAAAGGTTCTAGCACTCATGTGTCAAGAAGATGGAAAACTGTGGCAACAAGATTTTTAGGAAATAGAAAATATCAAGAAAGATATACTAATGGTGAAGGAAACAAAATTTATAGAAAGTAATAACATTATTCATTCAGGTAAAGGTAAAATATGACTTCCAGACGAAAGTAAAACAGTGTTTGTTTTGTATACTCATAGAATTCTGTGTCATGCTGGAGTGCATAAAGTTCACGAATATATTTCTAGGAAATTTGATATGAGAAACAGACAAGAATTTATTAAAAAAAATAGTCGGATCATGCGAAAATTGTCAAAAAAGAAAAGCTATAACTACCTGAACAGCAGAAAAACAAATTAAACCTAAGGGAGTTTATTTATTTGAATCGATTTTCATCGACTTTTGTGGCCCAATGAATACTTCTAGGAATGAAAAGAGATATACTTTGGCAATAATAGACCAATTTAGTAAATATATTTCTTTGAGTGCAGCTTCTGGGCAAGATAAAAAGACAATTGCAGCAATAATTAATGAAAAATGGATTTTGAAATTTGGTGCTCCAAAGAGTATTCATTGTGACAGAAGAAAAGCATTTGAGTCAACTTTAATAAAAGCATTTGCAGATAAATTTGATATTAATCTAATATATTCAAGTCCGTATAATCATTCTGCTAATGGACAAATTGAACGCCAATTTAGAACTATTAGAGATGCTATCCAAATCTCCTTAAAATAAAGAATGGGCAAAGGACTGGGTCGAAACACTTTCTGAAGTTGAATTTATGTTGAATGCGAAAGTTCAGAAAACTACTCAGTTGAGTTCTGCACAAATTATTTTTGGGAAAAAGATTGCAAGAGAGCAGTATGAAAATGACAAAACTTGTGACCTACAATTATTTATGGAAAATCGTAAATCAGAAAGATAAGAGTTAAAAAAGCGAATACAAGTGAGAAAAGAAACTGAACTATTTTCCGAAGAAAACCTGACCAAACCGAATCTTCAATGTTGGAGATGTTCTTTGGTAAAAAAGATGTTAATAAAAATGAAGATAGATTTGAGGGTCCAGGTAAAATAGTAAAAAAACGGCATGACAGAAGTTTTATGATTGAATTTCAGAATGGAAAATGGAAAATTAGAAATGTTGAATGAATCAAACATTTTAAAATGAGAGGAGATGGGGGATAACAGTAAATAATAGGTATTCTAAATAATATGTATGTGTATGTTGAATTTGTATGACTGAAAATTATGTAATATATGTCTGAATGTCAAAGGTGTGATTTATGTGATTTATGAACGCATGTGTGTATCTTGCTCAAGATAATTGCAATATAATAATTTCCTCCTGAGAGTTTCTCACTTGTTTTAGATAATAAATATTATGTCTCCAAAGTCTTCTAACAGTAGCAAATATTTTGAAAAACCTCTCAGGTTTCTTTCACATGGCCACTGTTGACCTCCAAATTAAAAATCAAATTCTAATTAAATAATTAAATTATGAGTATAAAATTTCATTTCCAGTATTTGTGTTTCATATAATCATTTCTATTAATGCTGATAATTTCTAATGTAAACATTTTTATTACATCATCAACTATTAATATTTTTACGTTTTTAGGATATTTTCTCTACGACTTCGCTGACATGATTTATAACAAGAAAGTTCTGAAAATGTGGGAGCTGACGTTGCATCATTTAGCGGTATGTTGATTTCACTCTGTTGTTGGCACTCGTTTTGTATTGATTACTGCTCTTAAAGTCAATGGATTTTGATCGAGAAAGATCATCAAATTGATGATTTCGATGTGCAGCTTTAGTTCCTAATACCGCTAATAGTTTTAAGTATAATAGTAGTAGAACTAACATTGACGCTAGATTCAGTTATCATTAGGACTAATTTTGATGCACCAAATGGAGAATTAACAGAATTGACTCTAGCATATATTACGTCACGAATCTAAATTTGTAATGTTAAAATGATACAATACAAAATCGGACGTTTTGGGAAATATTCCTCAATTGAAAAAAATTCTGCGCCGTCATTTCTGCAGTCGAACGAACACGATATCACGAATATTGTTAAAATCGACGAACGATTCAGCGTTTACACAACCAATGGATTTAGAGGATCCGTTGGAGGAACGTAGTACTCTCGAGGGTTAATAATCCGGGGAATTTCCTGTGTGAATGTTTTAGAAAAAATCTTACATTATTATTTTCAAATAGTAGCATGAACCCTATCCGACAGCAGAGGTTATCAGATTACCTGCGTATTTTGTTAGTCAAGATATAGTTGGTCAATTTATGTTTTATTATATTTGATATCGAGTGTTCATGATTTATTATTATTATTATTATTATTATTATTATTATTATTCAGGTTATTTCGACATTTCTTTATAATCTATGCACGATGACCTGTGTGGGATACAATGTTGTAGCTCTTCTTTGCGAAGTGAACAGTTTCTTTCTTCATTCTCGCAAACTGCTGCAACTATACCATGTGCCTTTTAGACATGTAGGGTATCGCTGTGTTGCGGTGGTCAATTTGATTACGTTCGCGATTTTCCGGGGAATCGCCTTGGTAACCATTACCTATGGAATGTATGTTGAAGAAAAGCTAAATGATAGATTCTATTTTATTTGCCTATGCATCAGCATGACCATTATGAACCTACTCAATCCGATCTTGTTTTGGATCATTCTAAAAAATGATTTCCTCAGACAATTCAAGAAACCAAAACACATTGGAAATGGGAAAATCGTCAGCAATGGCGTCCAAAATTCCCATTTGCCGACTCAGGAAAACTCGGATCAACCGAATGATTTCGAGGATGTGGACGAGATGAAAATCGAGTGAAACCTTCTGGAACCAAATCGTGCCTTTATTTGTCGATTGAGGAGTTTCTAGTTTCCATATTTTGTGTATGCTCTGGAGAGATTTATTTTTCTGGATATTTTTTACATGAACTGTTTTCGATGTTAATATATACAGGCTTTTGTTTCGATAAAGATTTCCACTTTCTATATCTTGATTTATATCGTCAGTTGTGTGAGCAGTCGGCCATGCGTCGGAGGCAGAATTCGGTTCTGTAAAGCAACTTTTTCACGTGAATAAATTATAATGTTGATTTTAAATTTCGACATTTCTTTTCTATTTTAAAAAATTGATATGAAAATTCCTTTCTCTATAATAAGAAATATTCAACGTATATTTTATTAGTTTTTCTCCTCTGTGACACGCTTTATAATGATTATTAATCAGAATGTTATGATCATTTTGTCATTCATAGAATTTACTGGCTGGCTGCAGAAGCGGATATGTCCGATCTCCCTTCCATCACCTTTGGATACGGGAATCGGATTTGCTCACAGATGTTAGAAATAATTGGTTCACTTCACGTTCATTTATACCTCTCTAAGGTTAGGATTTGCACAGAAAATACTTTTGTCAAGAGAAAATTATATTTTCAGTGAAAGCATGTCCCACACCCTAACGGGTTCATAGTTCATTCATTTGGCAACCAAGTAAAGTTGGTGTAATGTAAATGGATGGAAATTTTTATTCATAACACGATTTGCCTATGATTCTCTGAGCTGAAATGGTTTAGTGATTTCTGAAGGTTATCCTTCTAGTTGGATTAATTTCAATTAAAAAAAGATTGATGAAAGAAGTGAATATGGAAACACATATTTACTTTTATGCAATTTAACTTATAAACATTTTGATATGATTAAAGCAAAAAGGTTCTCAGCACAGTGAATCAAGAGAACATTTATCTATAATATAAGTGATAAGAAAACAAAAAATGACAAATAGAAAATGTGTGCTTTCTTTCATTGGGATAGAACTGGAAATTTTTGGATTTGTTTAAATGCTGAGAAAAAAATTACATGCGCCACACAAATAAAGGAGTATCCATTAAGGACGTGCCCAAAAAGCAATTTTGATCCCCTCCCCTTGTCCCTTTTCATGAGCAACCCCTACCGGGGGGACATTTTCTCCAAATATAGATATCCTTTATTTTCAGAAGAAATTTAAATAATTTATAAGCATATAGGTTAAATTTAATTGCAACATTATATATAGTAGTATAAAATATTGGTTGAAAAATAAAGAAAAAATAGGCATACATAATTAAAATGGTCAAATGGGAAAATTACGAGACATGAAACATGCCACTTACTTATTTACCATATATTGTATATAAAAAAGATAATAGAAAAATTTAAAAAAATCATTAATCCACTATGTATAGTATTTAAAGGACCAATGCTGATGGGGATGTCCTAAGCACTTGGCACCCCCACCCTAGTGTCCCCATTTGTTCTTTTATGATGATCGAATAAAGGGGGTTTATGGAGGGTCCGTAATTTAAGAAATTTATAGTTAACGTCCAAATAATTAATTTATCACCTGTTTTTATCTCGCATGATGGCTCTAATTATATTTGATGGCATCACCATCTCGTGGACAAATTCCTCAATCGCTTACAAAGCGAATTAACAAAAATCCGTCAAGAAACCGAAATCCTGTGCTGCAAATATGCACGTGTCAACAAGTACAGTAAACGCTTAGAGGCGACCTAGACCCGCCCGGAGAAAGTTAAGAAATTATTTCAGCAAATCGAAGCTCTTCAAGAAGTAACGTTTTTGAACACCGTTTAAATTAAATTAAATTTTACATAAAATGATTAATTGATTAGTATCAGATGGAATTAAGATGGAATCGGTCTTGATTAAGACTGAATGAATTTAGGTGCTTTTATCAAGGGCTGATATCAATATTCAATGGAAATGGAGAATCGCAAACAATTAGTATCACTTCCGAAGTTTTACTGAAACAGTTGATGCCATTAGTGCAAAACAGGCACTTCGGGAGTGAAAGTCTGAAGATATTCATGTTAAAGATGTCCACTGAGCTAAAGCCTATAAGCTAGATAATTCTGTCAATCCAGATCACGATAAACTTATTTATGATTTATTTGAGTGAGTTCTTTTAAATTTTAAAAATTACAAGAAGAATCGGTGGAAATATGTTGGAGGTCCCATTCACCCACTAAACATTGTATAAACATATCTTTTGGAGGATGAGGAATTGGTTGACCAAGTGAAAAAAGTTTGTGAGATTGAAGATCTAAAGGATACTAATTATAGGATCGAGCAGGTGAGTTTGATATTCGATTCTACCACAGACTTTATCTGACTCCAAAGATAAAAATGTTTTGGCGTGTAAGGTATGATTTATAAATACACAATATGGATTATAAAATAAGACGAAGACTGCTGGTTATAAATATGTATGTTTATGTATAACAAAATTAAAAATAAATGTGTAACCAAAAAATGACGCACTCTCTAACAGATTAAAATCGGTTATTCAAACCGTCCTCAGATTAAGTTTGTCACACGCTGGGGCTACTTGGTACTCTCAGCACTGATCTAATACGATAGTTACAAGACTTTGAGAATTCCGAATTTTGTGCGAACGATTAGAACAAGTTCGTTCTTACGTTCCTAATGTTGGGCTCAGAGCCAAAATTAAAACAAAATTACAAAACCGATTTAAACAAAAAGGTGAAAATTGTATAAAGTAAAACAAAATAATTAATGTCGTTTGGAAATTGTCAATATGGCTGCTGTAACATAAGCACGCACCGCAAGAAAAGACCAAAAATAAAATAAAACATATTAATTAAAACAAATTAAAAATATAACAAAATTAAATAAAAACAAATAATTAATTAAATTCTTGAGAAAGCCTACAGCTGCAGACAGAAACATATGAGAAAAGAAATAAACTGCCAAAACCTTGCAAAATAAGGTTTAGAAAAAACACAGGCAGAAGAGGCGACCAGTAAATAAAATATTGGGGTTAAAAAATAATATCATAAGAAAATAATAATAAAAATAAAATCCAACAATAAAATATTAATATATCAAAAAATAAAGAAAAATATATAAAAAATTATAAAAATAATTTTAAATTAATAAAATAATTAAAAAACCCGAAAAATCGCCCATTGGTCGCACACAGGCACAAAAACACTATATATACGGCAGTCATCTTCATAATTTCTAACAGACTTACAGACAATACTTAGACTTTCTTAGACAATTTTAGTCAGGCAGAAAATTTGTAGAATTTTTTAGACGAACAGTGAATCATTTTTAGACAGAATTTTTATGCCAATTTATGCCAACTTTTCAAATCTGGTTGCATGACTGTGGATTGTAAGTACTGTTATTTTGTATAAATATATATTTCGGAGTTAAAGTTTTAATTTTATTCTGTATGGTCGTGGAATCTTTTGGTGCCACTGACAAGTCCCTTTAAAATCTTATTTATAATAAGTATTGCAATAGCTATTGATAAGGCAGATCCCGGTCCGGCTGGCGAATTAAGTTCCCTAGTTGTGATTGTGGATCGCGCCTGTTCGAAACCTCGGTCTGTCCGTGACGGGGCCTGGCAAAATGGCACAGGACCCTCCCCGCAGGGCATCGTTGAACGACTCACAACGGCTGATGGAAAAGTCGGTCGAGGTGAGCAGGTAAACTTAAACTCATGGGAAGTGCGACTTTAGTTAAGGGGGAATAAAGTTTTGTATTGAAAATTTAAAATATTGTCAGAAAATTAATTGGAAAATCAAGTAGGAAAGAATAAGATAGTGTAGGAATGTAAAATTGAATGTATTTTTCCAAAAGTTCAATGATATAATCTGACAGAAGAGAGAAATGTTTATTGAAGTGACCACAGAGAGTTGTAACTACTTAAAATCATGGGAAATGTACCGGGAGTTAAAGAACTGCTAATCAAATTTTTAATATAGGGAAAGATAAAGGTAAACTAGGACAAATGTAGTCGATACCGTGATTAAACAAATGAAATAGGAAATTTATCAAAAAATAAGGGAGAAACGCTGCCTAAATTTTTGAAGGATACCTTTATAAATTACGGGTAAAGGTGACAAATAAGTAAGAGAATTGTAGGAATAGACGAGTAAGGACCAGGATATAGAAAGAGAAAGACGTAAGATCTTCCATCGGCAGTCCAGAACCCGAAAGTGAAAATATCATGAGGAGTAGTTCTAGAAATGGAGTTCACCTGCTCATGAATTTTCAACCCTTATGTATGTTACCAACATGGCAATCACCATGGGTACATAGGAGGGATAGGATAATAATGTTGATGGCGTTTAGGTGGTTGTTACACAGAAACCCTAGAAAGAATAAATAAAAATCAACCCTATTCGCCAACACTAAATATAATCACTCTGAGAATTTGACTCCAATTCATATAAATCAACAAAGAAGGTTGATACTTGTAGACGGATGTAATTTAAAACATTTCTTAGTTTAGATCAGGGATTCCCAAAGTTGTGCATTTGGGCGGTGAATAACTGTAAGGGGGCGATGAAAGCTTAAAAGAAAGAAGAGAAGATTCAGAAAAATTGATCTATGCATTACGCTCATAGCGCTTCATTTTTATTTGAATAACGTACCGGACGTTGGCTCGGTTCCCGTATACTCCCTCACTTGCATTTATGTATTACAATCAATACTGTTACTGAACTACAAGCAATGCCGTGGACAACTGCGATTCTTGAGATTGTTCGATCACAAGGCCGAAGCCTGGAGCGGCAGCAGCAGTATTAACACCAGACTTTGAAGAACGCTATGAATCAGTAGATTTCCCGTAACTATTATTACTGGAAAACTACGGCGTAATATAACTCTAAGTTAGGTTGTTGTAATATTGTGACAAGTTAAAGTTAACTAACAAATATCATTGGTGAGTATTATTTATTTATTTTGTAATAATTATAAGCGCATTACAATTAATAATATCATGTTTATTTATTTCATTAGCATTTATTTTATTTTGTAATTTACAAAAATATTTCAAAGAATTACAAAACAGTATTAATTAAAAATACCTCCATAAAAATTTTATTTTTTTCTTCAGATATTAATGGATTAACCACAGAAAAAATGCCAAATATTTGAAATATGGCTTTATTGAGTCGCATGTAAACAATACATTACCAATGCGCTTGATTTGCCAGAAAGTTTTATCAAACGAAGAACATTTGACTAAAATTCATGGTGATAAAAAGAAAAAAAAGATGTATCTTATTTTCGAACAATAAACGAAAGAATTATCAAACAACCGACATTGGCAAAACTCTTTCAAACGCAACCACACAAAATGACGATGGCTTGCTTGCTTCCTACAATTTTTAATTAATGATTGCCAAATCGGGGAAACCTCATACTATTGGTAAAGAACTAATTATACCGACTATAAGTGAAGTAATACGTACTGTGCTACACAAGCCACCGTCTAACATTATTAAGAGCATTTAACACAGTGCAAAGAAGAATTAATGAAATGGCTCAAGATGTTGAAGATTCATTGTGTGGGTTTTTAAAAACATCTCAGTTTTCTATTCAACTTGATGAGCCAACTTTGTTAGGAAATGAAGCTTTACTTTTAGGCTAGAAAACCCATGTAGCGTCCTACCATCACTGGAGCACCATCTGTGGCTATTAAAAGTTTTAGCATATGTGTGGTTCACAAAGGAAGAAATAATTTGTCAAGAATTATTATTTGCTAAGTATTTGCAAACTGATATTAAAGGAGAATCAATATTGATATATTAGATGAGTTTTTTAAAGAAAAAGAAATATCTATGATTAATATCTTATCGATAGCCACAGATGGTGCTCCAGCGATGGTAAGGAGCTACAGGAGTTTTCTTGCATATTTAAAAAAGGAGGTACCGAATGTTTTTACACAACACTGTATCATTCATTGTTAACATCTAGTTTCCAAAAACTTAAGTCAACATAATTCATTGCAATATGTAATTAAAGGTATTAACACAATCAGAAGCAAATCATTGAATGAAAGATTATTTAAACAGCTCTGTATTGAAAATGATGAAGAATTTAATCGTTTGCTGCTGCATACCAAAGTTCGGTGGTTGTCAAAGGATGCCTATTTAGATAGGTTTTATAAGCTGTTTAACTCGGTGCTGGAGTTCTTGAAAGATAAACATGATGCTTTACGATGCAATTTAATTCAATTCAAAAGTGAGATCGCTTTCTTGACCGACATGTTTCAAAAATTTAATGCTTGCAATCTTTAGATTCAAGGTGATGAACTTAATTTAATAAAAACAAAATCTGTTATTTCTGCATTTGTGACAAAACTTCTTCTGTTCAAATGAAATTTTGGACGAGGGGAATTCTGCGAGTTCCCAAATTTATCAGGAGCAGAAATAAAAGATGAACTCATACTTTCTTATTGTGAGCACTTGGAGGCTCTTTATTTGGATTTTAATCAACGATTTGATGAAATTTAGAAAATGAACATACCTGGTTGGATTTTGGATCCTTTTTCAAGTACAAACACAGAAGAATCTCCACAGTTACAAAAAAAACTGATGAAATTAACTGCAAATGAAGAATTGAAACATAAATTCAAAAGCGGCTACCAACAATTCTGGCTGCAAAAGGAGATCCCTGCGGCTTATCCTGAAATATGGGCTGTAATTCAAAAGTTCTTAATTGCATTTACTTCATCATATTTAGGGGAACGTGGATTCAGTTTGGGCAACCAATTTATTAACAAAAAAATAAACCAATTGCAAATAGTCAATTTCGGAGATTTAAGGTTACTGCTAACGAAAATAGAACGGATGATTACTAACTTGGTAGCTGCATACCAGGTTCATCATTCGCATAATGATGATTTCGAAAGTTTTAACTTTTTTTATTACCTTTCTTTTCTGAATTCTATAAATATATATTCGTTTAATTGCTATTAAAATTTTTAAAAAATTTATTTTCAAGGGGCGCTGAGTTATATTTTTTCTGTAAATAGGGCGGTAGGCCAAATAAGTTTGGGAACCACTGGTTTAGACGAATATATAAATATATATATATATATAAAGGTAAATTAACTATTCGGTTAATTCCTTTTAATTTTGTTCGACGAGAACTCCTGATTGATTATCACAATTTTTTTTTGATCGGTTACCTCTATCTGATCTGTTTATATTCTTTCTAAAAATTACGTAACTTTTCTGTTTATTCAAGCGGCTCACAAATCAATCTTCAACTACGGCTGTATTCACTAAATTGCTTTAGTCCAAACACTAACTAAGTTTTTGTTCCTCCTGTTTTTTACAATGTAAAATTACTTATATTAATTTTTTATTTTGAATCTAAATATCGAAAAAATGATGGCCCATTATTAATTAAAACGCCAAATAAATGAAATATATTTCGAGGAAATTATCCTCATCCTCAGTTTGCCATCATAATCTTTGTCCAATGTTATCTACGGAAATAGTAATGATGTAATAGTTATGATTTAATGATTTAATTAAATAATCTCAATAAACTTGCTGCTGATTGAACATTTATTTTAGGGGATTGTGATTTAATCACCAACGCCTCACATAAAATTCTTTACCACTTATTATTGAAGTTTTTATATAAAATTATAAAATCTTTTAAA
>CM039681.1:40208634-40501134 GCA_022537955.1 Schmidtea mediterranea
TACAAAATTCATTTCACTTTTGCTTTATCTACTTCATATATTTCTTCTTCTTCTTCACTCGACATTTCAAAGGTTCCTAAATTATAAAATTACATCCTTAATCATTTCCATCACATAATAATAATAATAATAATAATAATAATAATAATAATAATAATAATAATAATAATAATAATAATAATAATAATAATAATAATAATAATAATAATAATAATAATAATAATAATAATAATAATAATAATAATAATAATAATAATAATAATAATAATAATAATAATAATAATAATAATGGTAATAACAATAATAATAATAATAATAATAATAATGGTAATAATAATAATAATTTTGGAAATCACTTGAAAAAAGCTGTGCCGAAAATTCGTGAATACCTTAAATAAATCTGATTCATAGTCAAATTTTGTAGAAAATATTATGTCACTTATAAAGAAATCAGAGGTGAAAAATAATAAAAGTCCTTATAATAATAATAATAAAAACTTCAAAATCTTTTCTTTTGTCGATGGCGGAATCATTTGTATAAATAAAATTTAAATAAATACAATGTTAGCCAATTTCCACAATGTTTATTCATGGAATATGATACATATTTATTTAAACAAATTAATATATTTGTGGACTACAGTTGAGTGAAAGAAAATATCAATCAGAGAAGGAGAGGAGAAAGCAAAAGTCTAGTTAAATTTTGGTTATGAGTGATCCGGGCCGTTTATCGGTCGAAATATTTCATATTTTTTGAAAAAAAATTGCGAAAATAGGCTAACATTGTTATTTATTTAAATTTTATTTGAATAATATTAATTATAATAATAATAAAAGTAAATAAACGCGTCAATCATTTAATTTCAAGGAAGCACCATTCAAACACACGTTTAACGATATATTTCGACAGATTCACTGTCATCATCACGTAATAAAACAAATCATAAAAAGGGATTTTAATTAATTTAAAATCCCTAAGGTCATAAGACACAAGGTCATTTATCTCAAAGGTTGATGTGCACAATGTTGTGAGTACGAGTGTTTTAAATGTGTTTGAAAAGTTTGATTAAAAAATTTGGAATAAATAAAAATACTGTTGTTCGTTTTAAAATTTTAATATTTAAATTTTAAAAAAAACTTTTATAATATATAATTTATAAATATTATTTATAAATGATTTTCTACTATGAAAGTTAGAAGAGTAAATTTCTAAATATGTTTACATACAAATATGTGTTAAATTTGATTGTTTATCCTAAAGAAATTGAAAATTATTTATTTATAAATATAAAATAAAAAATATTTAAATTTAAGTCTTTGTCTCATAAGTGGCCTCCGTAAGTTTCTTGTGACCTTTAAAAAAATTTTTGTTTTTTATAAAAGTTGCATATGTAGGTATATCAGCTTATGCTATCTTCATTATTATTGCCTAATTTAAAAGTGGCATTCAATGATAAAAAAAGTTCCTCGCCTATTGTTTTATTATGTTTATTAATTTATACAAACTACTATTTGATTGACTTAGAAAGGGCGTCAAAAGTTCTAGGTACGCCACTGTGGCAAGTAAATTTCTTATGTTTTACGTTGAATAAATTACGTTGAATAAAATTCCTCAAGGAAAAAATTATTAGAAATAAATTGATTTGCATTTTGAATTTAATAAATATTTAGTTAATTATGGATATTATAAATACAAAAAGTATTACATCTAACAATTATTTTTATTATTATTATTATTATTATTATTATTATTATTATTATTATTATTATTATTATTATTATTATTATTATTATTATTATTATTATTATTATTATTATTATTATTATTGTTATTGTTATTATTATTATTATTATTATTATTATTATTATTATTATTATTATTATTATTATTTTTTTTTTTTTATTTTTATTATTATTATTAGGTTTCCAAATAATAAAAACGAAGTAACTAGAATCAAAGTTTATTTTACATCCCCAATTTTAGAAAAAAAATTGTCGAAGAGCTTTAAAATTTTTTGATTCATTTAATATACACTTTGCAGCAAGGGCTTGGCTTATTATTTAATTTTTTAAAAATATTATTATTATCAATTGCAAAAATTATTAACTTACCGATTAGATGCAAAACTTCCAACGAAGATAAAAATTGATAAATCTTTCGCATCAAACCTTCCATAAATATGACATCACTTAAACAGATGCAGAGATAATAAAGACTCGCGGGAAAACTCGTCAAGTCATTGAAGTCATGGAGTTGCATGGCATTACTGAAATCCAAAATCAAATATTTGAGTTGTGGACTACGATTAGCCAATTCCTCCAAAACCGGTATCGTTATTAAGTCACTCGCCATTTCAATGTATTTGAGAGTAGAGCCGGTGATTGGAAGCAGAATATCAAGGAATACTTCTGTAGAATTGATGGCTAACCCCTTACAGTCTTGTCGCAAATTCAAATATTGCCACAATGTGGAATCGTGAGCTATTTGATACCATTTTCGGCAAACGACTGCAATCTTGAACAAATCCCTTTGAGTTAGATATGAAAAGATCTTTAGAATCAATTTGTCCGGAAGCTCATTGAAGGTAATATATGTTACCTAAAGACAATTTTTATTAATTTTTGTCTATTTATTGTTTACAAATAGAATTTATTAGCTTACACTGGTTATGCTTATATTTTCAAGAGGAATTACAAAAGGAATCTCACGCCAAATTAACCTATATATGAGGGCCCAAGAAATTTTTACATACTGGGCCTCGGCCGACACAAGAATTAGACAACACAGAGACAAATATTCCAAAATAAATAACAAATTATATCGCCACTTTTTGTTAAAATAAAATCAATACAAAACAATAAATTTTAGTTTTTATAGACGAAGACAAAGTTATTGTACAATTAAAACTGTATTTCGTAAATTAAAAAAAAACGAAATATTTTTTTTTAATTTTAAACAAAAGCATGATTTTAAGCAATAATGAAATTAATTTCAAAATTCTGGTTTCTCGTTTGCAATTCGGCTAAGCTATCGATTATAAAACTATGATTATCAATGTAATAATTACTTTGCAGCAAGGGCTTATTTTATTATTTACTTATCAGTCCAAAGCTTTTTGTTCGGTCTACAGAACTGCTTAAGAATTTAATTTTGATTGATTCAATGAGTTTCACAAGTAATTTAATATTTGCAGAAAAATATGTTTTCTAAAATGTTCATCTTATGAGTAGAAGCCGATAAAAATGTATAAACAATTTAAAACAGTGGTTCCCAAAATTGACGGTACCAATACCCCCCCCCACCCTTCCAGGTAGAGGTTTCAAACGATCTTGTGGTAAGTGGGTACGCAATTGAAATCACTAGAAATTTCAATTCTGAATTATAATTCATCTTATTTCATTTGCTCACCAGATGAATCTCAACAACCAAGTATGTTGGACAAGTATTATCCAATTTATTTTGTCCAGTCGGTTTTGAGATGCTTATAGGTATTTTCAAGGATTCGTGCAATACTGAAAATGTATTACAAGTTACTATATACGTCGAAAATATCAGATGGCTTAAACGGGGTAAACTGCTATAGCGAGGGAGCGTCGAAAAGAATTTGGTCTTGCAAAATGATCAGTAGTCTCAAACAATTTGGGAACCACTGATACTTTTTTGCTGGTGTACCTCTTGGCAACAGCATTCGTGCCACTAAAGATACACGTACCACCTGTAGAAAATCGCTGCAGTAAATTGAAAACAAAATTTATTTTCCTTGTTGATTGGTCCTTGTTATACCGAAGGAATTGCATCCGCAGTTAAACAAACAGTAAAATTAGATTAATGAATCAAGCAATTAATCAATATTTATTTACATAGTTTCCAGTTAATTTAAACAAAACTCTAGAATAATTCACAAAACAGATGCCCAGTATTATGAGTGAAACAATCTAAATTTATTATAGTTCAACTATAGAATCACTACAGTTGGATAAATGTGGTCTCGTTTCTGCTCCATTGTAGAGTACTTTGCAATATAAACTCTTCGTTTTGACCCATTCCAGCCTTATGTCAGATTCATGCAACATTGCAATTTTTCTTTCCAATATGACTGAAATAATAAGCTAATAAGTTTCTACATCATCTTATCAACTGAAAAATTTATTTGAGACTAAAATGTTTTTAACTCTTTCTATTTCAAAGAATCCTAATGTTGATAACATTTTCTTGCAATCTTTTGTTAAATCAAAGAGTGTCACTGTTGTGATCTCATTTCTGTTGAAAATTAACTATGATATTTCATAGAAATATAAAATGTCAAGTTAATGACAAAAAAATTTCAAAAAGAAATGAATAAAAACTTAAATGGCAAACACAGTTGGCATTTTTGTTCCGAAATCCCTTCACAGTAAGTTCCAATCTAAAGCAATGTCAATCGCTCTATACGTTTGTTTTCTAATGACAGATAATCAAGGGAAACTTTTAAGATTATTAATAAATAAAGAGATTTTTTACTATTTTCCGTGAGTTCGAAGGAGAATTTAGTCTTTCCTCCAAAGGGATATAACCGAATTACGTAAGTCTCGACCAAATGAATATGAAAAATTGTTGATTTCAAAATAATTTTTTATCTATCTGCTTGATCTTCAAATTTAATGGTATAAAGTTTTTAATTTAATTAAATTATTTTAGTTTGATTATGTTAATTTCATCTTTTAATCATAAATAAATTTGCACTGAAAAGTCACTAACAATAAGCAATAGAACTACCAGAGTTGATTGGTGTTTTTGAGTATACGTTAATCATATCATTGAAATTAATTTATTTAAATCGAAAATAAAAAAATATTTTTAAACAATTCAATGCCATATTAACAATCAACATAAATACATAAAATAGTACAAATGAAGATTATTAAATTTAAAAGTAAAATTGAATTTGTAATTCTGACGTGTTTGTAGTTCTCGCTTTAATTGACATATAATCAAGCCTTGATCAAAATTCACATTAAGTATTTAATAATTAAAATATAAAATTAATACAATTATATTAAAATTAAAACACTATTAAACTAGAATTTAACGCTATTAAATTTCAAGTTCAAACTAATACATGCAAACGTTCAAACATTTAACCCATTTTTGCCCGATTTTTTTTCCCTCAAAATTTATAATAATTTCAAAAAATCATAATGTTATACATAATATTTAAAAAAATTTTTTTTTGCATTCGTAATGGCTTTGAGTTTTTTGAAATGTTCCAAATTTGGAATACTGGGAAAAAATGGGTTAAACTAAAATGTATTACAATTTAGGACTTTCAAAGTAATACTTAGCCGTACAATGTACAATTTTTTGTATGAAATTTAAAATAAAACTTGTCTATGAAATATAATACTGACTTTTACATGCAGTATAAACAAAAACAACACGTATCAACTCGCCCATTTGATATACATTTGTATTTAATGTCAAAAATTGACGTCTTTAATTTGATACAATGCGCACGATAGGGTTGAGAACTAAAGGATTTTCTTCAAAAAACCTTCTCAGAAAA
This sequence comes from Schmidtea mediterranea, assembly GCA_022537955.1. Taxonomy (NCBI): domain Eukaryota; kingdom Metazoa; phylum Platyhelminthes; order Tricladida; family Dugesiidae; genus Schmidtea; species Schmidtea mediterranea. The sequence goes on from CM039681.1 coordinate 40,214,178, forward strand.
GTTATGGTCAATATTTCTAAAATATTGAGTAAAAGTGACTTCATTCCCTTTGGTGTATAAACTCATTCTTTATTTAAACTCCAATTAGTATAAACTAAAAAGGCGGATCTGATACATTTTCTACATTAATTATCCTCCGAAGAAAAAAAAGTCATCTTAAATTTCATCCGAAACCTTTCCCCACATCCGATGTGCTGGCTAAAGCTTTTTCACAAATCAATGATTTTTTTTAATCGCGAAAAAATGAGAACTCAAAAAATATAAATCCCAAAATCAAATGACGAATAATTCAATGCAAAAACCTCGTCAAAAATAAATCACTCACATCGGAAGGATAAATGGAATTCCGCGGATATACCGAGCACCGCCGAGCATTATTTGCCAAATCGTAGAAATTATTCTGCATTTGTCGAACGATATTTAACGCGAGAATAAAACTGGTGCATTCGAATTTCTCGTCATCTTTTCCCAATGAAGAATGGAGAGTGAAATTTAATTTTTTAGTTAAATATTGATTGACAAATCCGACGAGAATGGTGAAATCTCGGCCAATCTCGTCCGATCTCGCCCAGTAATTTATTGGCATTTAAGGAAGCAGGAAAAGTACACATGTGCAATGTCAACTGGGAATTTTATTTATATTCCCATATTAAGCAGCATCCTAATTCGGAGGAGAATTTTATTTTTAATTTTATTTACGCTATATTTATATATACGAATGAAGTGGCGAATATTTCTATACTCGCGCAGGCGAATTATCAAAAATATCAAGCTGGGTTTGTTAAGAGGATCTTTGTATCTGTTTATCATTTAATTAAATCTGGTTTTCTATTTTTCTATTTTTGTTTAAATTTTGTTTTAATCTATCCAAAAATTTCACCTAAAAATAAATTTCAATAATAATATCAAATTGAAATGCAGGGGGGCTAACAAAGTCACTTGTGAAAATTGAGAATGGACAAGTCACAAAATTTCAATATATGGATGAGTCAAAAGTTGTTACGTGCCGTTACTCTAGGAAGATGCTAAAAGTAAGCTTCGAATTTCAATGGCAATAATTTCGCATTCGACAACTTTGAAGGATCAGGACTTCCTTCACTTAATATAGATGACGAAATAGTGCAGTCTCCGAATATAGGCAAACAAAAAATACATATTAGTTATAGCGGCAGGAATTAACTACTCACAGAATACCACGTGGAGTTACTTAATGAACATGGGAAATGGTACCCGGAAAATTTCTGGGGAAAACTTTCAGGCGAAAACAGATTTGTGAGCAACTACTTCAAGTGTACCTACAGAATTACTCTTTGAGTTAGTAGGGTTTATTGGCACCACTTTCGTGCTTTGAATGACAGATCATGGTTGAGACCAATAAAAGAATATCTTATGATAAAAACTCGATCGGCTCAGAATTGCTATTCAACAGTAACGTCGACCCTAATTACATGGAGGATACTGGACTATCCATTTCCTTCATGACAGTGGCCCTTCACATTTAGTTGGAAAAATGAGTGCAAAATTCTAGAGCGTTTTCTATTCTATTCTTTCACTTCTTCCGAACTTTCTAGATTTATCCTCATTCGGCTTTAATTTTTTAGCCAACGAAATGCCACCTCCGCAGAAAAAAACTACAGCAATTCGAAAGAAATTGATTCAGACACCAAGAACTGATTTCATACAAAATCGCATTATTCTTTCTTGAATGGTATTTGAAAGTTTCCTTAAGGTTAGATGAACACTTTTCAAGTCATTTCAACTCATTTTATGTTAATCCTTGAATAACATCATGAAACCTTGAACTCGGCCCTTTATGTACCTAAACACAGTGAAACTCCTTTGCTAAATTAAAAATAATGAGAATAATCCTACAAAATTTATATCAAAGTGATGTCAAAAGTCATTGACATGGAGTGCTACACGAGCTTAGTGAAAACTCTGACAGCTTATTGGTCAATGCAAGTAAATCGCGGATCGCGCTGCGCATCTCTCTATAAGTTTTCAGAAAGTAAAAAAGAAATATTCAGTGAAAATTTATAATCTCTTAAAAATGTCTTTAAAATTCTTAAAGGAAATTTAGTTCTCCCTGATCCGCTAGCTATAGGAATATCGTATGATAATCCCTTTGGAATGATCACAAAAAAGATTTTTCTGAAAGAGTTAATTAATCAAATATAATTTAACGAATAAGCCCCTCAAAATATATATAAATTTTCAAATAATATTTTTAAATTTTAAATAATATTTCTACTACTTATTAATTATAAGTAACCCAATAAAAAAGTTTTTTTTTAAAGTTATTAAAATCCATCAAAAATGTAGCTTTTCCACAATTTGGTTAAGGAAACACTTTTTCTTTTCCAATTTTTATACAAATGAAAGTTTGTGGTGATAATACCCAAAATGTGGGGGGGTGCGTAATTTGGCTTAGAGCGAGATCATTTCATTTGCAGGCAGGCATTATATCATTACATGAAAGCTTTCGAAAAGAATAAAAATTTTAATAAAAAAGGGGATTGAATATTATTTTTCAATCTTTTTGAAAAGCACCCTTTCACCGATTATTCCATCCAGGGAGCCACTTTAGCTCTACGTTTTTAATTAAATCTAACATCAAAGCGATACTTCGGGTGTCCAGGAGTCATTTAATTTCTTTAAACGCAAATCTTTCTAGTTTACTCCTAACCGATTTCTCCATGGAGACATGAGCTGAGATTTATATTTGATACCAAAGTTTATTTTATTATTAATTAGAAAAATAATTGAAAATTGAAAAATCCTCATGGATAAAAATGACGTACCGCTCGATTCACCACGTTTTCATTTTGAATAAATCCGTTTACCATTATTCGTCCTTCAGAAGGAAAATCAAAAATTGTGAATGTGAATTTCTATGTTTGTGTCTGTGAATTCTGAAATTCGACCACTGAAATATTGCTTTGATTGTGTGCCATTGTGGCACCGTAGAAAAATTGGTGCACTTATCGAACTGATGGCATTGAACTGTGCAAATCAACTTTCCTACTGGCATGCAGGCAGGCAGATGAAAAATCAGAAAATCATAAAAAATTCTTTCAAATTTGAAAATAGATTTTTTTTATTTAATTGTTTCAATAATAAATATATTAAATATTATTTATTAGTACCACACGAATTTTTTCGCGGTATTCGATGATAAATAGTCATCAAATGTCACCACTGTATTTCATAATTGTTATTAACCATTTTGATTTTAAGTAGGTCTTGAGGAGAACTGGCAAAACTGATTTTGTGGGCCACTTTGGAAATGCATTATAAACCCGTGGATCACATGTAATAAATATGTAATTTTTTAGGTTGGAGATTTAAAACATAATAAATCATTATTATGGTTTTCAATTATTATTCATAATTAGAAACAGAACAGTTAAACGTATATTATTTTAATAATTATAATTATGTCAATCAATAAAACAATCAAATATTTAATCAGTGAGATATTTGTTTCTCTTTTCTTGAATTTAGCTTTTTCAAGTTTATCTCAATACTTGTATTGCCATGTCGTAGTTGATTTTGCAGGTTCCTCTACGATTCGATTTTTGGCTTGATAATGCGTGGACTCCAATCCAACCCCCATTTTTCGAGATACACCACCCAATATTTTTAAGTTGTTTAAATTGATGACGTACTCTTTCACAATATTTTATAATATCAATTTCATCTCTGTAACTTAACTATTATGTAATATTATTTTATAGAAATATTCAGTTATTTTTTACTAAATGATAACATAACCTTTTTTTAAAATAGATTATTATGTAATTTAATTATTTTTAAATTGTCGATTACATCACCAATTTTGATATTTATATAAAATTCATGATCTTTATAGTTGTCATTTTTAGTGCTTGTTTTAATGGAGTGAATCGTAATTCAAAATTTTTGCATTATTTTTTAAATTTATCACAGTTTTAAGACACCAGACATATTTTCACTCAAAAACGTATAGACAGATTTTAATTTGTGTCAACTTTTACACAACTTTTCAAAAATAGAGATCTATTGTATTAATAAAAGTTAAACAAAAAGACGTGAAAAAATTATTCATTTATCAAAATCCCAGCTAAATTCGAACACTTAATTTTTAAATTTGCGACATCACATCTTTGGTATTCCTTTTACATACCTGAATTAAAATATTGACAAACCAGCTTTCCTCATTTTTATGTTGGGTTATTATTTGTAAAATCGGTTATTCTCTGACTCGTATTGTTTTCACAGTACATAACTAAGACCCAACATAGAACAATTTTGTTCAATTTTGTTTACCACAATTATAATTAGTCACCAGATTTGCACCTTTCTCTAAATGATATTAGATTATCGCAAGGAACCATAATTAATAATTCTCTTTAACTTAAGTTTTCTTTGGCTTCTCTTCCGCATGCGTCTGCTAAATTTAATATTCCTTCCACCCACTGACAACTCGTTCAAGTCTGCTCTCTCCTTTTATAATCTGTTAAGAAACAATTATCTATTATTTGATAAACAATGAATGAGTGCTTATGTCAATATCATTTGAACGTTTTGATAATTATTGATGAAAATAATTTGATTTATTATCCACAGTTATTGTTCGATTGGGCTCCCTTTAGTCGACTTAGATAATTATTTAAGTGTGTGATTTATCGCTCTGCGGATTTCCTCTTGTTTCGGGTTTCCCATTATCGATTGATTATTTTCAATTAGTTTGTATTTTGCCAATAACCTCCCCTGAGGACCCCTTATTAATTTTTGATTATTATATTTGGATTTATATTATGATTTTGCATTCAACCATACCCATTTCCCTAAACTATATTAATTTTCAGATTTTATAAATTTTTAATAAATTTTTGTACTTTAATTATTTTTGATGACATTTGTCATCTTCGATTTTCAATACAATTATTTTATTTCTATAATTTTATGACAACCCCAACATTTATATTCAATTTCTTCAAAGGCATCAAGAAAACGAGAATATCGATTGTTGATGAATATTTTTTCATTGCAACTTATGTTGGTCGTACGGGGAATCTATTTTCTAGCACATCCATACATCAATGTCGTATCTGTCCTCTCTATGTTCTAGGGTGGTTTCTTCCCCATACAACGCACGATTTGGATAAACTGCTGCGTACCCATGACCGAAATCATGTTGGTACTGTACGCAACAGCCGAATGCCATTCGAGCATGTTAGCGCTATCGCTAGTGCTACTCCTCGAAGGACCTTCGTTCCCAGTCACTTGCTGCCGATAGAAGGTCTTACGCACTTTACTCTAAAGTCATAGAATCAGCGAAACCTGGCCTTACATCTTTTCCGAGCCGACAATCGTGAGAGTTCCTCTTAGTAGTCACTCTTATTATTCGTACTAACCCTTTCCTTGTAACCCCATTCCATGGCTTAGTACCAGTGTTTTACTAATACTAATTGAATAAATTTATATTTAAAATTAATACTACACAATTTAAAATTCGAAGATTTTATTCATATAAATAAAGAAACATATAAGTGGAGTACTACACGGAATTAGACAGAAATCAAGATGGATTATACCTTAATTGTCAAACATTTCAGAAAAAATTCATCATTTCTATGACAGTGTTTGGACAAATTTGATGGGGATGGGAACTGATTGGCTAGAGCTCCTGTTTCATTCATCCGCATCCATATCAGTAGGGAAACATCGACGTTTCGCCGGGCGATATGGAGGGGGATTCACATTGATGCTGAAGTCTACTCGAGTAGAGGGTCCTGACTCGTCAGGGTGAGGTAGGTATCCGGGTACCCTGCCCGTTAGAATAGAAATTTCGCCAGTGTCTAGACCCAACCGCTCTAGAGTGCGACTTGCCTCCGGCACTTCATTCTCATCGTCCACCAAGTTGATGTGGATTGACCTGGCCGGTGAGTGGAACGTGACTGTTGGTGCGTATAGCACATCCGAATCTACATCAGGGAATTCAAACTCCTGATACGGAGGCGGAAGATCGTGGATGTTATATGTTGTACCGATAGGCTCCGTTGAACTGAGGAGATTTGCGGCCCTACGGCGTTGCTCGCGACGGCGACGGTTGCGATTGGGTCGTCGTCTGGTTGCTCCGGAGCGTGGTTCGACCACGAGAGTTTGGGAAGGTTCGACGGCCGCCGGGGCCGGTATTGAGAGGATGACGGGAGGTGTCTCCAGGGGAAGATGCTGCGCCGGAATAATGTTCAAATTCCGGGCTAAGACACTTCCGGGAATGCGAGCACGGAGTTCAGCGTCCGTGAAAATCTGACGGAGCGTCGTTCCCTGCTCGCTGACTGCGAGACTCGATAATCAAATCGTCTCTTGCCCGAGACAGGCGAGAGATCTTTTGATGCAACTTCTTGGTTGCATCCGGCGAGAACCAAGTTCCTTTTACTTTTCGGTGTTCTTCCTGAAGAGCTGCATGTTCTTCTTCCAGGTGTTCTAATCGCTGTCGAGTAGCGATAATTGATGGGGATAGACGTGGGATCCTGGGCAGATTTGCAGGGCTGGTTATCTGAATGGGAAGAGTGACTAAAAGATAGAATATTGTTCCTTCTCAGAGAAACTTCTACGCTTATCGGGGTGAAAACAGAATTGAAGTCAAGGGTCTGGTTTTATATATAATGATATCAATACAATAATATTGATAAAGATGGGGAAGACTTGGGCAACATTTATGGTACTAAGGCTGGTCATCGTTATTTATAATAATGATAATTTTATCGTTCGTAATTATGCGGTTAATGGTATGCTTAATATTTGCTTGGGTAATCGCGGTAAGTTTACTAACGATAGATGATAATAATAATAATAATAATAATAATAATAATAATAATAATAATAATAATAATAATAATAATAATAATAATAATAATAATAATAATAATAATAATAATAATAATAATAATAATAATAATAATAATAATAATAATAATAATAATAATAATATCATTAATAATAACTATGACTGAAATGGTAACACTAATGATAAGGATAATAACGATAACGCCAATAATAATAATAGTAGCCTTAGTAATGACAATAATAATGATAATAATAATAATAGTCATAATACCAATATTGGTAATAATAATAGCAATAATAATAATAATAATTGTACTAATAATAATAGTGGTGATGTTGGTACTAATAATAATAATAATAATAATAACTAGAAATATCGACGATAATAATAATAATATTAATGTTAATAATACTACTGGTGGTACAAATACTACTAATAATGAGGCTAATAATACTAATGCCAGTGGGGATACTATGAAATACCGATAGCAACCATGGTGGAATATTAATAATTACGAAATATCGGTAATACTCGAGCTTAGTGAAATCCACAATTCGTGCTAACAGAGATAAGCATGCGTCATTATTTGGATGACAAAGTAGTCGCGTTAACTGCGGCGATTGATAACGGGTGTGTTAGCGATCGATGGAAGAGAAACATCAACGAGACAACTCCAAAACAAATCAGCACACCAAGATAGGAGAATCCACTATGTGGCTATCATTAAAATGGGTGTTATTAGCTACGATATTATTGATTTCTCGTAGTCACATCGATGGAATTCCATGGATTAATATCGATCAATAAATAGGTGATTTTAATTGTCAAGCGACGAAAATCGATATCGTTAGAAGATCTCTCATCTATTGGTCAGATAAGGAACGATAGTAGAATTTTCCGATATTGTTCTCTCTCAAAGCATTACCAAAGTAGACTCGAGATGTCTAATTCCAACTACAATGTCAAAACTGGCAGTGGTTTTTTATACTCAATGGTCGGGTAGTCATTGCCAATTCTCGTTACTCGAGGAAATTTCAATTTATGGCTTTATCTAGATGGAAATAATTGATCTCGTGGTCTCTATGCTTTGGGTCGATACTTTCTGCTACTCGGGAGATCGAACGCGACAAGGTGGTCATCGTCGTCATCAGAACTTAACTGGTCAGTGAAAACCTCTCCATCTGCTTCTCCATTTCGTTGGATCAGAGTATTTCTATTGTGGTTAAAAATTTTGGATGTCTATATAGATGGAGTTAAAAATCCACTGTAGCGTCCTACATCGATCGTTCCTTACTTATGTAAATGATTATGAATATGCGGACGAGTATCATTGTGCGTATATGCGTGTGTAGATCTTGATGGTGGTTAATATTTCTTTTCTACGATTTTATAAAAGTTCTGACACTTTCGTCGATGTTAGTTTTCCCTGTTATTAATTGTTATATCACTTTTCACTTATGCTTATCCCTTCTACCCGGTTCTACTCATCGTTTTTTCGAGGCAAACATAAAGATTCGTCCTATGAGATCGCTACGCGACCTTCCCTAATTCCCCTACCTGTGGTCGAACTTCCCATAATTTTAAATTCTGCTCGTTCCGGCCACTTTTCAGTAGCCGCTACGAGGCGTTCAACGATGCACTGCGTGGAGGTCCTGTGCAATTGCCAGACCCTACTGCGTACGACCGAGGTTTCAATGGAACACAACCCACGAGCGCAACTAGGGAACTTAATCCGCCAGCCGGCACGCGATCCGTCCCATTGATAGCTATTGAAATACATACGATAAATAAGGATTTTAAGGGGCCTCGTATATTATGAATAAGATAAAGCATATAAAGTTAAAAATTGTAAGGAAAGGCATTATAACTTTTATCAAAGCATATAAAATTACATAAAAGAAACTTTTTACACAACAAAAAGGTCCTTACTCTCAAAAGATTGTTGCGAATACGTTGAATAATTGTATAATGGTAAAAAGCATAAGAGATGAATTAATGAAATTTGTCACTGTATATATACTATTTTCATGCGTGTGTGCGACCAATGAGTGATTTTTCGCGATTTTTAGGGCTTTTTAATTATTTTATTAATTTTTAACTATTATTATTATTTTTTTGTGCATTTTTCTCTATTTTTTTTATATATAATTTGTATTATAGTTAAATTTTATTTCCATTATTATTTTACTATAATATTATTTTTAGCCCTCGTTATTTGTTTTTCTGGTCGCCACTTCTGCCTGTGTTTTTTCTAAACCTTATTTTGCAAGGTTTTGGCAGTTTATTTTATTTTTCGTATGTTTCTTTTTGCATCTGTAGGTTTTTCCCGGATTTTAATTAATTATTTGTTTTATTTAATTTTTGTTATATTTTTAATTTGTTTTAATTAATATGTTTTATTTTATTTTTGGTCTCTTCTTGCGGTGCGTGCTTATGTTCGGTGACTCATTTCATTACTCTTAGTTTTGTTTTTACTTTTTATCATCGTTTTTGTTTAAATTGTGGCTCTGAGCCCAACAATTTCTTTTCATCAACACTTTATTTACTGCAACAACATCTTCTTTTGTTAATTGTGCCTTAAAATTTGAATATTGTGACTTATTCAATTTGACTGAATTTGATAATTTATATGGGATTTCATTTACCAATAAATACATCTTACAGTTATGAGACATTTGCACTAGTTAGACACCATTCTTATTTTCTTCAATTATTTTCTTTATTGAGTTTGTTTATTTGTTTTCTAACAATATTGATGAACTTTTCACCAAAAACATTCTTCTTGTTATTCATTTTTGAAAATAATGAATGAAATGACATTTAATCTCTTTTTTATACTTGAAATATCAAGTGTGTAACCAATCAAATTCGTGCATTGCAAACTACATCCATGTGTGTGCGTGCCCTTTCACTTAACATTTTATTAGTCATGCATTCATATTACACATATCTTGAACTCGAATTATAAATAATATAACAAATAAAAGTTCTATTACAAGTAACAATTTAACTAAAAAGTATTTTTATTATTATTATTATCACAACTAACAAATAAAAATCAAGACAAATCAAAACAAAGATTTTTATATAATAATTTTTATTGGACCAAACATTATTTATCATCATCTGGAAAATGTAGATGGTACAGTAATTCTTCACATGGATCAATTATCGGCGGAATCACTTCATCATTACTTTGTCTATAACCGTACCACCCCTTTATAATTCAGAGTATATAAAGTAGTTCCAAACTGATTTTTATTATCAAACCCTTGTACCATACACATTACTTTAATTTTTAAGTACCTAATTACGCTTATCATCTTTATTTGTCTAAGCCTTTTTATTATTTTTAATATTAAATAACTGATGGTTTTTACTTCTAATTCTAAATTGTGGTACCGTTAAAATCTCATTATTATTATAACAATTTAGATACGACTCATGTGTTAGTTCAGTATCTATCATTGTTACCAATTTCACTTTTACACATCCTTTACTCCCTTTCATACTGTTACATTTAGGTCTTAAAAATATTCATTCATCATATCACAATCGCTTGCTCTCGTTTTTAAATTTGCCTACTGAGTCAAGGTTTTTATTATATAAAGAATGTGTTGACGCATAACTAGACGTGTCTAATAATTTATCTCATATCATTGCTAGTAAAAGAGTTTTTAATTTACAATTTTTAATTTCTAGGAAAAAGGAATCTGTATCTCCGACAGTAAAATTTTTATGAGTCATAATTTATGTAAAATATTCTCTAAGTCCAACCCCCCCTAGCAAAATTTTTTTATGACTCATAATTTTTAAAATAAGCAAATTTTTTTCTATCCCTCGTGCATTATTATTAATATTGTTTTTATTATTATTAATTATATTATTATTTCTCAAAACTAAAATATTATGTCACTTATAGAGAAATGAGAGGTGAAAAACAAAAAAGTCCTTATAATATTATTATTATTAATATTATTTTTCTCACAATTTAGTATTAATATTATTAAGGTTACTTAAATTCTTATTTCTATTCATTAACAAGATTCAAAAGATTTAAAAGAATTTCTAAACTCTATATTATTTAAACATACTTGTTAAATAAAACTTGGAGAACTTTAATTATGCATTATCATATTCTGAGCGATGTCAACATACAGCAATCACACACATACTATTTAATATATAACATAGTAAAATTAATATATATAAATATATTTATAATAAATATAAATTAATTATTAGATTTATCTCGCACACACCCCTCAAAAAACATTTTTTACCCATAGTTTTAAATTTTCTCAACAATCTCGACATTTCTTGTAACATTTCTTCCATCATTCATTTTATTTCTATCATGTCTCTTATTTACGATTAACCCTGGACCCTCATATCTGTCGTCTTCTTTTGTATGTATGTCTTTTCTTAACAAAACCTTATCTCCAATATCGAATTCTTGATTTGTTCGTGCTTCATTTTGTAAATAATTTTGTTTTCATTATTTTTTATCTCTTGATTTTTGATTTGTCTTTCCTCTTTTTGTATTTCTCTATATTCATTTGGGTTCATATTATCATTCCCGACTAGTGTCCATTCTCTAAATACTTTTTTACCATACACAATTTCAGCTAGGCTAAACCCTACTGAACTCTGCTAGTAGAATTTAATGAAAACTCTATTTCGGGAAGTAAGTCAGCTCAATTTCTATATACATTGTCTTTCATCGATATCTGAATTGCATCTCTAATCGTCCTAAATTGTCGTTCAATCATTTTATTTGCCGACTGATGATATGAACTCGAATATTCTATTTTCATTTTATGTTTTTCTGCCAGTGATTTTATTAGATTGGGTTCAAATGTCACACTGTATTACACACACTACGCACCAAATCGTAAAATCCAATTATTTCTTAATGTATTTGCAGTCGTATTTTCATCTTGTGTTCACACTGCATTTAACAAAATATATCTACTGAACAAATCCATAATCGCTAATATATATTTCTTGCCATTGATTTTAGTTTTAAATGAACCGCAAAAATCAATTAGTATCGTTTCAAATAACGTTGGGATTTTATGCTTCATTACCGTCTCTTTGGTGCGTGTTGTGATTGTTTTTTTCCTTTGACAGTTTTCACAACTCTGTATTACTTTTTCAATTTGTTCATTCTTATTTCTCATATCAAAATTAGAAGATATATAAGTAATAGCTTTCTTTATTCCTGCATGACATAATTTATGATGTGTATAATTTATAAATTCTACGTTTTTTTCCTTTGGAATCCAGATTTTATTGTTTTTTTTGTTTTAACTACTTCATCCACTATTTTGAAATCTGTCTTTTCTTTATTTTCGATTTGGTTCTTTATTTCATTAATCTCTGCTGAATTTTCTTGCCATTTCTTGTAACTATTTCCCATCATCAATGCCAATATTCTTGTTTTCAACCTCCTTTTCTTCGGATCTGGCATTGAAAACACGTATCACAATCTTTTCGAGACATTGCATCGGCATTTGCATGTAGTTCGCCTTTTCTGAATTCGAGTTTCATATTCAAACTGCTTAAATGATTAATCCAAGTTTGAAATTGTGGTGTTATATGTTTCTTAGTCTTTAACATAAACCTAATTGCTTTATGATCTGTTCGAAGACGGAACCTTTTCGCATATATGTAGTGTTTAAAATGCAATGTAAAAAAAAAATTGCAAGCAACTTCTTTCTTGTAATACAGTATCAAAACTCATGAGCATTCGTAGCATGAAAACCATATGCAATTACATTTTCATTGCCATTTTTATCTTCTTGGGATAATACTGCTCCGATCCGATCAAAACTGGCATCAGTATCCAATATAAATTCTTTGGAGAAATCAGGGTACGCTAAGATTTATGCTTTCATTAATTTTTCTTTTAGACTCTGAATTGCTGACTCACAAATATCAGTCCATATTAATTTGTTACCGTTACTTCCACAAAGTATTTTCAATGGTTTTGCGTTTTCTGTATAATTTTTAATAAAACGCCATTAGTAGTATGTCAGACCCAAAAAACTTCTTTTTTTATACATTTTGGTCTTTCATATTCTTTTATTGCCTCTATTTTATTATCTTCTGTTCGAATGCCATCTTTATTTATAATATTCGCCAGGAACTTTGTTTCTTCTCTCAGGAAATGACACTTATCTTTACTTACTTTTAATTCTACTTCTTTAATTCTTTCAAATATGTTTATTATTCGTTTTAAATGCTCTTCTTTACTTCGAGAAAAAATTAATATGTCATCTAAATAAACTACAGCTTCTTCTCAATTTAGAGTGCCTAATACTTTATTCATCAGCTTTTGAAACGTTGCCGGAGCAGCAGCAATTTCAAAAGTCATTCTCTTAAAGCAATATTGTTCATTCTTTGTCGCAAACGCTGTCTTTAATTTAGACTCTTCCTCTAATTCTACCTGATAATATGCATTACCTTAATCTAGTGTCGTAAAATATTTGGAACCATTCAAAATATCCATCATTTCATTCGTACTGGGTATCGGAAATATTGGTCTCTGAGCTACTAAATTGAGAGCTTTAAAATCCAAACAAATCCTAATATCATCTTTTCCTTTTTTCTTAACACAAACTAAAGGTGAATTCCATGGCGATTCACACTTTTCTATAATTCCATTCTTTTCCATTTCTATGATATTTTTATCAACTTTACTTATTAAATGCACTGGTTGTCGTCTTTGATTAATTGCTATATGCGGTCTTGTCGTTATAATTTCGTGTTTTATCATAGACGTCTTACCGATATCCCATTTGTGTTTCATAAATATGCACTCGTAATCTATGAAAGTCTTTATTTATCTTTATATAATATTTCTTTACTTTCTTCTACATAATACTTATTTTTAGATAAATACTAAACTCTTTTAATAAATTTATATCCCCTATGACCTTTGGCTTTACTCCTGTAGTAATATAAAATTCTACTTCTTTTACTTGATTTCCAATTTTTATACTTAATAAAGTCATTCCCAACACTGTTATCTCGCTTTCATTTACACATTTCACTTCCAAATTGGTTTTTACTATTTTTAGTTTTGCTAATTTGTATATAACATCTGTTTGGCTATAAGCCATAATTTAAACAAAAATGAGAAAATTGTGTAAATTAAAACAAAATAATTAATGTCGTTTGGAAATTGTCAATATGACTGCTGTAACATAAGCACACACCGCAGGCAGAAATCAAAAATAAAATAAAACATGTTAAATAAAACAAAATTAAATAAAACAAATATTAATTAAAATCATTGAAAAGCCTACAGATGCAGAAATAAACACAAAACCAAAACATAAAACCGCCAAAACCTTGCAAAAGAAGGTTTAGAAAATACATAGGCGTAAGTGGCGACAAAAAATTTAAATATCAAAGGGTAAAAAGAGAAACAATCAAAGGGAATGGTTAAATAATAAAAAATTAAAAAGTTACGAAATATTGAGAAAATAATATCAAAAAATAGAGAAAATTAAGGAAAAAAATAAAATATTTAAAATAAAATAAAATCAATAAAAAGGCTCAAACTTCTCTGATTGGTCGCACGCAGGAATAAAAAACTATATATACAGCAGTCATTTTCATTATTTCAGACAAAAAAAGTTTTTAGACAAAATTTTTCGACATTTGTAGACACAATTGTTTAGAAAATTTTTATGCCAACTTATGACAATTTTTCAAATTTGGTTGTTTGACTGACAAAATTGTGGATTGTAAGTATTGTTATCTTGCATAAATATATTTTTCGAAGTTAATGTTTTGTTTATTTTAACTTTATTCTGGATGGTCGTGGCATCTTTTGGTTCCACTGACCACTCCACATAAAATATTACTTATAATAAGTATTGAAATTGAATTTTAGGAGGGCAGACTGGCGGTTCAACTGGCGAGTTTGTTTTCGCTAATTGTAACTGCTGGTCGCACTACTCTTAATCAACCTCATTCGCCAACATGATTTTTGGGAGCTCAGCCAGGATTCGAAGTCATTTCATTGAAAAGATTAAAGTGCAGCGAATAGGAAAATGTTTATAATAATAATCAATATACTGAAAATTTGTGTGCTGATTGTTTCTAATTGTCTACTAGAATTTACAATACGACAGAATGCTCATCAACCTAGTTTTTTAATTTAAATTAATAATTTGGAAGGAATTTAGTTTAAAATAATATTCATATTTATTAATTATCTTTCTTGAATTATATTTATTTTTTACTTCTTAATTTATAATAATGATAATAATAATAATAATAATAATAATAATAATAATAATAATAATAATAATAATAATAATAATAATAATAATAATAATAATAATAATAATAATAATAATAATAATAATAATAGTAATAGTAATAATAATAATAATAATAGTAATAATAATAATAATATTAATAATAATAATATTAATAATAATAATAATAATAATAATAATATTAATAGTTATTATAATAATAGTAATGATGGTAATGATAGTGATAATAATCATAATGATAGGGATAGTAATAATGGTAATAATAACTGTACTTAAAATTATTTTGAGCTTTTGTTGTATGATAAAATTATTACATTGCACGCAAATGTTTTATAAAGTATAAAAGCATGGATAGGTAAATTGAATGATTGGTGAAAATTCGAAATGATGAGGTAGAAGCATGGTATGATGAATGTATATAAAATAGAATGATTGAATGTTATGAGGCTTGATGAAGTAAAAATATGGAGTAAGAATGTGGAATGATGGGGTCTGAACAAAAATTAAAATAACAGTCAAAAACATATAAAAAGACAATCATAACAATAAGAATTAAACCGACGTAAAAATAATTGCAGTAAAAACGATAAATAAATGAAAATAGTTGCTAGCAGTAAACTGGTGACGGAATAGAAAGACCGCGAAAAATATCACAGAAAAATGAATTTCAACAACAGTAAAAATAGAAATATCAAAATGATATGAAAGAGAATGAATAGAGTCAATGATGATATGTGAAGAATAAGATGCAACGAATAACTTTATAAAATGAAAGTTGAATAACGAAAAATACAAAATGAATAAATATCGAAACAATGAATAATATCATCGATAAATAAATGGCGATAATAGAAAACAGAAAAATCGAAAAGTAAAAGGAGCAAAACCACGGATAACACCAAAAGAAAAAATACAGAGATAACGAATAACAGTCGAATGAGAAAATTAACGTCATTTAAGACATAAAATTGTAAACTACAACCCAAAAACAGCAATTAATCGCATTATGAAAGACATATATGAGTAAAAAGGAATAAAACATGAATGAAGGACAAATAAAATTAAGAGAAAACAATTGAAGAAAGCAAAGCAGTTAAATACATGCAGAAACAGACGAATGAATGAAAACTATGGTAATCAATTAAAGGTTACGGTGAATGGAAAAATGGAAAATGAAAGGCATAAAAACAATCAAAAACATTTTGAATAAATTATAACGCGGTGATAACAATAAAAAACAATCGAAGAATAAAATCAGCAAAACGACGGATAAATACCCGATACGCACAATGAGGAAGATAATGGACAGTATTCAAACTGATATTGTTAAAATGTATAAAACGAACAGCATAAAAGTCAAACATAAATTACGATAGTGAATATACAAGTAAAATGATAAAATAAAATACAAACAATAAAAGTGTCAATGAGTGAATATAAAGATTATAAAAACGAAAAATAAAAATAAATAAAATGAAGGGTAATGGCAGTGAATTTCGACAAAATATCGAAAGTCAAAGTGTTTAAACAATAAACTCAAATAACATTGAACAGTTGAGTAACGAGAACAGTGAATAACATAACAAATGGGTATAGAAAATAAAGAATAGCAACACATTTATATAATGAGATTGAATCAGAAGGAACAGGAACATCGTCAAACGAAATAAAAAGAGAATGAATAAAAATCGTTAAATAATATACAAAATAATAAATAGCATGAAAGTAAATATGATAACAACTAATAGTGGCAGATGTAAAAAAAACTGAAGCTTGAAAGTAGCGAAAAGCACCAATATTGACTTTGAAAATACTCGGCAAAATTTGAGTGGCAGTGAGGTGAGTTGGCATTTAGTGACAGTGGAGAGCACCATAATTACAAAATAAAACGAAACTAATAAGATAATGAATAACACCAAAATGCTAAGAATGTGTCAAAGGAAGTTGACCAACACTGAGACTAAAAACAATACCAATAATAGACCAAAAATAAATAAATTAATTAATTAATTAATATCGAAAAGGGTGAAATAAGAACACTAACCATAATTAATAGCAAAAGTTTGAGAAATTGAACTGGGAATAACATATTCGAATGTTATAATAACGGATAATTATTAATACCAAAAATCATAAATTGAAATCGGAAACTATTGAAAAGATGAGGTATGTGAAAAGACCACCATGAATACAAAGACCAAATATCAATGGTACAGAGAAATAGTGAATAACGCCAACCTAAATATACAATATCACGCAATAGAACAATAAGTTAAAAAAATACCCGACGCGATTAAAGATGAGATCCATAAAGAAGTAGAATACTTACACGAATGTTGTATTGGTCAAATAAGTACTGTCGACAATGTGCTGAGACAATGAAAACTTGTGTACTTTGTAAAAATAACATTGACGAAAAAGTAGTCGAGTATTATGATTAAATGAAGTTGAATTAATAAAAGTCTAGCAGTTGACCCTTCCTGGCCTATTTCTCTTTATATAAAATAAATGAATATTTATTTGTAAAAATAGGAAAGTGATAAATGGAGAAAGTTAAAAAATGAAAGTGTCCCGATCATCTAGAATAGAGTTAAAAAGGGGTAAAATACTTTTGAGCCACTTTCGGGTAGTCCGTCTGAAAACAAATCGAGTGGAGATAACCGATCACCCAGAAGAGAAGTATAGGACGACCTTCCGGATAGGTTTGCCAAGTTAAGAAGCTACTGTGGTAAGGTTGATCACCTTACCGTTGCAGTAGTGGATCAATGAAGCCGTTTTTTTATTTTAAATCTGTGGTGCAGGTGAATAATTCTCGAGGAGGCAGAACAGAAAGCGCGCGTATAGGAATATTAGTAAAAAATATAGACGAGTAGGATAGAGATTAATAAAAGACGAAAAATAACAATGAAAGAATAGTTAACTAGCTCGAGTGAGAATTGGATTGAAATGGAAAACAAAATAATTTCGAAGCCGGCAGAAAAATTAATAAAGAACCAATGGTTCTCGATTCATATTAAGGAGCTTAGTCTCAGTCGTAGCAATGGACAGTCTCAATCAAAGAGACTTGTATTAACGGAACATAGTCTCAACTCGCATTAAAAGAACATGCATGAACGTAGCATAGTTCTAGATTATATTAAAGAGCGTAGTTCTCAAATAAAGGAATTGATTACTGGAAAATCAGTTAAAGAAATCGAATAAATTAGTGAATTAAGGAACAACAAAATACCCGTTCACGAGGAGTTAGGTGTCTAAAAGCTATAGCAAATGATGATTATAAAGATAAAGAAAGAAGTAGGAAATATAGAAACAAGAAGATGAACGATAAACTAAAATAGAAGGTTCGATAAAGCCAGAGGATATTAAAACAGATGTGAAATAAATAAAACGATAAAAGACAATGAGAAAAAGGGGTAAAGTAAAATGACAAAGGATAAATAAAAGGGGAATGCGAAACGCGATATGAATGAAGATAAAATACGAACGAATTGTTAAAATAGATAATTATTACGACTATATAGATAATTGTTACTATCCCACAAAGATAATTAAAAATCGACTCAAAACAAAATCAAAGAGATAAAGAATACTGATGGGAATTATACTGAAAAATGTGACGAAGCCTGGGAAATATGAATTATTATAAGTACGAGAAATATAACCGAGATAATCTGGAGAGACTGACAATATGGGAATACTGAGTAACGAGGATAAGCTAGCATTGATAAAAAGACAAATGAGTAAAGAAAATCTAGATGAAATAAAATATGTTTAAACGCAATTATAAAATAAATGCCGTTGGTTGGAATTAAAAATTAATAACGCAAAGGAAATAATAAAGAAAGGAACACTAACCGGGGTAACAACAATAAAAACAATAAAAACAACAAAAACGAAAACAGAAACTCTAATTATGGGAAACGCACTGTATGACTACGGAAAATAGAAATAAATTGGAAAATTACTATTATGACGTTACCAATGATACTAACAACTTGAAGTTAATTAACCTTAGCTCAACAGCGATTAATAATCAATAAGAGAGAAAGAGAAAGTATACGAATGAATATAGCAAATGAATATAACAAATATCGACGGTCAGACAATAAATCAAATATGCGTAGCAAGAATTGAACGAGATAAATAACCTATTGTAATATGGAAGCGACTATGTATGAGAGAAATGTCATCAAAAACAAAAGTATTACAATATCATTTCTGCCAACTCAAAAAGGATCATCGAAATAAAACAAATAATATAACTTCAAAAACAAAATATTACGTGTGTGACGAACAGGATGATTATAAAAATGGAATAACAGGATAAGAATTCGTAGAAAACAACGAAACAACAAAAAAAATATCACGATAAAAAAAATGAAACAGGAAACAAGGACAAATGAAGCACAAATTGAAGCAGAAATTGAAAAGATTATAAAAGTGATGAAAAGATAACAGCAAACAGAAGCTGGAAAGCAACAACTCAACTCAACGACAAAAAGTGAAACAGACGAATTAACAAAAATGGAAACGATCAAACAGGAAAATGAACTGAGAAAATAAAAAAGCGGTGGAATGAGGCGACTCAACAAGTCAGAACCTCTCCTAAATTACAACGAA
Source organism: Schmidtea mediterranea (assembly GCA_022537955.1). Taxonomy (NCBI): domain Eukaryota; kingdom Metazoa; phylum Platyhelminthes; order Tricladida; family Dugesiidae; genus Schmidtea; species Schmidtea mediterranea. The sequence continues at coordinate 40,233,930 of CM039681.1, forward strand.
TATAGCTAAAAGGAATATGAATGCATATAATGTATAAAATATATGTATAAAAGTATTATACAGTGTTATGTTTAGTATATAACCCTACAATTATTTTTTAACGTTTAAAATTAGATAAGAAAGTGAATAATGAGTATAAAAATTAAGATAAATGAATCAAAACTATCAGGAAGGCATAAACGTTCACTGAGATGTGGAAACAGCAGAGAATTACGTTAATGAGCACAGTAAACCCACTACAAAAACAATGAGCTGACAGCTAGATGATGCTGAGAGAGGCGTTAAATACGAATTATTATCATCTGTCAAATATTGAAGAACAACAGAGAAGAATTATTAGAATGGAAAGATAAATTGAAACGCTAAAAACGCAGAATCAGTGACAAACGAACTAAAAAGGCGAACGCAACTGGTAGAAGTAGATCGGCGAGAGGAATGTACTGATTGGCTACTGAATCAAATAGAAGAAACACCAGAACCGGACTCGTCTAGTAGCGAAGAATAAAAGAATGAAAAGAAATGTATGTGTAGAAAGATTAACTGTATAATATATAAAAAAAAATTCAAAATCAAAAATCTGTAAAATTCGATGTATAAAAGTAATAAGAAATCAAAATACGTAAAAGATTAAATAGATAGAAGTAGAAAATACAAAGAAAAATATGATAGAAGATAAATAAAACAAAAAGCATGGCGGAAATCAACTAAATTATCAAAATAACCAGGAAACAACCACAAATAAAACTAGAACCAAGATTTTGATGCGGATTATGTACAGAGTTACTAAAACAGCCAATACAATTGGAATGCGGATAGAGATTGTGCACCGAGTGTATAATAAGTCTAACATTAAACAGTTAAAAGAGATGTCCTGACTATGGAAAGGCCGGAATAGAATCCCTTAAAGAAACTCAAGAGGACCGAGCAACCACCAAAGAAATATTATCCATGAGAATAAAATGCTCAAACGAACCGTGCGAACGGAAAGGGGAAATAAAAAACACAAATGACCATTGGACAAATGTAATTATAAAAGATAAACATGTGAAAGATGTCAACAACCAGTGATTGAAGGCGAGGAAAAACAACATGAAAGTGTCTGCGAATAAAGGCGAATGAGATGTGAATACTGCAACATCACCGAAACGTGGAATAAAATACAAAACATGTGAATATAAATGAGGAAAAGGTCTATGGAAAATTCAGACGAATACGTCCAAATTAATGTGGGGATAATAGAAGAAGTAGAGCTGAAAGAGCATTGAGAAAGATACAGCCGAAAGAAAACAGAATGCCCAATGACAAAATTAGGTTGTAAAACGAAACTTTTGAAGGAAGAACTGTTGCAATAGCCACCGGAGCTCCCAAAATGATGAAGCAGGAAACAATATGGAATTATGTGAAAGACGATGTGTTGTTAGTAAAAGTATCTGTGAAAAAGACGGGAGCCGGGGGATATCAGATTGAGTACGCCGAGAATGTAAATTGATTATAAATACATATATGTATATATCGTAAAAGTATGACCCATAAATATCATAAAATCTGTACTACCCAAAATTAAAACGATGAACACCGCAAAAGAAAATTAAATTGATTATAATTTATTTCTTGTAGAAAATGGATACTGAGCAAATGATAATTGAAGTGCGAGCTGATATTCCGACGAGCAAATAAGAAGAGAGAGGAACTCGAAGCCCAAGTGGAGCAAGTGGGAAACCTGCAAATAGGTGTGAGAGAAGAACTAGTAAACACAAAAAGAGAGCAAATTGCACAAAAAACTCAATGGTCAAAAGTAATTGGACAAAGTGAAAGAACCATAGAATGGCTTAAAAACAAGATACCAGAAAACCGCAAATGAGCTGAAGGAATTGCCGCAAAAGTGGACACCTCTGGATGATTGGAAAATGAGGAAACAACTCGAAGACCAGAGGAAGATTATCAACCATATGCAAAAGCAATTAAAGAAAACTGAAGAGAGAGGAGAGGATTCGAAATTGATCTTAACAATTTGAGAAAACGAGATAACAGTGGCGCAAAGAACATTGAGAAAACTATCAGGATTAAATGAACAAAATTAACTGCAAGTGGAAATAGATTAGTCGCGCCTAGAACATGCGGAAAGAGATGTGGTAGGATATAAATACATGTGTGAGAAAAGAGACATCGCACTACAAAGGCAAAAGGCACAATGGGAAAATGAGAAGGAGACACAGAACCAACAACCATAGATGTAGAGCCCGGCGAGACCACTATCAACGAACGTTTAAATATCAAGCCCATAAAATTTGAAGTGGAAAACGAGATTTCGATACCTATAGAATATAAAATCGAGGAATCAGTGGACACGGAAAATAACAAACAAGAGGAGATGATAGAAATTATGAAAATATCAATGGAACACCAACTCAGAAAAATAGACAGTATTACGAACCAGTGGTTCCAGTCAAGAAATTTGATAAAAACGTTAAAAGAGTCATGTTTCATTCTGAATAAACAACGTGAAGAAGTAGAAGAGTAAAACGAGTGACTGACACAAAAAATTGAAGTGAGCAAAGGATTGGAAGAAAAGTGGACGAATTAAAATACGAATTAGCCGTTAAATGAACAAGAGAAATAAAAATCTTGAAAAGTTTCCAATGAAGAACATAATTCTTCTAACTGTAATGTGTAAACATTAACTTCTCAATTTAAGAAACACGCGGCAACTAGAAAATCGTCCAGTTTGAATCATGAATTTCAAGATAGACCTCTATGGTATAACCAACAGAAAGTAATTCCAAATCTGCTGATTCACAATCTAAAAATTATTTTATTTAACTCTTCTCTATCCGTAACCCAAACAAAATCTTTATAAGAAAGTTTTTTGCTAAGACCTCACCCACATAAATTATTTATATCAATATACAGCAACTCAGTAGTGTCGGCGTATACTATATGACTCTTATTAACAAATGTTAACCCACCGCGGATCTCCTTTCGAAAACATCATACATCTCCATATCTTGGAGCAACTCAATAGAAAATTTTAAAGTCATTTAAGATGAAATCCAAGACATACATAAAATTGCCAAAAAATCCAATGCTTCAAGCCTATTGTGTGCAATTGATTTTAACCTAAACGGCTGAAAAAAGTCAGCAAGCAAGAAAACATCTAACTTTAAATATATTAATATGTAATCTAGTAAGGTTAAACAGTTTGTTGAATACCAAATGGTTATTGCCTTATTATACTCATCTTCTGTGACACCCTCACAAATCGGTGGTAACGAATAAGTTGTTTCTAAAACTTTTAAAGAAGTTGCAAAATTGTATGGAAATACCCCCATAATACTTCCTCGAAATTCAGATGAAGTTAGAGGTAAATAATTCAAAGTTTCTACAACACTTTTCAAACTTGAATTTACAAATTGACAAGAGTCAATAAATTTAATCGTTAAACTATCAACTCTGGCTGATACTGTTAAAAGCTTTTCACTGGTTGTGGGAATTCAACTGATACTTCAATTATCATGTTGACTTAACACATATTTAAGAATACGGTGCAAGTCATAACCACGTAAATTATGAAAATCAACATGCAAAATATATCTTATTTGTCTTGAAAAGTTGCTTTTGTAATGGGCCGCACCTAAATATTCGCCAGAGTAATGGTAATGATCTTAAGTGGCCGATTTTATGGGTTTATTGCAAAGGTAACAAATTTTGCCGAACGAAACGATTGTAACTGAGCTGGTCTAAAGGATTAATATTTTTCTTTGAATAATTTTTAAGGTAACGCCAGACTATATTGACCGCAATTTCATTAATTTCTGTCAAAACCTTTTCAACACAGTTTAATCCGTATAAGTATTTACAAATTTTTCCCCAGTAAAATTATTTATTAACAACAAACCAGTGGAAGTAGGTAGATGGCGCTGGAAGTATCTATCGTCTTTAGATAAGGCCGTCTAAAAATAAAGATATACTGTGAAAGGAGGTGTAACTGTCTTAGACCAGTCCTTCAACACTTATTCCAAATCTGAAAGTAAAGTATATAAAGTTGTTCCTAACTGGTTTTTGGAGCATAGTGCTTGATATTTCTCAAAAGCATCATCTAATCAAAAGCCTTTCAAACAGCGATGACACCATTTGCTTTGAACCCTAACGTCAGTAATTGAAGGAGTCTGACAATTCAAGAGACAACCAAGATTATTGACAGCTATGTAATGATAAGAGTTACATTCCTCAAGCAAAATTAAGTTAATTAAAGCTGTTCTTTAACATTTGATGTATGTATTATATCTACATAAAGATGTTTCATTACTTCATCCCAATTATAGATATCAGCTTTGATTCCTTCATCACATGATAGGACACTTATAGATAAACTGGGATTTTGCGCTTCAAATTTGGGAATATTTGGAAATCATAAGGGTTAAAAACAAGGTCTGATGGATTGCAATTGCTTGCTCTATTCCCATAGTTTATATCAACATGAACATAACCATATTTTAATATATCCAAAACGCTATAGATTAAACACAGGTCATCAGTGTTCTTTTCATTGACTCTGCCAGTTTTATTTATTAAAGAGGTAGGTGTTTGAATATGGCCCCTATCGCACAATCTACATACTTTTGAATATTTAGTTATTTTAAAATTAATTTTTAAAATTTTATTTATTATCCAATTACTGCTGCTCTCGCAGATTTTATTAATTTTCTCATTTAAAAAAGCAATGCTTTATCTAAATATATATCACTCGTAGGGTTAGCTGTATTGGAAATAATGAAAGATTATATTTACCATCTTTTTCAAATTTGACGTCAATACAATATCTTCACATGACCCATTTCTGATATTACAGAGATTAATTTATTTAAAAGATTGATTGGGAATTATTAAGTTATTCATATTTAAAATTTTGGCATCCATTTTAACTATAGCATGTACTTTTTAAATTCGAATTTTTAATCATTTTACAAAGAGCTTTCTTACTTCAGCTACTTTGATTTAAATGCTGAAAGTGTTGAGCGTAAAAATCGTAAAACGCAATATTCTTGGTGCTGTTAAATGTCGGGCATAGAAAAAAGGTGACTCGATTATCTCTACATCGAATATCCCTCCATTATTTTATGGCAATCATAGTGGTTCGATGAATTACAATAGTCTTCCTAGAGTTGACCTTAATTGTGAAAAAGAAATTTAATATTTTATAATATGGTAAAATATATGCATAAAAATATGAATTAAAAATATGAATTATATATAATGTTTGTTTTCATTTTTAATATTAAATAAATTAAAAACTATTTATCGTTTTTTCAAATATTTTTTATTTTTATATTACATCAACTTTTAACTTAACAAAACAAATTACGATATTACATCCAATTTCCAATTTCCCATTTTTATTACAATCTATTTTATTGTTATTTATAATTATAATTTTATTAGTTTATTAAAATTTGTTCAAATTAGGATTTTCCATTTACCCCTTCTTTATTTGACTCCGGGTCAACATCAACACTTTCTGCATCATAATTCTGATTCGTTAATTTTCCTATCTCTGGTGCTAACTGACTCTCTTTTTGATCTGTCTCTGTATCAATGATTTCCCATTCTCGCACTATTGGTGAAAAGATAACGTTATCTTCACTATCTATTTCTAGTGGACACAACTGGGAGATACGTCTTTTAATCTCTTTATCATCACATCGTAATAGCACCACCCTAGATTCTCCATCTGCTCAGATAATTAATCTTGTGATACGACCAAGTACCCATTTTCTATTTTCCATAGTCTTATCGAGGATCCAAACAACTTCACCGGTTTTCAATGACTTTCTATCACTTTTCGATTTTCTCTACTCCGCCAACTTGGCACTATTTCTTTCACCCACCTTTTCCAAATATGATCTGACAATTCTTGCATTTTTTTCCAACGTCTTCGAAAACTAATATTTGCTTCTGCCAATCAATTTTGTTTTCCACTATTTGTCATATTATCGTGAAGTAGAAAATTATTAGGTGTTAATGGTATATCATCCTTTTGGTCCATGCTTGCCATTGTAATTGGTCTTGAATTTATCATAAATTCGACTTTTGTCAACACAGTTGTCAATTCTTCATCTGTGATATCAGCCTTAGTCAAAACTAGTTTCATCGCTTGTTTTACGGAATTTATCATACTTTCAAATATGCCACCGAAATGAGGAGCTCGAGTTGGATTAAAGACCCATTTTACACCATTTTCTGTCATCGATTTTGCCAACGCATAGTTATCCAATTGAAAGATTTATACTTCGGACACAGCCCCAAAAACATTAGTACCATTATCACTCAAAATCATTTCAGGCATTCCTCTCCGACCTGTGAATCTCTGAAATACTAAAAGAAATGCATCCGTATCCAAGCGATATGCTAATTCTAAATGAACAGCGCGTATTTGATAGCATGTAAAGAGACAAACGTATCGCTTCACTCGAAATTTCCAACGACCTTGAATTGTTTCAGATGAACCTGTAAAATCAACTGCTGTTCTTTTAAAAGTACCCAAAGTTTCTTCAAACCGAAGGTGTGGCAATGATGCCATTATTTGAATTTGTCCTTTTGCTCTTAGCCAACGACAGTAATAGCATCTTTTTTCAAAAGAAACTAATGAGGTTGCGTAACCGTGAATCAACAGTTGTCATTAATCAATTGTCTCCAACTTTAAAATGTTTCCGGAATTAGACAACAAACTTCCCACCGTTTGATTTTGTTTATTCCACCATTATGTATCAACAGTGTCTGAACTTTCTTTTCTAATTGAATATCTTCCAGGACTTCGGCTGGAACTAACTTTGTTTCTAAAAAAATCAGGCCAATTCCACCGCAACTGGTTTTTTTACAATCAACAACCTTAAGGGCTCTAGATAATAAATTGGCAGGGTTTTGCTTTGTTGGAACATATCTCCATTGTTCCGCTCATGTAGTTGTTTGAATGATCCCAACTCTATTCGCAACAAAATGTTTAAATAATCTTGCATGATTTTTAATCCAAAATAATACATTTATACTATCAACCCAATAAGTTATGTTTTTCATTTCCAATTGTAGTGCTTTTGCAATTGTCTTAGATAATTTCAAACTAAAAAAGCCACCATCAATTCCATTCTAGGAATACTTATTATTTTGAGGGGTGCTACCTTTGCGTTTGCGGCATAAAACTTTACATTTATACCTTTTGCATCCCATTCTCTTAAAAAGGCAATTGCATTATATGCAAAACCAGAGGCATCGAAAAATACATGTTATTCATATTGGCTAGTGGCACTTTCAATAAAACATCTAGGCACCTTGATGCAATCTATCTTTTCACACTCAGAAATCCAATCAGTAATTTGTAGATGTAGCTCTAATGCAATATGCTCATCCCAGTATTTTCCATGCATCCAAACCTTTTGCATTAAGATTTTGCCCTTTATTACAAATGCACTTAACATTCCAAGTGGATCAAATATCCTTGCTAATAGGCTTAATAAATTTCTTTTTGTTAACTGCTTTTCGATAAGTAAGTTTACTTCAAAATAAATTCATCTTTTTCATTGAATTATTTTAACAAAGTGATAAATTATTTCATTGTAATACACAATTTACCTTGCGAAAATGCAAAACATTCAATAAATATTGTTTATATATATAACAGTATATTTAATTATACCAACTATTTGTTAAAATGAACCTATGTTAACTAGAGGAAAATACATAATTCACAACAAAACATGTGTTTATTATTCACATAACGCACTATTTCGAATTTCTGATCATGTCATATTATAAAGAATTAAACTTTACATATACTTTATTACAACTGAAACTCTAAAAAAAGTTTGTAAAGAAGAATTTTATTAGTTTATTATTAATACATACTATTCAAAAATAACTTTTAAGTAACTTGTTGCTTGACTCAGAAAATTTTTTTTAATGAATATTATGGACGATTTTGTCCATGGTATCCATTTGATATATTTTCGAAACGGTCAAGATCTGTGATCGGAGTCCATCTACTTATTAACTGATACAAAAATTAAAAGGATAATTATTATAGTTGTTGGGTCAAGACTAAGTGACCTTGAGATTTGTTCTAATGAATCGAAATACCAAACAAACACAACAGTACAGATTCAAAATAAACCTACAAAACATCAACTAAACTCCATAAAATCGGAGAAAATATAATTAAATTTTAAATTAAAAGACAAAAAAGTAAAATAAAATATATACAAAAATGCATCAAGAACCACACAAGATTTACATAGAAATAGCATAATAATAAGAAAATTTGACCAAAAACCAGAAAACCAAAGAATAAAAGGAGTTAAAATAACATATTCTAGTTGGAAACAACTCTATTAAAAATCAAAGAAATAAATTGTCAACTTAATCAAGAAATAATAAAAATTAAAAATTAGATATCACAAATAATCTCAAGGTCAATTTTTGTTTTATCGCAATAAAAATAACACACAAGGTTAACGTCACAGAATAGGTATATATACCGATTCATTTTAGCAGAAATCAATCACTTCTATCATTGTGAAAATCAATTTTGCTTAGCAAAAACCACCTATTTTTCGGAAATTTAACTACGACATTTTTCTACGACACGTATCAAGTAAACTTCAAGTAATTTCTACTTGAGCATGCCCTCTAGAAGTGTGATTGTTAAAATCATTTTCACCTTGGTAAGTAATCATTAAACATGCAGAACTCATAACTCAGGATATAATATATTGAATAACCACATTAACATACGACTGAGTAATTTTAGCCCCATGTTTTGATGAAACATCCCAGCATCAATTGAGTTTTTGAACACTCACATAAAGCACGTGTCGCTGGGTGGACAACACCACAGAATTACACACCAACATTCCTAACTTATCCCAGACTGGATGAGTTTAGTAACTATGATAGCCAAATTCAATCATTAAAATTCTCACCTAAGTTATGTTGAAACAGACCTTTTTATCAATATTCCGCATCATACATCACTCCGGTTACTTAGATCTCCATATCATCGAGCGGATTCATTATGAATGAGCGCCCATCTAGAACAGTTGTTGGAAAACATTTTTGGTCGTGGTGTTGGGCTCAGAGCCACAATTTAAACAAAATAAGGATAAAAATTAAAGTTAAAGAGCGGAAATAATGAAAGGAATCACTGCACATAAACATGCACCGCACCAAGATATTAAAAATCAATAAATAACATAATAATTAAAACAAAATAAAAGCATAACAAAAAATTAAATAAAACAAATAATTAATTAAAATTCGAAAATGCCTACAGACGCAAAAAAGAAAACATAAAGAAATAAAATAAACTGCCAAAACCTTGCAAAATAAGGTTTAGAAAAAACACAGGCAGAAGAGGCGACCAGAAAATAAGATATTGGGGTTTAAAAATAATATTTTAAGAAAATAATAATAAAAATAAAATCTAACACTAAAATATTAATATATCAAAAAATAAAGAAAAATATATAAAAAAATTACAAAAATATTTTAAAATAAATAAAATAATTAAAAAGCCCTAAAAATGGCGAAAAATCGTCCATTGGTCGCACACATGCACGAAAATACTATAAATACAGTGATGAATTTCATTAAATTTTATCTTATGCTTTATTAAAATTTTTCAAGTTACACTCTGAAACTTCGATAAATTAAGTAAGGAGTTTTTCGTTGTTGTATACTATAATTGTAAATTTTTACGATGCTTTAAAATCTTTGTTCTTATTAAACAGGATTTGATGTCAATTTTTCATTTCACTTATTCATTCATATATATATCTATCTATATGTTCGGACCCTCTAAAATCTTATATTATGTATGGAAATAGATGGTTCATGGGACCGACCGTGTGCCGTCTAGTGGGTGAAAACCCTTAGTTGAGCTCGTGGGTCATGCCTCGTGAACCCCTTGGCAGTTCGCAGTCGGTTCCGGCTTTGTGCACGGGACCGCTACGCAGGGCGCCATTGTACATTCGAAGCGGCTGCTGAAAATGTGGCCGGAGCGAATCGTTTAAAATCTCGGGAAGAGCGGAGAACTTCAGTTAAGGGAGGCTAAGGCGGATCATACACTGATCTAAAGTAAATTTTAAATATTCCGAACGGAAAGGCATGAATAAACTGGGCAGCTAGGGATAGATTTCAGATTAAAATAATGGAAAGAGTTTGGTTTTTGTACGGATAGCAGTTAAAAATTGAATCTCACGTAATATTAAAGCAACTTATTGACATCAAAAATTATAACAAGTACCTTACCGATAAATGCTCCACAGGAGGGCAGCACGTTTTCCACTTCCACGTCTGTTGTCCGCCGAAAATAGGAATAGATGCACCGTGACTCGAGAAGTTGCTTAGTAAGAAATTCGTCCATCATGCACTTAAAATATCCATAATAAGTGGAGGTAGATGACGACACGAACAATCTTGCAAAATCCATATCCAGTAGGGCGAATACATATATATCACGAAGAGAAAAGAAAATCCAAAATACACAAATTCTTAACGATTTAGTCAAGGTCCAGTAAGCGGCCATTATACAAAATCATTTGCTAGTCATATCGATCGGAGCACAATTTTCCGTAGGCCGAACAAATCATAGTTAAAAATCAATATAGTTTATTTAAGTTAACCAGAAGTCTTGTTTTTATTTCGTTATTTGGAATCTAATTATCTTCAACGCCAGGGTATTGGGAAAAAGTAAGTACTCATTTTCATACAAGTTGACTTCAAGTGCAAACCCAAATTTCAAACCCTGAAATCTAACTAGAGACATCCGTTACGGTAATTAACTTCGGTTACGAATGAGAGTCCTAACCTGGTAAATAATGATCCAACCCTAGGTTGTTCCAATTGACCCGAAAATTTAATGTGGATTCTCTTGAAACCTATGAATTTCTAATTAAAATCATTTTGCACAGGACATTGCTGAAAATAAACTCGGGTTAGCGAAATTTCCAACGACCTTTGAATTTTAAACCATCTTTACTTTAAAGCTAAGAACTACAGTAGTTACAATAAACCTCCGGAAACAAAATGGTTACTCTGTGTCGGCGTAAATTCCGAGAAAAGTTACGCTACCTCGGTCTAGGAGTAGAAAACTGCGAAAACTAAATCCCTTAACACCCCGATTAATCGCGGGAACTACAAGTTATCGCAACAATTAAATCTTTTGGATTTCTTAAACCCCGACATTAACTAGGAAGCCCTAATGCCATGAATCACTAATAGATAATTACATGAAATCCAGAAATTTTGGTATATTCCGGGTCGATTTCTCTCGAATACTGTTAATTACCTGTCGAAAGATATAAACCGTCAAAACTAACCCCTGATTTGACAACGCGAATTGTAACTAAATATACCACCGTCCTTTCAGGCCGAAATATTGACTATCCTGTTAAATCTATGATTAGGTGGAATTCGGAACTCTACTTGTACAAATAAGGTAATGATGATCATGAACGTATAATTTGCCGTGTAAATGATTTATAATGATATCGCGGGAGATAACAACGACTAAGTTACCGAATAAATTATACTTATGTAGGGAATCGGAACTCTAGTACGGGAAAGCAGCCCTAAATTACCCCCGATACTCCAGTTTTCGATATCACGTAAATTCCCGTTACAATTTTCTCTTTAATTTTTTTTTTATTATTTTTCTTGGTTAAATATTCTTCCTCTTTTCTAATAGCATGTCAAGTAATGAAAATGCGACTACTCCGATGAGGATCCCTCGCCTGCCCCCGTCAATCGTGGCAATCCGCCACAAATTTGAGGATCTCAAGATACAGTATAGGGACCTCCAGAACAAACATGAAAGGACAAAAGGGACCTGGGCTCCACCAGAAGTCGTCAGGGAGCTCAGGCAGAAGATCTCGCGTCTCACTCAGGCGTGTGACGAATTAATCGTCGAATCACGCGCCCAGCGTCTACTGATCCGAGAGCAGTCGGTGGCGCTACATCAGGCCTACACGGAAACTGAGCTCCGAATCCGAGTCCCCGGAAATATTCGGGCAGAGCAGCTAGACATCGTCCCTGCTCACCACCTCCCCAGTGCCGAAGACCAAGCCCATACTACAACGACTACTCCTATCTCGAGTATGAATGTCCCACAATTGCTATCTTCCGGGACTACCGAAAACCGGGTTAATTCTTCCGCCCCTACGGCCCGTCATCGGCCAAACCGGAACAAGCGGCGTCGGGATCGTCGCCGACAAGAAGAAGCCCGTCTCCGGGAAGCTCAATCGATAAGAAGGGTGGGCCAATTAAATGACCTACCACCCCCTTATCAAGAGTTCGAAAACTCCGCGTTTGACCCAGATATCCGCTACGCGCCGCGGATCTTATTCTCCTCTCCCCCAGCTTCCATCCACATCAATTTGGTGGATGAGGAGAACGAATCATGTCCACTGGTCCGCTCCCTAAGTGACCTCGAGTTGGACCTTGAAGAGATCGCTATCCTCACGGGAGAGGTGCCCAATATCGGCCCCCGAGGTGAAATAGCTGGACCGTCTTTGCGAAGAGACGAGGATCCTCGAGGCAACCCTCCGTCATACAGACCGCCCAAGAGGAGATGCCTCCCAACCGATATGAATGCAGAAGAGAACTGACTCCTGACAAATTTCCTCATCCTATTGGTTGATACGACATTGGCAAACATTTGAGCTGCTTGTTTTGTTTCTTCTGTCACCTCTTAGTGTTTAAATTTTTTTAAGAATTGCTTTGATTTAATTTTTATCAAATATTAATAAATCTAACCTTTGTTAATTTCTGCCAGTTCGAAAAGTGGAGTATTAAGGGCGAGGGAAGTTATAAGGGCGTGGACGTAGGAGCAATATCGTCCCATGATTTATCTCTCTGGGATGATGTATAGTTCCGAGAATCAAAAGGGTTTTGGGAACAGGAGCGTAAGTCCTTCTATCGGCAGCTATAATCCGGGAAGACGAAGGTCCTTCGGGGAGTAGTGCTAGTGATGGCACTCACCTGCTCGAATGGCATTCGGCTATTGTGCACAATTCCAACGTGATCTCCGATCACGGGTGCATAATAGTAATCAAAATTATGTGGCATACGGAGGAGTTACCCCTTGTGATGGACAGTGACAGCATGGGAATTAAGGTGACTCAAGGGTCGGATTTCCAATACTCCCCTACGACCAACAGTGGGTAAAAGTCGTCTAAGATGATATTGTTGTACTCGTAGCCGGTCAGTGTGAAATTTTACATGAAAGTAATTTTTAAAAAAAATAGTTAAACCAAAAGTTAATTTATTTATTATCCAGTTATAGAAATTTTATATAAACATAAATATGATAAATTCAGTACAAAATAGTAAAAAAATAATAAAACAACAAAACCAACATTTAATATTTTAACCTCTATCTGTAGGTGAAGTCAATGGCTTCCGTGATGCTGTTCTGTTGAAATTAATTTGGATACGTCTGGTTCATATTTTGACATTTTAAGTCGAACACATTCATCATGTTCAGTAGTCAAACTAATCTTGTTTTTATTTAAAATATATTTCATTTATGAAAATATTTGTTCACAATTATAGCTTGAACCAAACGCAGGTAAAAAAGCAATTGCACCTTTTTTGATATATGTAAATTTTGTAGGAAGAAATGCCCAGCATGTTGATATCATATCAAGATGATTTTCTTCGGTTTCCTATAAATCTCCGTGTAAAGTTTTAAATTTATCAGTCCCTAAAGTCGAACTTCTTAAATCAATAAGCTCTAAGCTAAAGTTGGTTAAATCTCAAATGTCCTTACAACAAAATTTCCTTTTTCTTGTTGAATTTTTATATGGAAGAAATAGTTAAACTTACGATTTTTTATATCCATTTCAAATAAAACTAATTTTGAGAAAAAACTTCCATTGTTCAAATAATTTTAATATTGTGTGGCCGTTACCTTGAAGTCGTTTGTTAAATTCACTATAATGGTTCATTATCAGTTAAGAACAGAAGTTTTAAGAACCATTTCTTATTATCAAGCTAGAAATAATTTTCTACGATTTCAACAAGAATTATTTGTATTGCATCAAAGCAAGCTACAAATCTATAAAGTACCTTCCCTCTGCTTGACCACCGAACTTCAGAGTGTAACAGTAAACTTCCATATTCTGCTTCGATTTCCCTTAAAAAAGTTTTAAATCAGAACGTGCTGTAATTACGTTAACAATTTTAACAACCGTCTTCAATACATCATTAAGATCTTTCATTGACGCCTTTACACATAAATTCTCCTAGTGTATAATACAATGAAAAGATAAAAGAGGGTGGCCGAGTTGATTTTCTAACAATTTCATGAAATCAATCTTTACCCTCTCATATAGGGAGCACCATCAGTTATCATAGAAAATAGTTTCTTTTTTAAATCCAAAAATTTCTCATGTTCAAACTTGGTGAACTCCTGAACTTTACTGAGAACATCAGAGCCTTTCGTTGTAACATCCTATGAAGCAAGAACGCACAATTCCATCTGGACTTAAGCGCAATTTATGGATGCATACCGAGCAATAATTGCAAGTCTTGCTATATTATTTATGTCACTGCTCTCGTCCAAGGAAATACTAATAACCTGATTCGGTAATAAATCGTTTTTGATCTGAATGTCAATGTATTCAGCCATATCTTTTATACGTTACTGGACAGTTCTTGCTGACAACGGAATTTCTTTATTTCTGGCTAAGATTTCTCTTTTAATTTTGAAATCATTAAAAATGTTCGGAACATTGAATAAATGCCGTTTTTAAATATTCACCATCTGAAAATGGTTTTCCGTTTCGTTCAATTACAACAGCTGCTGCAAAGCTAGAAGTTGTTGAGTGATTATGTTGCGTTATGTACTTCTATAAACCATTTTTTGATTTCCTAACTTCAATACGTGCTTCTTGATGTTTTCCAATTTTTCATCATTTGGCATCTCACTTAGAGCTTTATGTTTAGACGCAGAGTGTCTCTCAATATTATAGGTTTGACCAGTAATTATATCCCACATAAGCAACACACCACATGGTTATCAATCTCAATACATCCATAGTTCTCTTTTCATTTAGGTTGAAATAATCTCAATTTTTTTGCCTTTGTTCCTTCATGGTTAAAAATCACAAAAAAGATTTATTTTCACCATCATATAATATATTTATTTAGCAAATAAGTTCAATAAAAATGATTATTAGAATGATACTTCCGTTTGCGCTTGAAATGAAAATTTAAAATGAAACATAACTTGATATTTATTTTGAGCAAAGCAACATAAAATGTATCAAGGTGAATGTTGAAATTATTAAATAAATATCTACCTTACTTTTATCAATTCCAAAGTTATTTATATTTTATTAAACTAACATAAAATTCCCTCCAGACAGTCAATTGACCATTTTATCGAGACGTGATGAATTTTAGACGGATAATTGTATGAAGGCAAGAGGGGAAATTTCCTGGAGGTCTATAACTTGTCGATCTAATCCATTTCTTCAAACGGAATTTCAGTGTCGTAATCTAATCCACAACATTTTATCTAAATATAATAAATGCGCTCTAAAATATTAGAACTTTATCAAAAAAACAAAAAATCGATTTAGATAGAATAAATATGGTGCTCAAATTAAAAGTGACACAAAACCGGAGATACGAGAATACACACCTACACGATATTACAGCTGAAAATAGTAAAAGTCCTCTAAAAAATTCGAACTTCATCAAGACAAAATATAAATATAAACAAAAATACAATTTTTTTGAAAAGATATATGCTCAATTAAACGGATATGTGCTCAACCGGAAATATAAGAATGCACAAATTTATCAAAACAAAAACAAAATCCTTTAAAAAAATTGATTTATATAGAGAATAAAGATGGATGCTCATATAAGAAGTGACTCAACACCGAAAATAAGAGAATACATACGTTCACAACATTTCAGATGAATATAATAAATGACGAAAATAATATTCGAACTTTATCCAAAGACAAAACAAAAAATTAATTTATATCCATAATAAAAGATGGTAGCTCAAAAAAAAGTAATACAAAACCGGAAATAGGAAAATACACATATTCACTATATTTTTGAAAAATGTAATAAATGGGTTTTAAAATATTTAAATTTTATATAAAGACAAAATAAATATTAACAAAAATACGATTTTAATTTTAATTAAAATATGAAATCTCAATTAAAAAGTGATCTTGACCTACTCATTTGACCATAAATCGACCTTGACCTAAATTCTCAATCTAGATTGAAATTGAAATTAAAATTGCAAAAATTAGACTAGACAATTATATAAATACATCATTTATCTGCTGTTTCTTCATTTACAATAGGTGATGTCAAGTTTTAGATAATCTTCCGATTATGCAATCTTTTTACACCGCACAAGAAGTAAATTAGTAAACCGTGACCTCAATCGGTGATTAAATAATAAAAGGAAACAAAACGATTTGACTAAAAAAGACTATATTGACAAATTATGTGACAAACTCCTGTCCTACATTGAATTTGTTTATTATGGGCCTGTGAATTATATTTAATTCTAAAAAATTCACTGGACATCATCCATCCGTGGTGGAGTGTTTATCCATAGTTACGACTGGCATCAATCTTTCACCATCATCGTTTTCTGGAAGGATAATTGCAGACGGGTCAATTTCATCCTCATCTATCCACTCAACATCTGAATGTGGATTTTCTCTTCTGCCAACAACTCACATAAAATTAAAAAAAATAAATATGTTAAGTCACACCTCGCCTAAACCCCATCCCCCTGTCACAAACAATTACATTTTCTTATACTCCCTGGAGCGCGATGTACTTTATGAGCGGCCCTTAATCGTAAATATTTAAATTATTCATAAAATTTTCAATAAAAAAGGGCGGATCCCTGTTCAAAACTTTGTAATATTCAAGAATCAAAATCCTAGAATTATAGATGTCGAGCATACATGCAATTATATAGATTAGATTTTTAATATTTTAGGATCGAAACGATTTTTAACAATACTCGAAATAAGGTCACTTTTCGCTATTAGGATTTTCAATTTTGGTTTAGCAAACGCCAATCGAGGAAATATTTTTCAGGCAATATGGTGAATTTATAGTGAGGTGTACTTCAATGCCCATGTAACATGAAAATTAACATAACGGATTCAAATAACATATGCTACTGAAATTCCTAAAGAACATGACATGTATCATTATTAGTACAAAAGAAAAATAAAAATCAGGAGGAAAGACGTTCAAACTCAAACTTAACAGATATTACAAACCATTTATTTAAAAAATAGAAAAAACTTTAAATTATAATTTCTCCAAGTCAGGTTAAACTGATGAAGGAAAGGTTTTCATTTTATCCTTCCGTTTCATAATAAAATCTGCATCGGAATTATATTGCAGAATTTCTTTCCGAACACTTATGTAAGGCGGAATGTTGGAATGATTTATTTGCATATTCAGTTGATTTGAATTGATAGGCTGTTTTAAGTTGGAACTGCAACTTAATAATCCATGATATATTATTGAATTGATGTTTCATAAAATATTGGTATCTTCTTGGAATCGGTGAATGGTTTTGTTCGACTATTCAAATGCATTGTTCAAGTTCATATATGTTTATAAGTTGATGTCTTTTTGAATTCTTTCATATTCTTATCATATCGACGTTCATCATTTTGCGCCATATCAACATGTTTTTGTTTGTCAGGAACTGAGAGGTTATTGTATCGGTATGAAAATTCTCTCATAAAATGGAAAATGTTTTTGAATTAATTTTCTTATAAAGAGCAATTTTTTCTTTAGTTAGGATAATAATAATTATAGTAATAACTTAGATAGTAATAATAATACATAGACGTGGAATAATAATAATGATAATAATAGTTCGGGTGATAATAATAATAATTACGAACAAGACAAATAATAGTAACGACAATAAATATACGTAACAAATTGTTACCATATCTTTTAAAGATATGTTAAAATTTTCCAATTTATTTCTCAAAATTTCTTCACATTTTTCTGCTTGAATTCTGCTGAGGCCGAGGTTCCAAAAAGTTGTGCCATCGTGCACATTGATATTTAAATATCTACGATTTCTAATCGATGTCTACTCATCAAGAGTTAAACTAAATTTGATTAACTTGCGCTTTCTGAACAGTAATTCATCTGTTACTTCTTTCTTGGTATTTTTTCCATAATTTATAACAATATTTTGTGTGGCACTTGAAGATTTTGGATTATTTTTTCGTATTTTCCTTCAAACAGCTTTCGTATATCGTATGATTTACATATTGAAATAAACGGAAGACCATCTACAGCGATCATGCGCGATATTATAGCTGGCAAAGAGTCGTCGGTTTTTTTCCGCAAAAACGATGTGATTTGACCACAATGAATAGTTTCCGATGTTTCGACAACAGCATCGTTATTGATGTGATCATGGTCTCTTTTTAATAAATTAATATTATACTTGGTTCTTAAATGGGAATGCAATCCACTAGTACTGCTACCAGCTGCTTTGATGCGTTTACCGCAAACTTGTATTTGGCATATGCCAGTATCCTTTTCTCGTTTGAAGTATTTCCATGGTGTTTCTTTCTTTCCGTTCATTGTGCGCTAAAATAATTATTTATTTAAACAAATATAATCGATAAAAAATAAATAAGTAATAAAATATAATTAAAAATTTACCTTTTACAGAAACTTTTAACGTCGAAACTTTTATGTATTTTTTGTTGAATTGTGTATAATAATGTTAATTAAAATATATCATTTTTAACGAAATTAATAAATTTCGGTAATTACCGGTTTTATATTTTGTAATACCGGTAATACCGAAGACGAAGTTTTCATCAAAAACCAGTAATCATCATAAACCAGTTTCGGTATTACCGGTAATGGAATCCCTAGTAACAATCAAAGTAATAACAATAACAATAATAATTATGGTAATGGTAATTATAACAATAATAATAATAGCAATAACAATTGATAAGAACAATACATATAATAGTAACAATGATAATACCAATAACAATAATAAGGAACATAGTAGTGATAATAGTAATATGGTTAATAGAGATACTGTGAGGATATTTAAAAAAACGAAAGGTGTACAGAGCATAGTAAAATCGGTAATACAAACAGCTGAGATGAGGATTGACAGTTGATCGAACAATGGGAGATAACATTTGTAGTGATAGATGTTTAACAGGCATTTTAACTCAATAATTATGAAATAATACATGAAAAAAAGTCATCCGCATAAACTAAATCATAGTAAAACCCCTAACTATTAAAATACTTTGTTATGAATATTAACTTTTGTTTAAAATAATTTTAAAAGCATGTCAAACCTATTAAATTATCAAGGAATTAATTGCTTCTAAATTATAGATTTATCCTTCTTTTTTCAATAATCTTCATTAAAAACATGATAAAACCTCAAATTTCCTATATCCATTAAAAGTCAACATAAAATTCAAATAATCTCAAAATGATTAAAATTTACAAATATAAATCTATATATATATATATATAATTCAATGTCTGTCTATCTGTATGAATTACTACACTGTTTATCCGATCGCCAAGAAACATTAAGATGTTGAGTACACTCTTGTGAAGGTTTTAGTTATCAATATTTTTTAAATATTTTCCCTCTGCTACTGATAAAAATAATAATTAATTTTTATATAATATATTACGGACAAGAAATGCAGTAAACTATATTTTTTAAATTTGAATACTTATTTTAATCATTATTTTACTAAATTGAAAAACTTTAAAATTATTCGCAAGAACGATACTTTACTCAGATGTGTCAAAAATATTACACATGAAACGCATCAACGAAAAACTTTCAACGCAGTAAACAGGGCAAACCAGTTGAAGGACATCCGAATATATTCGTCCGACCCGTTAGGCCGTCTGCATACAGTTCATCCAAACAATCAAGAATGTTTTTTCTTGCGATTACTTTTAGTTAACATACGCGGACCGAAATCCTTTTAAGAACTTAGAACATTAAATGGTGAAGTATGTTCGACCTATAGAGAATCTTGACAAAAATATTAAATTTTCTTGAAAACGATGCCCATTGGAAGAAAGTACTCGCTGATTTATCAAACCTTTCTCAACCTCAGCAAATACGAACGTTATTTGCAAATATTGACAACGTGTTTCCCAAGAAATCCGTAAAATATTTGGGAAAAATACAAAGATTTCATGATTGAAGATATCCTACGTCGTTTGCGAGCAACAAATGCGGAAATGCATTTCACACTAAACGTATACAATCAGGGGTTGGTTTCAATCGATAATAGATGTTTGGCAATCGATAACAAAGAATTGATGATATTGAGCACGTGTGCGCCGAATCGACCTGCAAATGACGCTTATGATCGTGATTTACAACGTGAAACACACTTCAATGTGGATGATTTGGTGCATTTGTTGAAAAGAATCTTCCGAAATTGGTTCCAGAACAATAAATTGCATATAACACAATAATGCAAGTTAATAGGAATCAAAGCATTGAATTATTATTCAAAGATGCGCCGGAAGTACATAGAAAACTTTTCTCATTTAAATCATTTTGGCAACCATACGATCACAATAATAATATTACATTAGAAATTGCATCATCTGAAATTGCAGCAACACTTTTGGATGGTAGTTGAATAGCACATTCAGCACTGAAATTACCATTGAATTTGCAAACCAGTGAGACGCCAGTGAAACTCCAGAATGGAAAAAGTTCTTGAAACATGTCAACTTATCATATGCAAAATGGCACACAAAAAATATTGGAAGCCTTGATCGCACACTGGAGCAGAAATAGACAGCCCTTCGGTGGAGATCTAATTTTATTGTTTGGTGATTTTCGTTAAACTCTACCAGTTATTCTACGTTCAACAATGGCTGATGAACTTAATGCATGTCTCAAATCATCAGTTTTATGATGAAGTGTAAAGAAATTGACTTTGAAAACATATATGCGTGTTCAACTACAAAATGATGCATCAGCTGAACGTGAAGATGGCAAATGACAGATCTACACAATGTATCACATTGCCTTCACACTTTTATAAGATGACATCAACTAAAGACGAATTGATTAACAGGATTCCCCAAATATCACGCGTAATTACAAAAATCCTCAGTGCAATTTCAAAAGCTCCAAAATCTTTAACATAATAAAATTTGCTTTTATATTGTTTTTTTTGCCAAATATTTTTTATTAGAAAGAGGCTCAACAAAATAAATCACCCATGGTCTCCCACTGTCTCTGAGTACGACAAATAGGGGAAAGTAGGGGTTGAAGCTCTTATTTACCGTTATTAAAACCCTTTATTAGAAATTTATCATATTGTATTATAGACCTTGATTTATGGCTGATCCACCGGTAATTTGTGCCTTTCTACATTCTACCAGGTATACAACAATTAAGTGATATTCAGGGGGCCTAAGCACTTATTAAGTATGGGGCCTGAATAGCCAACTAAATCCAGGTAAGTGTAAAATTAATAATTAGTACAACATCACATAACTATGATGATGTAAGTAGTAGCATATATGAGTATGATGTAAACAGGTGCGAAACTACTAGTAACTGTTACAATTTTAATAAAACAGACATAATTTAGTAAGGGAGCATCCATTAACCCTTTCACGTCGCAATATGTTTTGAGATTTCGTCTTTGATGTGCGCAAATCTTTGAGATTATTGTATATACATAAGCACAAAATTCCGATTTCACTGCACTAAAAGTGCAATATCATCTTTGTACCTGACTTGTTCGAGTACTCTGCTTGAATAGTCGTGTTGAGACGGGAATAATTTGGAGAGTATGACTACTTTTGTTTTACAAGTATATACGGTTATAGCAGTGAAAAGGTTAAGGTAGTCCACCGAAAGAAACAATTTTCGACGCCCTCCGCCTTCTAGGGGAACATCATTAATGGACGCTCCCTAATTGCAAAAATGTAGTAGCTCGTCGTGGTGCCTTAAACACGTGCTTAGTGTGCCCATTGGTTAATCTTGTCTGATAGCAACACATAAAAATAAATTACAAAAACCAAATGTAAAATAGAAAACAAAACAAGCTGAAAACAATTTTTTTCATTAACACGATTTAGCCAATGAGAAACCTAGAAATTACGCCGGATCTTTTGATGAGTTCGTTTTCGCCTTTTTCGCTACCGGCTCGTAATAGTTTTTATTTTTCTTTTGATACTTTAAATGGAAAACTCCACTTGCGAGTTCCCGATCGATTTTCGATTCCTGCGGCTCAGGAGGGAACGCGCTGTATTCTTTCTTGTTCCGAATCTACGTAACGAAAAAAAATTGCAATCAATAAATTTGCATTCCGATTTCACATTTTAAAACCTTCGCCGGCTTTTTTCTCTTAACGTTTTTCGATTTGGGAATTGGCGGTAGAAAATCGTTCCAATCCTTGTCGGCCATCTCGGGCATTTCCATGAGTTTGTTCATTATTTGAAACCGTTTCAAATGGTAAATCGGATGGATATTTCTCTCGAAGCACTCCAGGACGACTTTGCGGACTTTTTTCAGGTTTTCGAAAGATCCAATTGCGGCAACCGATTTACCGGAAATGAAAACTTTGCAATTGAGGATTTCTTTGATTAGGGCTTTCATTTCGTCGTTGTCAAGGCGACTTTTACGCCGGAGAAACGAATCCTTTTTACGGTGATCAATTGGAATGATATCTTCAGATAGTTCTTCATTGAGAACGGTTAAAGCCTCCTCAACAGGAACGTAACGAGCTAATAACTTAGCTAAGCTGTGAGCTTTGAGAATTGCAACCGGGTCAAATGTTTTTGGGGTGGATTTTACGACAATTTCCCCATCTAATCGATTTAATTCAACTTTTATGTACTGAAAACAATAATTTAGTGTTAAAAGGGATCGATTTAAATCAGATATACGTAAACCGTTCATTTATTTAAATTTTTCCTTTTGTAACTCACAACAATAGTTCAATATTTTATTGATAGAGCTATAAAAGAAAAGATCCGTTGATTTATTCACACATTAATTGACTGTTTATCCCCGCCAGAAAACAGTAAATATTCATTATTATAGTTAACTGATAAAATATAAGCAATGTGCAAATATCTTTCTAATAATTATGTTTATTTAATTTATTTATTAAATAAAGCGTCACGGATTACTTGTTTTCATTACCATTTACCCTAATATAACATTTATAAATAATATTCACTATTTCTTTATACATTGCGTAATATTTATATAATTATAAACTAACAAATTCCTGCAAAGATTTCTTAATTATAGGAAAAACTTCCTTCAAATAAATATCCAAGGCTTTTGGATATAAAACTTTAAATTCACTCAAAGCAAATAATCGCCCGTGTGGATTTTCTCCTGTTTTTAAAGAAGTATCTTTCCAGTCATTAGGAACGTCAACTTTACCTATGACTATAGTAGCAAAACAAACGTATAAATTCAATGGTTCCATAAATTACCTTCTTTTTCATTAACATTTTTATCTAAAAAAAAAGCAATAAATTTTAAAAAGAAAAGCAAAACCCTTATTTAATTTTGAGCCTTTAAAGGGAACCCATCCCTTAACAAATGGCACATCCATTGAATAAGTAAATCTATATATATATATATTGATTATTTAAACAAAAAGAAAATTGAAACACTTCAAAAAAGAGAGTATTTAAAATTTCTTTTTAAGTAGAAACTGATTTAAAGTTCACACAGTAATTAATTATTTTACGGTAAATTTATTTTTAAAAATTTGTTATACTTAGACTATAATAATACAAGATAATATTTAATCAGGATGTCTTAAATCAACGGCAAAATACTAATAAATTTCGATTTCATGAAAATAAAAACGAATCATCGATTTATTAATAAAAGGTAGTTACTAACCAGAAAAACAATTGTAGGTATTCTGGTGGCTAATGTATTTCGATTTTATGACATCAGTATAGAAACCTTGGGCCAGGACTGGATTTTGTTTAAGTGAATTTTAAATAGCACACAAATATAGTAATGCAGATTTAAAATCAGACCCATAAACATTAAATAAACAACCTTAAAAATATGAGAAAAATGTAATTAAATATAAAATCAAAAACATAAAAGTAAATCAAAATAATGTTGGGTCAACACACAATTTTGTTTAAATGAATCGGTAACAGCACGCAAACACAACACGCATATTTAAAATCAGACCCATAAAACATCAATTAACCCTGCTAAAATATGAGAAAGAAATAATTAAAATATAAAATTAAAGACATAAAAATAATAACAGAACGCAACAAGATCCGCACGAAACAAACACAGAAATAACATGAAAACACGAAAATTTGACCGAAAATTGACAATTTACTTAAAGAAACAAGAGTTCATGCAAGTTAGAACTAAAATTAAATGATTTGAATTGGAAACAATTCAATCATTTGTTAAAAGAATAAATTGTCAAAGTAAATCAAAAAATAAGAAAATTAAAGTTAGAAAATACAAAGAAATTCCCAAGGTAAAATTTTGATTTACTATACCAAATTTAACACGCAAGGTTAGGGTCACAAATAGGTATATATACCGATTCATTTTCACAGAATTTTAACCATTTTTGAACCAGTTCAACAGTTTTAACTAGTTTTTGACCAGTTGATATTCGACGACGACCTTACGAACACTCGCATCATTTTTATTACCGAATCGAACAAATTTATTGATTGAAAGTAAGCAAGAATGACTTGCTAATTTGTATGAACTGGATGCAAATGAGGATTGAAAACGGAATTGATATTGATTAAAAATATATTTATTAAATGAACTCATTAACTCTCTATGTCGAAATTTTTCCGGCCCACAGCCACACACTAACAAGTTAGTAAAATCTTACATAAAGATCGAGCAGTGTAAGTGCGATGTAAGTCCGGCAACAGCTCGTGCCCGTGAGAGATCTCGCCGTGGGTAACGACAGACTCGAACGTCAATTCATTCATTATCATAGGGGTAAAAGGGAGATTGGGAGGCAATTTTTTGGTTGACTACCTTTCTACCTACTCCCGAAAAATCGACCTAAACTATCATTACTCAACGGCTAAAATATTAACACAGAGTAGTCCAGTGGGCACTCTTAAACTCTAACATCAAAACAAAAATTCCCTAGGATCAACTTGAGGTTAACTGAAAGGGGGCGTGCGGAAATCGATGCATCGTGCTTCTAAAAGGTCTTATAAGTTAGAAATAATCTAAAAAAATATAAATAATAAGCGTTATAAATCATTAATTTGATAAAATAAGACTAGAACTAAACTAAAACTTTATAAAATCATTAATCATAAACCCAATGGGGGACCCTTACTTTTTCAAGTATCAGAATTGTACAATACTACCTAGTATTCCGTTTTTTCTTCAAACCATTTTATATGTGAAATGAAGGTATCTACTATATTTTTAGTAAGTCAATGCATTGGCAGAATTAAATTCTCTACAAGATGGGTATATTTAAAATTTCAAATAGTGTAGTGAGGGTGCTACACACGAATTTTGTGGTAAATATTTGAAAAAATAATTATAAAAGATAGTATTCAAATCGAACAAGGATTTAGTGACATTATTGTCGAACCAGAAATCGAGTACGACTTATTACGCTCACATCAAATTATAAAAGTGAATATCGATAGATATAACGTTAAGGAAATAGTGCTTCCATCTTCTTTAGTGGAAAAATTAAAAATATCAGAATAGCAAAATAGTCGAAATGCATAGATCAAAAGTTCAATTTGAAATTCAAGTAGAATTTGAAAAAGATGAAGAAACCAAAATAGTTTGTGTATCGAATCGCGCAGCTCCTATGACTAGTACTTTTCTTGAAGATGGCATAAAGAAATTACATGAAAAGATTGTTGAGAGAACTGAATTAGGAAGTAGTTGGAAATTAAACTGAATACTAGAATTAAATTTTAAAATAACAAAGGTCTCCAATATATCTAAATTATCTGAATATAGTTATATTCACACACTATAAGGATTAATAGGTCAAAAGGCAATAGTTTACGTGCAAAATATATATAATCTATGTTTTATATATAGTGTTTTGGCTGTATTGAAATGTGATAAAATCAATAAAGATAGAGAAAGAACAAGAAAATATTTACAGTATATGAAGAAATTAGTACTTGATCTTAATTATATGTCAATGAAACTGTGTGATATCCCGAATTTTTAGAAGAAAAATCATGATTTGGCAAATAATATCATCATGGAAATATTTAGCTTTTGGTTCTAGATCTTTTATTGGTTCATATGCATCATCAGAGTAATCTAATTTCAAAGAAACATTCGAATCATAATAGGATTGGATCCATTTGCCCAACAATTTGTTTGCTATTCCCCTGAACTTATACGCAAGTGCGGAATCCGGATTCAATTCAATGCTTTTATTTGAATCTTTATTAGCTTCATTTGGGCAGAGTATTTTAACATAGAAATTTGCTCTTTTAGCATAGAGCATTGCACAAATAAGGTTAAGCTTAATTGCTTTGGCTAGCAAAGTAACAGCTTCAGAATAATTTTCCTCTCTAAATTTATCTATTGCTTCGATCTTTTTCTCATCAGCTGCATCCTGCATCTCTTCAGTAACCTAAATAAAATCATCCACCATAAATTGATCTTCTGACACAATGTCACCTTCAATAACTAATTGTAAAATGGATGGCTGGATTTGGCAAAGATCAACAAATTCTTCCAATAATTCTATTTATTCGTTATCCATTTTAGTAAGTCTTTAATTAACATTCAAAATCAGTTTGAAAATAAAAATATCGAATTTCAAATTTAATCTTTTTAATTAACAAAATCCAAATTACAATCTTTTCAAAATTTCTTCGCAATCATAAACAACTCAAGTTCGAATAAACAAACATACAAACTAAATAATTTTACATAAAAAATAAAAAATGAACTTTTATTTTCAAGATTCAACAGAAATATAAAATTATTATCAATTTGTTAGTCAAAACTGTGTGTATAATTTTTTGAAGGTTTCAGATAAAGGAACCGAATAATCTTGCTTGCCGACATTTTTCAACAATTTCCGTCGAAATCTATAGCTCATAATAGATTAGAGCCTTTGAATTTCTTTGGTATTCCAGGTGTTTCATGGAATTCGGCATTAATGACATTGGATAAAACCATTAAATTATTACAAGACATGGAAATTTATAATTTCTATGAAGAGGGAATTAGCGGTGGTTTGATATTTGTTAATAAGCATCAGGTGGTAACTACTGAAAATACAGAGTTATTGTATATTTAGTTGGATTCGTGATAACCGTGATAGTATTTTAAAAGATTGCAAGAATTTGGACTTAGAAAAGCTGTCGTATGGATATATTGTGGAGGTGGGTTTGGAAATTCTGAATGAAATTCGTGATTTATTAGATGATTTCCCAATTGGTGCAGAAAAGAAATGGGTTTCAAAAGTAGAGAAATTACTCTTAACGCATAATCCAAAGCAAAATTATGTAGTGCATTGGCGATTGGTCAAAATGTTGTTATTATTTGTCGTGCAAGTTGTCAATATTCATAGGGCTATCAGAGTTAAACAAGAGCCTATTTTTCAAAGTTATATCGATACTAACACCAAACTCAAAGCTGAATCAACAAACACACTTGATATAAATCATTATAAGTTGCTCAACAATAGTCTATATGGTAAGACTGTAGAAAACTTAAAGAAAAGATTGAATTTAAGATTGTGTAATAATCAACAAAAGATGATTACATATACATCGAAGCCAACTTTCCGAAAAACCATCAAGATTGCGGATGATTTAATTGCAACCATACTGGCCAAACAGTTTTAGATTTATGAAAACTTCGAATGTATGAGCTTCAATATGTAGAATTAGCAAAATATCGAAAAATAAAATTGTAAATTAGATAAGCTTTTACCTGCAATGATTTCAGATAATCTACTAGATACGTCTAATTATGATATAAATCATCTATTGTATAGTAAAAAGTTAGATTATGTCATTTGAAAACTTAAATTCGAGAGCAAGAGTATAGGATACAATGAGTGGATATTTCTCAGATCAAAATGTTATAGTTTATTAAGTAATACTTGTACAACAAAAGCAAAAGGGGTAACATTAACAAATACCGATATAAAACACCAGTCTTATCTCGATTGTTATAATGGAATAGAAATACCTAGGATGTCTCAATTTCGAATAGATACCAGCAACCATCAGTAGTATAGTTTCAAAACAACTAAAGCTTCTCTTACAAATAATGACGATAAAAGGGTTTGGGTTGGAAAGAATGGCATATGGTCATTATATGATAGAGAATATCAATCAATTTACAGAATAATCTTACAGCTGTGCATGGTCTGCTCTTCAAATCGATCATCAAGCTACCAATCAAACGTATCATCAAACTGTTCATTAAATTGCTCATATTTATCAAAATTTTCATTGACATATTTGTGATTAGCAATGTTGTATCTATTTAATAAATTTATATTAGTTTCTGATGTTAATTATTGTTATATTCGTAAAAAAAATTTTGTATTTAAAATATGTGTAAAATAAATAATAATAATAATATAATAATAATAATAATACCAATAAAATATTAATAATAATAAGTACTAATAAACAAATAACATTAAATAAATAAAAATAACGAAATAAATCAATAAAATAATAATAATAATAATAAATTAAATTAAAAATAAATAAAATTAAAAATAAAAAATTAAATAAAAATAAATTAATTAATAAAATAATAATAAAAAAAGTCAATAAATTAATAACATAATATTAATCTTTATAATATAATAAGTAGTATAGGGGTACCAAAAATTCAGCCAGATGGCACACATATCACTACTTAATAATAATATTAATAAGCGATGTTAATAATCTTAACGGTAATATTAATACTACTAATAACAGTAATAAAGATAATCATAATATTAATAATATAAATAACAATAATAATAACAATAATAATAATAATAATAATAATAATAATAATAATAATAATAATAATAATAATAATAATGATAATAATAATAATAATAATAATAATAATAATAATAATAATAATAATAATAATAATAATAATAATAATAATAATATAATAGTACTAATAATAATAATAACGGTATGTATAAGTGATAATAACAATAATAGCAATAGTATAGTGACACCAGTAAAATTTATAATAAAAATAATAATAGCAAAATTGTAGCAATGATGTATGCCATCTACGTCAACTTTTAAGATAAATCACATTCTAGTTATATTTATTATTTGGGAATATTAAATAATAAAATAAATAAGAACAGTAAGAAATTTTTAAGACTGTGAAGCGAATAAAATTTCATAATCCAATAAACTTTAAAATAAAGTTACATAATTGATTAATTATTGGAGAATTTTTCTTGAAAGTACAGAATATGAACAAATTAAGTAGATAATTCACTTTATAGTCGTCTTGATATTATTGTCTATTTATCAGTCAATTTCCATCTAGTGTTTCCTTTATAGTACAATGAGGAATCAATGTACACTCTTCCTATGATAATATTTTTTTAATAATGTTCATCCCCAACCTCAAGATTCGTCGCTAGAAATTTTTCCCTGTTCATTTGCATTTATTTAACGATTTTTTTTGCATAGTTCCAATAAATTTTAGTTAATTTGGTTTATTTTATTCCTATTGTTCCGAAAAATTCCTTATTGTGATTTATTTTAGCTCATTCAATCTATTCTTCCATCAATGATCTCTTTTCATTTATATTTAAACCTTTCCCAGGACCACCACGCGTTCTTTTAAGGGTTGGGCGATAGGATTTAAGAAAGGAGAATACTGAGCAGTTTCAGCAAACGCATACACTTCGAGTTCCCCTCTAATCACCGGTTTTGTCCGGAGTAAAAGAAAATAGTTTTGTTAACTTGTGTGCTTGTGTTTTATCGAACACTAAAAATGTTAATTAATTTTATTCCTCGCAATGGAGATTCGATCATAAACGAAAATTTGATAATTATTTTAATATTTAACAAATTTTGGAGAAGTAATATCATATAAAACAAAAGAAAAAAACTAATCTCTTATAATCATATTAACGTTTAATATAGGTAAATATCACAAAAATCATACCCTGAATTTGAAAAATAAATAAACAATATGACAAATAAAATAAAATTTTACTTTTCCTTCATTGCACAATAAATGAATAATAAATGAATAGGAGTCCGGTAAAATTTGAATAACGTAATTATCAACAGTACGTGGATAAAATTTCAAAAGGATTGTTTTGAGAGTATAAAAGTGTTTTAAATTCAAAATATACTGAGAATACTTTAAAATTTTAAAAGTTTACTGATTTTTGTTTACCCAGCACTGCCTTATATACCGCTATTTTCGTTTTGTATTTTGGTGCGATAATAAAAAGAATTTTAATTTTTAATTTTTAAAATGTTTTTTTAATTTTTATTATTATTTTTCGAGTTTTAGATGTTAAAACTTGATTTATTTTTTACTTATTTTATTTTTTACTTTTATTTTTTTATGCTTTTCTTTCTAAATTTAATATTTAGGTTAACCGCTCAAAAGTATATAGGCATTATCATGCTGGCCAAACAAAAATTAAGGGCTCACATCAGTTTATGCCCAACAATAAATTTTAATCAAAATCAATGTATTTTCTTTTAAAAAATATCTACATACGTACACACTGACAAGCGGATGGGAAAATTCAAAAAATTTTTTTGTTAAAATGGACTTAGAAAAATTTTTGAAAAAATTATGACCCTTTGTCTAAATGACCTTGACATATTTTTTCTGACTTGGAAAGATTTCAACAAAAACTGTTGACTCGTCGTGAGCACATTTCTGCATACTCTCATTGCACTTTCAAATGCTAACATCAAGGTGAATTGGTACGAACCTATATTTTAAGATTGTTGATTTTTATTTCAAATTATAGAATTGATATTAGTGCAGAATTTATCTTAGTTCAAATTATAGAATTGATATCAGTGCAGAATTTATCTTAGTTCAAACTAATGTAAATCCACACATTATCAACATAAAAACGGCGGCAAGGTTATTCTAATTTTGACAGAACACGAAATCAAAATTTAAAAAAGATCTATTTGTATACAAAATTAAGCATGACTGCTCAATAAAAAATTGAGGCTTAATCGAAAAATGTAAAATAAACAAAATGTAATAAAAGGCGGCAAAGATATTCAAATATTTACAAAGCACAAAAATAAAATACAAACTAAAAATTCGACTTATCCTAAATTAAACATGGCGGTTAATTATGTAGAATCCAGACATACACAACATTTTGGAAAAATATAATAAATGGCGGCAAAGATATTCGAATTTTATCGAAAAGATATACTGACACATTTTAAATTTCAAATTTTGAGCTGTCTAAATTATATTTTTTAAAAAAGATATCACCCAAATTAAGACATCAAATGTGCATTTGAAATATTTTAACCTTGACAAAGATGAATAATTTTGTTGAAAAGTGCCCACATTTAGATACTGCAGCGATGTCGGCGGATTTTACTTGTCAATATTTGTTCATTTTAGTTAGGATTCTAGCTATCCATTCGTCATTGAAACCCAAGCAAAATAATTTAGATCTTACTTTCCAATTGCTGTTAATCTGCAATTGACAAGCTTATTGTTATAACTGAAAATTGGCCTCTCCAGGTTTGGTCACGCTTGCTAGGCAGCATTATGGAATCCTTTTCACATTTACACGCAAATAGATAATTATAACAATAATATCCGGATTAAGAAAGTCAAAGCGAAGTTTATATCGACAAAATTAAGATTATATTGTTTTTCATTTTATATAATTTTTATTATATGTGAGATGAAATGTTTACTGCCAAATAAATTCTGAACGGCTTTATTAATAATATATTGCTGGATCACCGAAATGCATTTCCAGATCCATAATCAATTAAAAGCCGCAACAATTTCCTCATTGGTTGTTATTGATGCGCCGCGCTTTCCCTTGTGCTATATACTAAATCGTGCTGCGGATATTTGAAAGGTGCCGAGCGCATTGAAAGACAAATATTTATTTATCGCATTCACATAATTGAATAAGCGCGCATTAAATGGTGAATAATTCAAATATTTGACAAATTCTCCCGGTCTGGCACAATTTTCACCGCTTTCAAATTTATCCTCAATTTTCACATTTGAAATAGAAATTTTATTGAAAATTAAATAAATGAAAATGAGAAAATAAATGAGCAAATTTATTGATAACAATAAAAATATAATTCAATCACGAGTCAATGTCAACGGAACATTTAATAAATATCTCATTGTTACGCATCAGATCTGGATTGCTCGATAATTCTTTCAGGCTTACAAATTCGGGAAATCCCCTTCCAGCATTTATATTTGTTGGCTGGATAAATGCTTCAATATTTGTATAATCTGCACATTTCGCAGTCCTACTAACATGAGGCAATTTGGTCCGCTGATTGATCAATGCAAGTGTGACTGAATGCCTGAATGGCCATTCCAAAATGCCATCAAACTCGCCCTTCATCAAATGAAAGCTCACAGACAAATGAGTGCCCTCGGCATCACCAAATCCATCAGGATTCACACCCAGACACATTTTATAGCCATTTTTATGCGTGAGAAATGATTTGCTATAAATGCATGTGTTGATTCCATTTTTTTCACTAGCCATTTTGTCAGTGAATTTATCAAGCTTCCACACAAATCCTCCATTTATCCGCTGATTTTGATTGGCTGCCATTTCCAATAACTCATAATGATTCGTCAGTAAACATGAGTTCGGGAGGGGGCTATACCCATGTGATAACTTATACACATTCATGGGGGACCACATTTACCTTCTGTCACTGAACAGAGAAAATTACTGAAATTACATAAAAAATCTATTATAATTTAAATTTAAATATTTCATTTATATATAATATTTTTAATATTATATTTTTTATTTTTAATATTATCTTTTAATAATTTTAAAAAAATTTTCTTTTTTACTGTATTAATTTAATATCACAATTTAATTAAAAAATTGATTTAAATTTTTCCAAATATCATTTTTTATTATTAGAATCACCTTTTTTAGTAAACTAATTGTATTATTTTGTTCTAATTTTTAATTCATTAAAATATTTCTTATAATTTCTATATTCTCGTCTTAATAAAACAAATCATGAATGTTCTTAATTTTGGTCCTATAGTGAAGCTTGATATTTTTTTAACTCAACGCCTGATTAAATCTTCGGCAATTTTATACGATTCGATTTTAAAGAATTTTTACTTTTCGTAAATAATTTTTTAAATATTTTAAATTTCTAGTAAAAATGTTTATCAACTTTTATTTTTCTGTAATACTCCAGTGAACCCATTAAATCTCATGTTTTAGTAATTACATATTAGAAAGGTTTTAAAAATTTAAAATTATTTGTCACGAAATAATTAGGCAATTTTAAATAGTGTCAAAATCGTTAAAATCAATTTATTTATATTATTTATTCAAATCATTCAATTGTAAATATTACGTCATTATTGTTTCCGTTAATAGCGTTTGACAAAGATTTATTTGGCTTTCTCGTATTTTTAGGGAAAATAAACTTTAAATATTTGTTTAAATAATTGGATAAATAATGACATTTAAATGGAAGACGATCAAGAATGTCTGATTTGCTACTCACCAACGAACAGTGAAACATTTACAACATTTATAAATTGTGGTCATTCATTTTGCTTATATTGTGCGATGGAAATAGTTACTACTAACCCGATTTGCCCCTTAGACAGGCAATCAGTAGCATCAATGAAACTGGCTACCGGATCAAATGAAACTATTTGCAGTGTTGACCATGCTGTCACTTTTATTAAATTTTTAGAACAAGTTTCAATTTTTAATTCCTTATCAAGTAGTTCTGAAAGAAATATTTTCTGTTTAGTAAACGACGAAACAACAGAGGAGGAAATGAATAAAATATTTACGGGAATTAATAAACGTCGTGGGGAATTTTTATCAGAATCTTTTAGGTTAGATAAGAGAATTTTTAATAAGCATCATAATCTTAACGGAAATAAATTTCGTTTGCTCACATTTCAATACCTTAAAATAGGGGATTTTGTAGACTTTATTTGTGACATTGAATTTGAGATGTTGACCTCCGAACGTTATTGTGTCGAACGATACATAAAGAAAGAAATAGACCGAAGAGAACTTAATAATTACTTCCAAGTCATGTCACAGAGAATAAGTAAATTGAATATTAAACGCGATTTTATTATCAGTCAAATGCGATTGGTAATGAAACAGATTTATATTTCCTTCTACAAACCCCTTGAACCGATAGCTCTTTTAAAGAATTGTTCAACTATGCCAAGTGATATCCATTCAATCTTATCAAAAGGTTCCACTGACAATATCCAAATAAGGAATTATATTAAAATCCTTGAAGATATTGCAAAGGATGACTCTAATGTTGATGTTGATCAGTATTTCAATGACTATGGATTGGATATTGTTGTTAATGCGCTAGAGTTGCTGTTGGACAAAGTAAGATATATAGTGCTAAATTTGAAAAAATCAAAAATGCCATTCCCTGATCTGGAATTTATTGATATTGATATCCAACTTGATCTAGATTCGTTTCCTAGTAGGAAAATTTATTTCAACTATTTTAGTAAAAATCTTCTAGAAATCATAGAAGATGTGAGATATTTAATATATGAAATCTGCAATGAGTTTCGGAGAAGAATTGACTGGCAGTTGACCTGTGAGGATGTGAAAGCGTTGAGGAGCAGGTGCAATTCACGTCTGGAATCTATTCAACGGATTTTGGGAAAAATGGAATCAACAAATAAAATTTTGAAAATTAAAAATCTAGTGGAAAGATTTTGTGGAATTCTTGGAGATTTGTCGGATTTTGAGTTTAATTAAATAAAGATTTTTTTTCTAAATTTACTTTTTGATTATATAAATCATTGCTGCCAACTTTTAAAATCACCTTCACTTGAACCATCTGACTCAAAACCGAAAGTAGGGCAACACCTACCAGACGCTTTAAAATAAGAAGAAATAGAAATAAATCACGTTTTTTACCTAACACCATATTTATTTTCTCTTTGAAACAATATTTTACATTTCTTTTAGAGGTTTTCTATTACCGAGTACTATAATACGAAAGACTTCACCAGATCACGTTAAACCAGAACTACTAATTTGCAATAAAGGTTCCTATCCCACCACAATGAATTTCATTATTAAAGACGTGATAATTCCCAAAAGCATAATGGAGCATATAAGATGTAATGATAACATCTGTTTAAATTTGTGAAAATATTAAATGATAACATGTGCTGTTAATTTAAAGGTTAGTAATAATGGGCAATGAAATATGTAAACGTATATATAAATATGTACATATCCATATAAAATTCTTGAATAAATTCCAAAAAAGTTATAAAAATCAATTAAAATTAATTAAAAATTGATAATTTTATGTGGGAAAAAGTGGTAACCTGTTTGCAAATTTGATTTTGAATACGAATAAAATACTATATATTGGAAGGTCAGGAACCCAAAAACAAACTAATTAATCAATTAAATTATTTGCCGGCGAACCAATTAATCAAAGGCTACCCAATTGAACGTCAGCATAATTGGCTGGCCGAGATTAGCGTAAATGGTAATAAATTAACATTCAGATAAAATTGTTATTTATGGAGAGGGGGGTGGTTATTAATTAATAGCCAAATTTATTTAGTTAACAAACAAAAACTAATGATCTACTAATTAAATATTTTCGCGCTCTAAAAATACTAAGTTGATTGCAAAATTTATTATTTTTGATTACTTAAATTAATAAAAAACATACCCAAAAAAACGATTTTGATAACAAAAAAGCATTACTTGAAATAAAAAATTAATCGTTTAATTTTGTAAAGTGTCAACGATTAATTTCGAATTAGCTTTAGTTAAATTAAATAATGTAATTTTCCTTTTATAAGTTAATCAATAATTAACATTAATTAATGGTAACTAAATAGTGGTTGTCTTAA
Source organism: Schmidtea mediterranea (assembly GCA_022537955.1). NCBI lineage: Eukaryota > Metazoa > Platyhelminthes > Tricladida > Dugesiidae > Schmidtea > Schmidtea mediterranea. Next base: position 40,270,120 of record CM039681.1, read on the forward strand.
TCCGTTCGACACAAACAAATGGGAATATTGAGTCACATTTCGGATTTTTCTCCAATTTTTGATCTCCACTTCCCGACAGTGTTTAAAACAATATATGAATTTACTATGATTGTTGTATTATATTCCCTTTCCATCATACCCATTTAGAATAGGCAGCAATGCATCACATATTTCGAAATCCAACAGAAACCTCTGGTAATTTAGACGATCATTACACCATCAGATTCTAATCAATACACCAAACATAACATTTAAAAATCTAGTAACCACTCAATGACGTAAAACATCCAACATGGAATCCAGAGATGGTTCTACACTGTTCACGATTAACTACAAGTGCAATATATTGGAACCAATTTCGGCACCAACATTATTTCTCTTCTGCGTCGATGTCCAACGGTCGATAGTGGCACTTAGTCATTTTCCGCAGTGGATGTAAATCCTTCTGAGGCTCTACCAGTTACAAGATTGGTGTAAGGACTGGATTCGATGGTGGTCGAAACAGGTGATCGACTCAAATGGATTAGTTCAGGCGATCTTCGCCTCTGGTGGCCAGCAGAAATGAACAATTTTAATTTCTCTGAGAAATTCACGTTCAATTTGTCGAATATTGAGGGCCATGTCATCCTGGGGGTGGGTTGAATCACGGGAATTGACAAAGCGACAAAGTTGTTCAAACTGGAGGTTGGAACTGGTACATAAGCTGCGATTGTTTACTTCCCTTTCCAGGTGGGCCATCGCGAGGTAAGTGATGACTAGGGATTACATCAATATCCCGATCTAGCTTCCGACCTGGCATAAGAGTTTGAAGCTCAGTTTCAGTAAATGCGAGATGGAGTAGGATTTTCTTTTCAAAGATCAAGACGCGATGTGCGCGATTCTTAATAATTAGCGAATTTCTGCTCCAGGAGAAGCGATGAAATTTCTGCTGGAGCTCCCGGGCACGCTCATCGGAGAACCAGGTCACATTGAGCTTCTCATATTTTCTCAAGAGTAACTTGTACTAGTCTTCTAACGGAGTAGTGGATATTGGAGTCATGAACTTCTTTGGCTCCGGAATGATGTTTGAAATATATTTACTATAGGTAAGGAGGTAATTATTGAAAATTAAAACTGTCAGAAATGAAGAACAAACAAAATCTAATCTCTTATGGATAGACAAACGATTACGAGATATAAAAGAAAATTATCAAACTGAAGTAGGACAAGCATTCATTCCTTATAAGTGTTGGGCCAAAACACAAACGGCCTTGTAAATGTTTAAATGAATCGGTAACACACATGCAAATATAACATGCAGCTTTAAATTCAAACCTATGAAAACATCAATTAAACCTAGCAAAATATGAGAAAAAAGCAATCATATATAAAATAATAAACATAAAAATAAATTAAAATAATAACAAAATGCAACAAGATCCGCACGATATAAATATAAACATAACACGAAAACCCAACAAATTCGACCGAAATTTGATAATTTAACAAAAATAAAAATTTCATGAAAATGAAATTAAAAATCAAAGAATTTGAATTAGAAATAACTCAATAAAAATTTCAAATAAAAAATTATCAAATTAAATTAAAAGATAATAAAAATTAAGATTAGAATACACTAGAAAATACCAAGGTCGAATTTTGTTTTACTAAATCAAAAAGAACATGCGAGGTTAAGGACAAAAAATAGGTATATATACCGATTCATTTTTACACAATTTTAACATTAATTTGAAATAGATTTTGAATTTTTGAAATCACTCAATACTTTTAAATCTACTTTAGGTGAGTGAGAGTTTTATTTGGAAACTCTCTCCACGTCACGTCCTCGCAACCTCGATAGAGCTCTGCTTGGATGTCGGCGTGGGGAGAGTAGTATTTTGTTGTATGATATTTATGCTTTAGCAAGTAATTTGTTCTATTGTTTTTTATATATTAATAAATATTTATAAAACCTAAAATCAGTTCGTTTTTCATTAATCATTTATTTTATTGTCGAAATTTTTCATCCATCGTCAGCTAAAGGGAATTCATTATGGTAAGGAATAACTGCACAAAAAACTTACCAGATAATATATCGAAACGAAACTCTAATATATCATCAAATCATCTGAAAACCGATCATCACAAAATTTTACATATCACTAGATTCCGGTGTAAATGATTTTCGGCGAATCTCTAAAATCAAAAAAATTCCAATATAAATTATGCTAAATAAACTGACTCGTCAATCACCCGACCAACGATCACCATACCGAACCTAAATATTTATACAATTTGCATCGTTCGTTCAATTGTCGCCAATTAGATAGACTAATGAAGTCTATTGATTATTTACTACCGACAAGCATAATATGTCAGTGAATGGGTACTACACACACCCACTCTATTGACGTAATAAAACGCAATCGCAATCTCGATTCAAAGACATTTTGGATTTATTTTCTTGGGTATGGATTCTCAACAAATTTCGGACAATATAGCGTCAGCGCCTGGGATACCTAACGAAGAGGCCACGACAATGCTGGATAGGACAACGGAGGGTAAGATTTTTATAGATTATATTTGATTAATAATAACTAGTGATAATTATAAATAATTTTTTCTAACATTTAAATGATCGCTCTATGCATTGATGATAGTCCTGTCACCCCTGACATTTTTTTGTCATTCATATTATTACCCCCGTAAATAATGTCGCATCATTGTTAGGGAGTAGTAGGATGTGAGCCCGTCAGATACAACCCCCCACTAGCTTACGTAATTATTACGTAACATTTGACCTCTGCACGCACTGTTGCTACCTGGAGATTGACCTTTGTCCACTAGTTGCTACCTAGTAATTGACCTTTGGTGATTACATCACTTGACCACTGGCCACTTATTAAGTCACTGGTCACACTTATTAAGGCACTGGTCACACTTATTATGTCACTGGTCACTACTCGGAGACTAGTTACCTAACTGTTGTTATGTCACGTAGTTGTGGACCAACACACCTACCTTCTAGAACCTTCCACACACCTACCTTCTAGAACCTTCCACACACCTAAATTCTAGAACCTTCCACACACCTACAATCTTAAACATTTCACACACACACACCGATCCACACCGATCCACACCGATCCACACCGATCTACGACTAAGTCGTAGACTTAACAAAATCACTCACTAGTACTATTGGTATTATTATTATACTTTTTACTTCATATAAACGTATGAGTTTCGTTTACCTCATTGATTCATGTTACTTACATGTGATATATTAAAAAATTATATTTACATGAAATTTTCAATTGTTAATTATATTATTACATAAAAAATTATAAAATAATCATTAAAGATAATAAATTAAGATCAAACTCGTCTTAAAAATAAATGTTCAATTCTAAATTATTTAGCTTACTGACTATTTTGTTAGTAGTATATTACATAACAATTTTATCAAAATAATCATAAAACTTTAATAATTTTCATGAAAATTTAAGTTTAAAAGCACTATAGTATATTGATAGTTTATTTAATTAAAAGTCACTCAAAACTAGTACTATTGGTATTATTATTATACTTTTTACTTCATATAAACGTATGAGTTTCGTTTACCTCATTGATTCATGTTACTTACATGTGATATATTAAAAAATTATATTTACATGAAATTTTCAATTGTTAATTATATTATTACATAAAAAATTATAAAATAATCATTAAAGATAATAAATTAAGATCAAACTCGTCTTAAAAATAAATGTTCAATTCTAAATTATTTAGCTTACTGACTATTTTGTTAGTAGTATATTACATAACAATTTTATCAAAATAATCATAAAACTTTAATAATTTTCATGAAAATTTAAGTTTAAAAGCACTATAGTATATTGATAGTTTATTTAATTAAAAGTCACTCAAAACTTAAATTTGAACACTGGATTTACAATATTTTAAGAAAATAATTCAACAAGTTTAAAATTTCAACTTAACTAAATGTAAAAAATTAAATTATACAAGATTTACTTTACCAATTTCTATAAAATTTTAAATTTACACCAAATAAAATATACAGATTTATATTCTATTAAAAAATTTAATTTTTAAAATAAAAAATAATTCGCCCACTATAGGAGTTGAACCCACGACTCAACGAATTATTACCGACATCAGACTGTTACAAGTCTCATTTAATAATAATTACAAAACAATAGAATAAAAAGACAAACACATTACAAGACAACATTTATTTAAGTAAAAGCTTCAATATCTTCAGTGGCATTGATACCTAAATAATGTCCGAATGCAAAACTTTTGTTTTTACCTACCCATTGACGTTTATCATCATTGTTACTTAAAGCAATTTTACTATTTTTAAAAGTAAACAACTGATGATTTATCGTCCCTATTCTCGTTTGAGGAACAGAAAAAATTGTATCGTTTCTATAACAATCAAGATAAGAAAGATGCTTTATTTCAGTTCCTTCCAAAGTAATTCCCTTTGCTTTATTACTTTCAGTTTCACCTAAAAGACTATAGCATTTCGGTCGTAAGAAAACCCATTCCTTATATCCAAGTCCCTTACTCTCATCTTTGAATTTACCTATTACTGAGTCAAGTTTTCTTGAATACAAAGGATGACCAATATCATAATTCGAAGTGTCCAAAAGATTATCCGAAACCATTGCAGGTAAAAGAGTACTTAATTTACAGTTTTTAATTTCAAGGAAGAAAGAGTCAGTGTCGCCAGCAACAATGTCAATCCTACAATTGAAAAGATTCCTATATTTCTCTAATTCAACATACTGGAGCTGATACATCCGTAATTTCGATAAATCAAGAACTGTTTGACCGATATAACTAGGTCGGTCTAAACAAATTAATTCTTTATTTAGATGAGCTGCTATTAGATCATCGTCAATCTTTATACACTTTCTGAAAGACGGCTTTGATGAATAAGTAACCATCTTTTCAAATGAATTACATAATCTTAAATTCATTCGTTTTTTAAGATTTTCCACAGATTTTCCATAAAGACTATTATTTAAAAGTTTGAAATAGTTCTTATCAAGATTATTTGTAGCATCTGCTCTCAAACATGTGTTTGTATCAATATACTCTTTAAAAATCTTTGCCTGTTTAAACCTTATAGCTCTATGAATCTTAACAACCTTAACACCAAGAGAAACAAACATCTTTAGAAGTCTCCAATGAATAACATAGTTTTTCTTGGGATAATGAGTGAGCATTAATTTTTCAACTTTAGAATGATGTGGACACATCTTTTCAGGCGCCACAGGGAATTTATCCAAAAACTCATGTACACTTTCAGGAATTTCGAGATCAACTTCCATCGTGTAACCATATGAAAGCGTTTCAATATCTGTACTCATACACTCATCCAAAATAGAATCAAGATTATTAATTACCCAACTAAAATCACCGAAAGGAAGACTTTGGCTAAGAGCCCAACCATACAGATTGTTGATATCAATATATAACAATTCTGTATCATCAGAAGTTTTAACATAATGTTTATTCACAAATGTTATTCCACCCCTGATCCCTCCTTCATAGAAATTATACATTTCCATATCGGTAAGGAGTTCAATGGGTTCTTTCAATGTCATCAAAGCAGAAGCCCAACTCATTCCAGGTATACCGTAAAAATTTAAGGGATCTAAACCGTTATGTGCAATACTCTTTGAACGAAATTGTTGAAAAAAGTCAGCAAGAAGAAATACATCTAATTTCAAGTATACCATCATATAATCTAACAAGGTATTGCAATTATTCTCATTCCAAATCTTTTGAGCTCTCAAATATTGTGATTCTGTCACTTCAGGCCAAATTGGTGGTAATTCAAAAGTTGTTTCCAAGATTTCCAAACTCTTTGCAAAATTATAAGGAAAGATACCTTTACAACCCATTATTAAACCAGTAAATACAGAATCTGTCAAAGGAAAGTTAGAAAGAGTTTTAACTGCATTGTCTAATGATGCGCTAACAAACTGATAACTATCAATGAACCTAACTGATACTTTATCGATATGTGCTATCAAAGATATAAACTTTTCTGTTGTAGTTGGAATGATATTCAAATCCCAAGAAGGAAAACTACTAAGACCATACTTCAAAATGTGATGAAGGTCATAACCCCTAAGATTATGAAAAATAACAGGTAAATGCTGACGATTTCTTCTAACATTACGACAAAGACTACAAGCAGCCCCAAGATAACGACCTGAAAAGTGTTCGTAAACTTTAACACGATTTCTAATGGGTTTCTTACAAAGATAACAATTCAAGCAAGATTTAAAAGCATTTTCCTGATTAAATGATAGCGGAATAATGTTTGAATCACTAAAAAGATCAAAATAAGGTTGTACAATTGTCGCCGCAATTTCCTCTATCTTTTTCAAAAATTCCAAGACACAGTCTAAACCAATGAAACTAAAATACGATTAAGTATTATTAAAGTTATTAATTAATAATAGTCCTGCGGATATTGGTAGATGTTTCTGATGAAATCTTATGTCAATCGGTAAAATTGACTCAAAGTCTGCATAAATTACAAATGGTGGGGTTACTGTTTTTGAGTAATCACCAAACTCTAAATATTTATTTTGAGGAAGAGTGTATAAAGTTGTTCCTACCTGATCTTTGATACACAATGCATAATGACTGTTAAAAGCATCCTGCAAACGAAAACCATTAAGACATCTAGGACACCATTGACATTGTATTCGTACACTAACTATATCATTAATATGTGAATTCATTAGGCGTTGCAAGTCAATAACAGCAGTATAATGATATTGTTCATCATTTTCGAGAAGTAAAAGATACAAAGGATCAACGTCAGTCACTTTAGTGCGATGAATAATATCCAAATGAGGATGATGAGGAACAAAATCGTCATTTTCATTTTCATCACTATTAATAACAGTTGGGTTATAAGACAAGATATTAATTGCAAGACCTGGATTCTTTTCCTCAAACCTACTTATATTGCACAATCTCATAGGACAGTCATCTATCTCATCATAATTTAATTCATTCAGGAAGTTAGTATAGCTATACATATTACTACGATTATTTACAAGAACGTCATGCTTCAACAAAGCCAAGATACTATATATAAAACAAAGATTGTCACTATTCTTAATATTAATAATAGCTCTTTTCCATTTAAGTGCAAGAGGAGTCTCAATAAAACCGTGACCAGTTAATCTATTTATTTGGGAATATTTAGTCAAGATAAAATGAATTTCTCTAATCTAGAAATAGTCCATCCACTACCCAACTGAGTAAATCTTTCTATTTTTTCATTTAATTTTCTAACTCCTTCAACAAGAAAATTATCTGAGAAGACCTCGGCGTTATTAGATATAAATTCATCTTTAGTTATATCATCTTTCTCAAATTGAATATTTACAGCAAATTGAATTTTAACGTTCCCCATTTTATTAATTTCAATTTTTAGCCGGGTTATAATTCTATCTGTTAATGTTATTTGATTAACATTAAATTCGTCAATATTAAATTTTAGTAATTTACGAGATCCTCTTAAATCTAATTCTACAATTGGGTCATTACTAATGTCGACAGAACCACCTATTTGGATGTTATCTTTATCATTACTAATTATTTCATTTTTAGATATTTTAGGTGTCCCTAAATTCAAACCAATATCAGATTTTCTTTTCTTAATTTTAAAATCGTCAGCCTTAAAAATCAAACGAAAGAAATCGAGTTTATTCTGTTTAAACTGCGTTAAATGAACCTTATGATCAGAAAAGAAATCAAGATAGGGTTGGGCATGGTAAGTTTTGCACGCGGGACATATAAAGATTTCAATGCCATTGAACTGATGGCGATAATATTTCTTCATTAGGTCATGGCATTCGTCACTATGATTCATGGATGAATTACAGTACTGAGGGTATAAATTACCTATTTGTATAAAAATAATTATAAGTGAAAATTATTTTTGAAAATTATGGCGTAATTATTAAAAGTTATTTAAAAGGTTAATAAATTACCAAATTCAAACCCTTTAACATGAAAAGGTTAAACTATTTTCAACCTTATGTAAAAGGTTAAATAAATTATGTAATTAAATATTTTTAAAAATAAACAGTTTACAATCAAATTATCAATCTAAACTATTTATTTTTAAAGATTTTTAATCGCTAATTTATATACCTAATTTTAAATCATTATAATAACTAGAATTTAAAAGAAATATTTTTTAAAATATAAAAAATTTAATTCTTTATTTAAATTATTTCTTAAAAACAATTTAAAAAATTCAAAGAATACTTACATTTAATTTTCTTCCCATTTAATTTTTTATTAATATGAGGCATATTTGATGATGAATTTTGAAGATTGTTGTTAAAATTTTGCATGTTTTGAAATTGTGGAACGTTTTGCATGTTTTGAAAGTTTGGATTGGCAAATTGGAAATTTGGATAATACCAAGGCATGTTAGTATATGGCATATTCTAAATAAATAATTAATAAACATTTAATTTAAATTTAAATCTTACAAAGTTAGCATTCATATTCTGCCAATACATTTGATTAGGAACGTTATTAGAATTCTAAATAAATTTAATAATTTTCAAATAAAATTTAAAATTTATATGATTTGTATTTGGTATTTGTTTTGAATTATTGATATTGGATGAATTATTATTCTAAATAAAATAATAATAAAATTAAAATTAAAATTAAAAGTTTTACCATATTGATTATTACTCGAAATTGGGTATATATAAAAAGTGACCATAAAATGAAAAATATATCCTTATATATGAATAATTACGTTATCACCACTACAACAGATTAACCAATCAAAACACGGTAAATTGCATACATATATTTTTAATATTTCAGATAATCTAAAGCACCAAGTAAACAGTTTTTATAAGCACAATCATCATCATGCTCATAAAATGGACAAGATATGTTTCTTGGAAAACTCTGATATTCTTTTAATGAATACTTTACAATTCTCAAAGATGGGAAATATATTTTTAAAATCTTTTCTTTTGTTTCATCTGTCACATAAAAAATAGTTGTTTTTCGATCAGAACCGATAGTACTTAATATACACGTTGGACAGAAAAAATTTTGTCCGTTAAGTATTTGATCTTCATGATATTCGTTTGACGAAAACACCCAATGTAATGGTCTTAAAATATTATTAGTATTGATCATACATAATTCTTTTATAACTAATCCACCAAATTCATTTTCAAAAACACTAATATCAATAAAATAACTAGACATTTTAAAAAACATTTATTTAAAATCAATACGTTTATACATTGAGTTTAGCCAAACAAGACAATGTTGACCACAAGTTGTTGTTAAAGGATTTTGATATCGATGTTTATTGTATACAATTGACTTTCCTATTGTTTGTAATTTACTAACTAATAAAGCTGGATAATAGAATCCCATTGGATCGAAAACATGGATTTTATTTGGTTTCACATATGCAGCGATCCAGTGTTCACCGCCAAGATTAGATGATTGAGTATTAACCACTATTGCATTGTTATCATCAAGATATGGAATTTTATCTAAAGGATATACACCAACAAACTCATTCCCCAACAACTGTTTTCCAATTTTATCAACCTGAATAGAGCTAATTAAATAAAATTAATTATTAATTAAAATCTTACTTCATGATAATCTGATTACATAGAGTTACTATATTTATACTAGTACAGTTCGATTTGCAGTAATTTGAATTTCGTTTTCAAATACGCCATATATTATTACATGTACTGGTTCTTCAACAGCTTTTGAAAACTTTATATCCAATCGTAAATTTCCATTTTGAGGTAATTGACTTTGATTTAAATCAAAATCAGGTGCCAAAACAAATGTGAAAAATGGATATTTTGATTTAAAATCATCAAGAGATATTCCACAATTTAGGTTTTTATCTAAATAACCCATATTTCTCACAATACTTTGCATATATGTGGTACATAAATTGTTATTTTCGAAATCTTGAGTATATGTTTCGCGATAATCTGTGTTTTTTGATAAAGATAATGAAGTGACATTATAATGTCTGAATTTTGAGCTTGAATCAGTATATGAACCGTTATATTGAGATTCACTTTGAAAAGTTACAAGAATAAAATTAGGCATTCTTCTATCTCCAAATATCTGTTCCTTATAGAATGATGATGCACCTTTACCAATAGCAAACTGAACAATTTCTTTTGTTTTAATTGGATAAATCGCATGTTTTGAATTAAGACCAAGTTGATGACCTGCTAATACTGACGATTCAACACGAACTCTTCGAATCATTAATTTAGCATCTAGTAATTGACATGTTGGTTCCCCAGTTTTTGAAAATAATGATAATGCAGAATCAGATCGTTTTAATCTAATGTGAACATTGACACCAGGAAGTAAATATTTTGGTTGATCCATAAAATCAAACTGTAGTGAGGAACACATTGTAAAAACCTTTGAGTCTTTTATCCAACTTTTTCTTTCTTCAGAATTTCCATATCCCATAGGTGTAAGACAAGTATTTTTAGTATCACCGTTATAATTTAATATAGTTTCAATCAATGCTTTATGTGCATAAGTATTGTTACCTCCCTCAATTTTAATATGATTAAACCCAAGAATTGCGTCTTTAAAAAGTGTATGAAACATGTAATTGTTTGGCTTAACATCTAAAGTATCCACCATATTTTTTCTGTCGACATTTACAACTTTAATTTGAACAGTTAATAAAGTATCATTCAAATCCAAATATTCAGTTTGGGAACCATTAATGTAAAATTCAACATCATTTCTACTATCAGTAATTGAATTCATCGGAAATGCTTCTTCAAATGCACCATATTCAATTACTGCTTGAGGTGATGGACGATCGAAAATGCATAATTCAGATTTTCCACAAATCATTTTTGAAATATAGTTCCATGTCCTTTCATTCGTTTGTTTATATGCCTACCATGTTTTTTACGTTTTGGCATGGATCTACCTGATGCAGTATATTCAGGCTGAGGTTCCTCACTCTTAAACATGTTTGCAACACCAGGTAACATTGTTGATACTGCCGGTAAAGCTTTACTAATTTCAGACAGAGCATTTGATTTTAATGATGGTAATATTTTCTTATCATTCATTATCACATCCTTTGCTGTTTTCATTCCAAAACTGCCTATACGCTTAAGAATTGGTAATGCAAATCTTCCAATTGTTCGTAACCAACCAGACCCATACTGCTTACCAATAAAATATGGTATTTCGCCACCAGTTTGGCTATTACTATACAATGAAATTATATCTGGATTAATCATTTAATTTACGAAAATGTAATGTCAAATGTGTTTTTGAATTTTTTGGAAAGTTGATAAGTTTCCCACCATCATCACGAATATTAATTTCTATATTGTTTATACATGACGTGGAAAGCGATAAATACATCGGATTATCCAATACAATTTGTACAACTTCATCTTGTTCATATTTTTTAATCCAGACTGCTTTCAATAAGGGAACTAAAGAATCGCCAACAATTACTGGTTCAATAATGTTACTATAGATGAACATTTGTTGATGGTGATCATATAACTTTGCTTTATAAATACTCTCAAATTGTTTCACATTATATGTTTGCTTCTCTAATCCAAGTGAACTAACCAAGTTTTTATCGAATACAACCTCTGTAATATTATCTTGAATACTGAATGTGAATATTTTATCTTTTATTTGAAGAGATGTAAAAATATGAGGACAGTTGTACACTATATAATCATACAAGTCCATAAGATTTGTCAAGTACAAATTATCACGAAATGAGAAAACTGATTGAATTACAGTGTTATATGTTAACTTTATTTTTACTACATTATTCATATCTGTATTTGGTGGAATTACTATTTGAAATGACTCACTGGGACTTGTAATTATTGGTTCAGATACACCCATTCGTTTTGCACTTTGCATATCTTCAAATGATATTTGGAATGGGTAGAAATTACAATAAATATGTAAAACTCCTTTAGTTATGTACATGTAACTATGCTCGTTGAATTCTTTTATTGGCATTTCTTCTTTTTCCGGTTCAATAAAGTAAAGACTGCTAACTGATTTCGATACAATTTCTTTGTATTCAATCTTTGCTTTACTATAAAATGGAAACGTACTATATACAAATGTAAAATCTTGCAAAGCTACTTCCCAATTACCCTGTAAATAAATCGGGTTTTGTAGATTGACCATAAATTTACTGGCTTGATTGTCTGGATGAATTGTTGGACAACTATTGCTCGGTAAAATCATGTAGAAATTCATTTTACTAGATCTTTTGAGGATATCCATGATGGGTTTTGATATCCATGCCACTTGATATAATATTGTTTATCTTTATTCACCATTTTAGTTTTCAAAATCTTTTCAATTCTAAATACTGTTGGTGGAGGAATAACTTGTAGCTCTTGTTCGTAGAATTTACCAGATACCTCATTATTTTCTTCATCTTTTATAACATACATGATTGGATTTTGAGCTGTATTAATCTTTGAGATTTGAAAAACTTCATCACTCCAATTGTTATCAAAATTCTTAATGAATGGTGATGCTGATATTTTAGATATTCTTACATAATCATCGACATTATATTTTGGCTTTTTAATTTGTTCTTTCTGAATAAAACTATCTTTTGAAGTTACATCTATCGGTTTCAATCCCTTTAAACCTCTATGAGATGAATGATTGTAACTGAAAATCATTTTTGGTAAAACATTTATCCATGCACGAAATACCTTTTAAGTTTATCCCTTAATGTTCGATTAAATCGTTCAACATGTGCTGCTTTGAATTGTGAAAATACGGAGTAATGATTTATTCCTTTTATTATTTCTTTAACTTTACTGTTGTAAAATTCTTTACCCAAACCAGTTTGTAAATTAATCGGTTTTCCATTTTTAAACATTGATTTTATTGCTAAAGCCATTTCATTTGCAGATTTTGTTTTGACTGGTATAGCGCGAACAAATCTACTAAAAACATCAATACATGTCAAAATATACTTGTAGCCCTTGTTAATTTTAGAAAATGGTATCATTTCCATCAAATCCATTTGCCATAAATCATTAATTCCATATGTTTTATATGCTCTCGTTGGAAACCTTTTCAACATCGGTTTGTTCAAACTGTAAGCCAGTTGACCTGATAACCATTTTTGCGTCTCTTTTTTCGAGTTTGTAACTTTTTTCTTTAGCTTTTCTACCCCACTGAAACCTGCTTCGTTTTTTGGATTTGTCCAAATTTTCTCCATTACAACATGTAGACTTAAAATTAAGTATAAGATTAGGTAATGAAGTAGTTGTACCCATTGTTTATGATAATGAATTTCCTATTACTCCACCTAATAACGATAATGCTAGTGGTAGCAACGCCGCAATAAAACCACCTTGTTGTTTATATACTATTTTACGCATCTGCATTCGATTTTTTGAATTTACAAGTGATAACAGTGGTTTTTTGTGTTTGTCTAATACCTTTTTACTTGATTTACTGATTTCAATTTTACCTTTGACAACTTTAACTATAATATCAAGTAAATTGTCAATAACGTAATTTGGAAAAGATTGTAAGATATTAATTCTTTTCACACTTGGAGCCTTTAGTAAAGCATTAAAAAATGGAAAACTACGATGACTTGATTTTATAGACTTTTCATTTTAACGTGTTTGCTAGTGGTAAAATAGTAATTTTAGGTCTTAAAGCATTGGATTATCATGAAATTGTTGGAAATATTATTGATGATATTAAGTCAGTCATTGAAAACGATGAAATCTTAAAGTTTTTACTTAGCATTACCTAACGTAGATGTAATAGTTGTGTATAGTTTTAATTGGCTGTGATGTGTTTGTAATTTGTGTGAATGATTCTGATTCGACGAAATGAGTCTGATGTGTGTTTAAAAATTAGTATAAATACAAGTGAGTTATTCATTCAAATAACAAAATGAGAAACAATACAACTGATGGTAAGTTTCTTTAATTATAAATTGATATCTTTTAATTTATGGTTTTAGAAATGGCTATTCAATTCCTTATTGAAAGGATAGTCTTCTCATATCCCTGTGATGGGCTCAGAGCCACAATTCAAACAAAATAAAAATTAAAGATAGAGAATGAGAGTGAAAGTAGTGGAACGAATCACTGTACATAAGCACGCACCGCACAAAGATACCAAAAATTAATGAAAAACATATTAATTAAAACAAAATAAAAATATAACAAAATTAAATAAAAACAAATAATTAATAAAAATCATGAAAAAGCAAGACAGCTGCAGAAAGAAACATATTAAAAATAAAATAAACTGCCAAAACCTTGCAAAATAAGGTTTAGAAAAAACATAGGCAGAAGTGGCGACCAGAAAACAAACAAAAAGGGCAAAAATAATATTATCAGAAAACAATAATAAAAGAAAAATTCAAAGATAAACTAAATTATATATAGAAAAATAAAGAAAATTATATAAAAAATAATAAAAATAATTTTAAAGAAATTAAATAATTAAAAAGCCCTAAAAATGGCAGAAAATCGCCTATTGGTCGCACACATGCATAAAAATAGTATAAATACAGTGATGAATTTCATTATTTTTAACTTTAAAAACGTTGAACTTTAAAAACTTTTAAACTTTTATGCCATTGAAATTTTACGATTTTTGTTCGAGAAAAAGAAAATTCTGATAACGTAAGGAATTTAAGTTTTTGTATAATTTTTATCTTAATTTTCATGTTTTAATGTTAACCCATATTCAATAAATGTTTCATTCGCTTCTATGTAAATTAAATATATTCATATTTATAGTCCGACCCCTCTAATCTCATATATAGTATGGTATTGGAATAGATGGTCCATGGGACGGATCTCGGGCCGGCTAGTGGGTGAAAACCCTTAGTTGAGCTCGTAGGTCATGCCTCGTGGTCCCCTCGGCAGTCCGCAGTCGGGTCTGGCGATAATGTACAGGACCGCTACGCAGGGCGCCGTTGTATACTCGGGGCGGCTATTGAAAAGTGGCCGGAACGAGTCGAATTAAAATCAGGAAAGATGCGGCAGCGGAGTTAAGGGGAATTTAGGAATGATCTCAAATAGATCATACGGATCATTTTTCTTTCGGACAAATTAGTAAGAAAATGGGTAGCAGGGTTAAGCATAAGAATAGTCGAATGCAATAAGTGTCACATGAACAAGATTCAAGTGAAAGGAAAGTATACAAATTAACTAAACTGAATGATATGTCGCGGAAAGTAAAAATATGGAAAGTATAGTCTATGGGAGTGACAGCACGTGAAAACGCCGAAATCTTTAACCAGCAGATTTAAATTATGTGCCCCAAATCGAGAAGATGTTAACAGTATAAAACCTAAACATCAAAATGTTACAATATATCGAAATAAAATCAATAACAATAGCTCTACCTAAATTGTTAATGGTCACGCATAAACGCACCTTAGGTATTTAAATTCTGATTTTTGAATACTAGTTACATAGGCCAAATTGGAATCGTTACGGAGGTGTCCCGACTCGCCTAGACGAGCTAACCCACCTAACTCAACTGGGATTCACGTTTCGATATTAACCAAGATTCGAATTTCATGTAAATTAAACGAAACCCATTAATTCAGCTCGATACACCGAAATGTCATGATAGAAGATGAGCGTAGACCTTAACATTGAGTAATATTGGGTTTTATTTTTTGACGTTATTAACCTGAAGAGACCGTTAACAATCAATTAATCTTAATATTTGTATAAATTCCCTGGTTGAGAACCCACAGGATTATACGTAGAGAATCAATTTTAGTAATAAAATATCTAAAAATACTAAGAATTTAATCAAATAATAATTATTGGTTAAATTATAATAAATTAAATAAAATAATAGTGGTTAATTTAATAATAATTGGTGGTCAACTTATGATAGTATACACAAAGATAATCATAGTATAATCTAATAATAATTAGCGATTGAATTATAAGGAAATAAATAAAATAATAGTGGTTAACGTAACAATAATTAATGGTTAACTTATAATAGCATATATAAAGGCAATAATAGTTGAATTAAATAATAATTTTTGGGTAAACGGTAATGAAATCAATAAAATAATAGTGGTGAAGTTACTAATAATTACTGGTTAACTTATAATAAAATACGTAAAGCATAATAATAGTTTGACCCAATAATAATCGACGATTGAATCATAATAGAATAAATAGAAAAGATAGTAATTCCGTCTAATAATAATAAATGGTTACATTATAATGAAATACAGGGGAAACTAACGGAAATAGGAGTTAACCCATAAAATCGCCATCCGACCCCTCCCCAATGCCCCCGTATTTTATTACCACCCCACTTCTCAGAGGACCTCGTTTCATTTTGTTTTGTTTTCTCTTTCAGGATGAATAATAATAACAATTCCGGATTGAGTGGGTTACCGAAAATACCCCGACTTCCACCTTCGATCGTGGCCGTTCGCCATCAATATGAGGAGCTGAAACAGAAGTATGATACACTCCAGGCCAAATATGATCGGATAAAAGGTACATGGGCCCCGTCCGATGCCATCAAAGTGCTGAGGCGGAAGATAGAACGGCTCACTCGGGCGCGAGATGAGCTGATCACGGAATCTCGCGCTCAGCGACTGCTTATCAAGGAGCAGTCAACCGCACTCCGACGTGCGTTTACGGACGTCGAGCTTCGGGCTCACGTCCCGGGAAGCATCAGGTCCAGTAAACTAGATATAATGCCAGCCAATCACCTTCCCGTTACCAGTGTCTCTTCTTCCCTCTCCACCTCCATGAATCCGAATTCCGAAGCTCCCGTCCTACCCGTCGAGTCAGTTGTTCCTCAACCGCCTATCGGAGTCGTAGAAAGTGCTGTTATCAACCGGACGCGGCGGCGACTGAATCGGAATCGGCGACGTCGCGCACGACGCCGTCAAGCGGAAGAAGTACTCACAGGATTGGAACCCGTTGAGACCTCCTGCCCGGTCAGTGGTCCGCCTCCACCCTACCAGGAGTTCGAATTTCCGGAGCTTGACCCAGATATCCTCTATGCTCCCGATATAATCTTCCGATCGCCTGCCCGGTCCATTCACATCAATCTGACCGACGAGGATCCGGAATCTTTCCCAGTCACCCAAATCCTCGATGGATTGGGGCTCGGAACCGAAGATATCGCCGTTCTCACGGGCGAAGTGCCTAACACTATCGCTGCGCAAGAGATAGCGGGTCCCTCGACTCGGAGAGAGGAAAATCGACTAGCGAGTCCTCCGCCGTACAGGCCAAGGAAGAGAAAATATTTCCCGACGGACATCGATGAAGAAGACTAACGAAAAATCGAAACTGATTTTAGTGTGATTAAAGAGCTTGCGTGGATTTTTCCTTTCTTGACAACTTGACGTGACTAATATTAAATGATATTTTGTTCTTGTTGTCTTGTTAAATCAATTCGTTAATAATATGATGTTTTCCTTTTGTTTCGTTTTCACGTTGAATTAAGTGACTTGTTTCATGAGAAGTGTGGTGCGAATAAAAGGGATAAACTGTGGTGAACTATTACCGAGGTTTGATGATCACTCATAATTTTCTCTCCGGGGGGTTGAAACGTAA
The DNA here is from genome assembly GCA_022537955.1 of Schmidtea mediterranea. Lineage (NCBI taxonomy): Eukaryota > Metazoa > Platyhelminthes > Tricladida > Dugesiidae > Schmidtea > Schmidtea mediterranea. Next base: position 40,287,804 of record CM039681.1, read on the forward strand.
TGAAAACCACTATATGAGAGCGTAAGCCCTTCTAACGGCAGCAAACAACTCGGAAAAGACGAAGGTTTTTCGAGGAGTAGTGCTAGCAATGGCGCTCACCTGCTCGAAGGGCATTCGGCCATTGTGTACAGTACCAACGTGACTTCGGCCACGGGTACATAATGGTTACTAAAATCATGCGGTGCATCAGGTGATTCTCCCTATCCACTAATAGTGAAGGTCACATCAGTATGACGAGTAATTGTTGAAATTTAATAACTCCTGTGCGTCCAACAGTTGCTTAGCAACGGGTGCCGAGTGGTGGTAAAAGTAATATTTATATGGCGTTACCGGGGTAACGATAAGATGATTTAAACAAATAGCGAAACCCAGTAACCCACCAGTAATAACAGAAAGGTTCAAACAAATGTCAAAGCCCAGTAACCCACCAATTATATAATTAATAATATACTTGTTAATATTTTCGATTTAAATAAAATTTGAGATTACCTTCCTTTAATTTATAATTAAATAAGTTATATAAAACACATGATAATTTAATCATATTTGAATAATTTTGATTTGTAAATCCCTTGTGAGTTTTATTAGTTAATTTATATAACTTTGATTTTTGATTTTAGTATATAAGAAACGTATATTTAACTAACAGTTTACTCATATTTTATTATGGATTTTTATTAGATAATTTGTACGAGTTTAATCTTAATCCTGATTGTAGAATTTGGTCAAACGAGGTAAATAAATTTATTGATAATTTAGTCATATTTTAGCTTGAATTATTGGGAATTAACATTACTTAGAAGTTTTTTAATCTTTACAAAAACCTAATTTTCAAATCGTGAGTCTTGTGAAATCGATACATTTTAGATTTTGCCAAATAATTTATTTTATAAATCGGAATTTTGATAATTTTGGGTCAACCATTAGAATAAGATTACCAGCTGGAATATAGAATTTTTTTTGATTTTGACTGAATGATTTATAAGAAACTTTGATATTTTAATTACACAATTTTTAGGACCCTAAACCAAACTAGCTATAGGAAATTGGCTTTTCACCCCTAAGATTTTAGCGAATTTAATTAAGGTATCTCTATGGAATGAACATCTTTATCGAAGTTTCCAACTGTTGGGCCAGAACGTAAACGGCCTTGAAAAATGTTTAAATGGATCAGAAACACACATGAAAATATAACATGCACTTCAAATAAACCTGAAAACACCAATTAAAACCGATAAAATCTGAGAAATAAAAGAATTAAATATAAAATAACAAACATAAAAATAAATTAAAATATTAACAAAATGCACCAAGATCCGCACGATACCTACACAAATACAACAAGAAAACACAACAAATTCGACGAAATTGGAAAAATCAATTAAAGTTCATTAAAGTGAAATTTAAATCGAAAAATTTGAATTAGCAATAATTCAATAAAAATTATAAATAAAAAATTATAAAAATAAATCAAAAAATAATAAAAATAAATAATAGAATTTGCTAGAAAATAACAAGGTCGAATTTTGTTTTACTACATCAAATTTTACACACCAAAAAATTAGGTATATATACTGATCCATTTTCACATTTAACTTAACCATTTTTTCAAACCAAAAAACCATTTTTTGAAAAGTGTTTTAAACCGTTTTTTCGGAACAAAACCAGTTTAACTATTTTGAAAATTATTCAAGCTATTTTTGAAAACCATTTTAGACGTTATCCGAAGATTATTACTTTGAACTCATTTTTAGGTGAGAAATATTTATGGTGGAACCCTCTTTCCACGTCACGTCCCTGCATCTCAATGGAGCTCTGCTCGGCGTTGGCGTGGGGAGAGTGGTAATTATGTTATTTTATGATGATTTTTATGAATTTTGGAATGGTGAAAAAGGGGTAATTATATTATTGTCATTTATAATTAATAAATATTATTTACATAAATTGTTTTATATGTTTCTATAAATTAAAATGTCGAAATTTTTCCGGCCCACAGCCGACACATAACGCAAGAAAATAAAATCTACATAGTACAGATGCATGTAAGTGCGTGGAAAACCGCCAATGATATGTACCCGTGAAGACTCAGCGTGCGCAACGCAGCGGTCGTAACGTCAATATTCATCCCTATAGCTGAATCAAGGAATAAGGAAGAAGTCTCTGGCTGCTTCCTCGTTTCTCAGTTCTGTAAAATCGACCTAAAATCATATCACATACGGCTTAAAATCACCACACCGAGTAGTCCAGTGGGCACTCAATAAATATAATATGAACATACTATACCCTTAAGGTCTATTAAAGGAAAAGGGTACGGGGATAAAGTAAATTGAAATCGCTGATATAACCACTTTCGTGTTAATACTGTAAAGTAAATTCGATAAAGTTTATGATTAACAATAAAATAAAACCCTGTTTTTAAAGTAAATTCGATAAAGTTTATGATTAACAATAAAATAAAACCCTGTTTTTAAATAAATTCGATAAAGTTTATGATTAACAATAAAATAAAACCCTGTTTTAAATAAATTCGATACAGTTTATGATTAACAATAAAATAAAACCCTGTTTTAAATAGATTCGCTAAAGTTTATGATTACCAATGAAATAAAACCCTATTTTAGATAGATTCGACAAGGTCTATGATTAACAATAAATTAAAGCTATGTTGTAAATAAATTAGATAAAGTTTATGACTACCAATAAATTAGAATTATGTTTTAAATAACTTAGATGAAGTTTATGATGACCAATAAATTAAAACCATGTTGTAATAAATTAGACAAAGATTTTTCGATTTAACGTAAATCAAATGAATAAAGTTGGTTAAACTTGGGTTTGAACTAAAATCATGTTTTAACTGAGATTCAATAAATCCGATTGCTAACATTAAATCAACAAGACGTTAATTCAAGAACTATAATAACAATGGATGATAAGTGATGAACAAATAAAGAGTTTCGTGACTAAAAGGTTAAAATAGTTATTGGATGAGGGTAAATCTCGATCTAAGTGATCGTATTAGGATAATGATAATAGTTTCCTTAATTAAATTATCATACTGCGTTTCGATAAGGTTAAAATAATCTTCCAACAAGAGAGGTACCGCGTTAACCAAAACCGATTATTTCATCAAATGAGACGAAATAGAGGTGATAGATTCAATTTGACAATGACCTCTATATCGACAACCTAATAAAAACTTTGAATCAGATAAAAGCCCAAGATTAATTAAATGTAGCAGGAACAGTAGACCAAACCGCTATAAAATTGAAGCAATTAGTATAATAATCAAAACAATCCATTTGTTACATTATGAAAAGCCAATTATAAAAACGTTTTATTAACGACAGAACACTGAAAAACCCACCGCCTACATCAAGGTTCGATGATAACCATAGCATATCCATAAATATCCCGACGAAACGATGAGTAAAACCCTCCATCTGAGGAAGATAATAAATTCCAAATGCATGGGTAGCATAGTATTGCGAAGGAGTCCCCGAACGCTACGGCGAATTACAAATATTTTTCGCATAAGTATACCGATCAGAATATTCAAATGAGCATCGATATTAAAAATTCCGAAACGGTTTTAAATTAACTAAGCCAGACACGTCAATAAAATTAAGTCGACTTAAGTAACATAAACAAACATGATCTACCACGACGAAATTATCAATTCCAAAGTTGACCAGACTACTGAATATCCGTTCGACCATCGACATGAAGTGCACAATGATAAACTAAAATCGATTTTTCCATCTTCATGCGTTAGAAGTGATGAAACTCATCAAACTCATCAATACCATTTTACCCGATAAATAAGAACCCCGCATAACTTAAATTGGGTAACTAATTCTCAACAAATTAGCCCTTCATGACTCCCATAGCCGATAGCGACATCCCCAAACGTCAAGTCAAGTTACCAAGTCATGCTACTTTTTGATTATACCCATTAAAAGTCCCACAATTAAACCAAGTCAAGAAGAACCCTCAATGTTAGCCGACATCACACTTAACCGTAAGCACGCCAAATCCTGGACCCGCATACAGAAACGCATCATAACCGATACAGAGAAACTCCTCCTCATAATATTATTTTTCATGATTTAATTCCCAATTGTTTCAGAACATGTCCCTCAATCAGACAACCGTACAATCAACTGGGAAAAAGCGCTCGAGAGTGATACTACGAGCCGCAGACGCAATAGTCGGACCCCGGTCACAGTGGCCTTATCCTATCCCTTGGAAAGCTCGGGATCCGAGCAGTAACCCGCACGAACCCGAAAGACAACAGTATCCAGCCGCCGAAATATTTTCTAACGCACAGGACCTCCTCACCCAGTGGGAGCGAGTGCAGGAGCGGGTGGATTTGCAAGTAGTCAAGGCAAGGATGTATCTTGCAAACGTGATGGAGGACATCCTTGCCGGGCGAATCGCAGTCGCCTATCCACACCGCCCAGTTCGAGACACCAGGCGACCGTACACTGTAGAAGCCCTCAAGCGAAGTTTAGAGCGGTATGGCCCAGACAGCTGAAAGAACAGAAACGACTTGATGTAATGAATGATGAATAATAATAGAATTTGTGCGTTTTCTTCTCTCTCATATAACTGGGATTAACTTTTGATTTGTTTGATAAAATTAAGAGTACTCAACTAGACCCATCATAAATTGAAGTTGCATTAACCCATTTAATTACAGTGATGTCCTCTCTAAGGATCCTACAGGCCGAACTAGACCGCGCGAGGCAGACGAATGCAGAATTACTCAGTCAGGTCCTGCAATTAACCCGCGAGGTGCAGCAGGTCAAGGCGACCTGTTTAGACCCTAAACGGACGAAGATACTCTATCAACGACTCACCGCAGCTCAAAAAGGCTGGGCCGAAGAACGCCAGCTCAATCGGAGTCTGCGCACACAAGTCAGGGGTTTAGAGATTGCCCTAGCAGCCTGTCGGGAAGGGGAAGCGGTAACGTATCCGCTCATCTTCGCCCCTTCCCAACTACCGAGTCAACGCGTCGTTGATAGTGCCGCACCAAGCTCAGAGGCGACAGCCATTCAACCGACCACCCGCCGGCCGGGACGCAAGGAACGGGCCCGACGCCGAGCCGCACAAGCGACAAGTCGATCAACTTAACTTATCATTGATATGCATGTCCTTTGTTCGTTAAATAAATCAGCTCTCATGTATTCAGTCATAGTGGGGTAGACTCGAAATCATCTACACTAATTAGTCTAAATTTAATTCGCATTCCACGCAAGGGACCGAGCAAAGCGAGCATAGGTCTTCTATCGACAGCTCGTGAACCCGAGGATTGTCCGAGCAACTATAGTACTAGCACATGGTACTCAATTTTTGCGGGCAACCCACCACTTGAACACATTACCAACGTTGCTTAGCAACGGGTGCCAAGTGGCGATCAGTATCATTTTGTATGGCGTTACTAGGGCAACTAGAAGGATAAGCAAGATGCGAAACCCTGTAACCCACCACAACGAATGTTTTTATTGCCACTATGATTAGTCAAACGAATTTTTGTGCAATGATAACGAATAGGTTTGAGGGTTAACACACAACAGCTAAAGGAATTGACCCTCAGTATAGTGTTCCTAACTGAATTAATTTGAATTTTGTTTTTGCCATTAACATTGTTCAATTAAAGATACATACAGTGTCACTAATGAATTTCCTTATTCAGAGAAACCCAGTTTAATGACATATACTCCAACCCACGTGGCCGATCGATGGAGGGGGGCATGGGAACAGTTCCGGCAGGAGAAGTGCCCCGAGTTCCCCAACCGGAGCCTCGACTAATCAACAGCCAATCGACAGAAAATGACCACGACCTATGGCTGGCCGATCGACCATGGGAAGAGTGGAGCCCGGCCTGTGAAATCTACGCGCAAGCCCATCATCTCCTCGAACTCGAAAACCACCAACGACAGGTGGATTTACAAGTAGTTAGAGCGCGCCAGTACTTGGCAAACGTGGAAGAGGACCTATTAGCTGGTCGAATTGCCAGCAGGTACCGGCATCACACGGGCTCGCAGCACCAAGCGACCTGTAATGACCATATCCGGCTATTCTCCGGAGGAGTGGGTAGAAAGAGGATTTCCCGCCGAGTGGTAACTAGGAGATATTTTATATGGCGTTACCGGGGTAAACAAAAGGACGTTTAACACAAATAGCAAAACCCAGTAACCCACCATAAGCAATTAAAATCAATTTTTTCTAGTTATAGCAATTCTCCACAAGTATCATCAGTATAATTATATATTCAGATTTAATCTCAGGCATTCGAAAAACTTTAACATGAAATATATATTAACATAAAAATCTGAACTGGAAAATTTTTCCAAATTGACTTAGTTAGTAGTAAAGCGGACATTGGAAACTAACACATAATCCCCAGTAGCCCCACACCCGCGACGAGGGATTAAATAATGTAATTAATCCAGATTAATCTTGATTACATAATTACGTAATCAATATAATTAATTTGTATGTATGTTTCTTTTTCTTGAAATTATTTTCGAATTTTTGACGCAATATTTTCGTATTCAAATTTTTTAGCGCAATTTTTGTTTTGATTAATTTTTTTTGATCAACTAAAATAATCTCTCGATAAAAAAGCCTAAAATAAAATTGGCTTGAATCACCTATCAATAAAAAAGCATCGAAATATTTCTTTGATTAAAAATCCTAAAATTAAATGCTCAATTAAAAAGCCTAAAAAATAATTCATAGAATGAAAAGCGTAAAAATATTTTCTCAATTAAAAAGCCTAAGTAATACTTCTTGATCAAAAAGCCTAAAATAAAAATTGGCTCAAATCGCCTATTGATAAAAATTGGTCAGTGGTATTTTATAGTCTTGTTAAAAACACTTGTAAAATTTGGTCACACAATTTTCATAGGCAAGTTTAGGCTATAGATAAAAATTAATTAAAATACCTCACGTAAATTAAGGTAAATTAAGGTAAATTAAAGTAAATTAAAGGGTCTAAAGTAAATTAATGTACAATAGAGTAAATAAGGTAAATTAAAGTAAATTAAAGGGCCTAAAGTAAATTAAAGTACATTAGAAAAAATTAAGGTAAATTAAAATAAATTAAAGGATCTAAAGGAAAGTTATGGTCGACTAATTATATAAGGTAAAATTTTTTTAAAAAAAAATATAGGGTCAGCAATTAGGTTACATAAGGTAAAGTTAAAAATTTTTAAAAGTAATTGTAATTTTTGAAAGTAAATTAAAGTCGACAAAATTACATGATAAAATTTTTTAAATATAAATTTTAGTGTAGTTTTATCGATAAACATTTTTTTTAAAGATGAAATTTTTAGTATATTTTTTATAAAGAATTTTTTATATATGATAACAATGAATTTTTAATGAGTTTTTTCAAAAATTTTTTCAATGAATTTTATTACATTGAATTTTTGATTAAAATTTGGGTCTCTTTGTTACTCAGTAGTCCTTAATAATAATAATAATAATAATAATAATAATAATAATAATAATAATAATAATAATAATAATAATAATAATAATAATAATAATAATAATAATAATAAGGATAAGCATAATAATTATAAGGATAAGCATAATAATAATATTCATTATAATAATACATTCATAAAACATAAAAAGTTGACTAACTTGATATCAAATTCTGAATACCAATAGCTTATACTCACTAACAACCCAATGATAATTCACGGAACAACAGTGACCAGGTACGGTATACGAATGACTGAGTACTGTACAACATTAGCCAAAAACATGCTATGCATTGAATCATTTTTATAAAAATGCCTCATTTGGATATTTACACTTCGAACACCGATATTCAACCAACTCAACCATTAAACTACCATTAAACTCGCTATACACACAATATGCAACCAATAACTAGTTACTAAACACATAAATATTAATATTTGTTTACTGGTCAACGAAACATAAAACTTTGATCAATCAAAAGAAATACAAGTTAAAATACAAATTTTATTAATCAAAATCTTCTTCACTCTTTATGATTGGTGTCTCTGAATCTGTAAATCAATCGATTGCTTAGTTACCTAGTTGTTATCAGGCGACAAATCAAATTCAATGAAGCTCAATCCATTGTTATATTTTCTCTGAATAAAAAATTATTGCTTTGTTTTTGATTTTTTGAAATTAGGTAATAGTTTTGTTAAAAAAAATTTCTACTATTTTTATATTATTTTTAGTTGCATCCAACGTTGAACAATTATTATTCCATTAAATGGTACTTTAATAAATATATTTTCTAATATGAATGTCAACCTTTTCATTAAATTTTCACATGCCACTAAGTCTAAAATAAATTTATTAAATGGAAACCACAAAACAATATAATTAAATTTATTTTGACACATTTTCTAATCTTTTCACTCCAACTCTTATTGTTTACTGAATGATAAATTAATTAGTAAGTATAAGTAGTTGTTAATTTATTGTCACTGTGCATATGACCCATATAACATTATTAGACATTAGATATGGGGAAAATCATTATGAAACTGAAGTATATGGGGAGGGGGGGGGGGAATTCACACCATTTTGTATGTAATTAAATTTTAATAATAAATAGTACATCCGAGAATGTCGTTTATCCTGGAAGTTTTATCACTAAATGTGATACAAATAGTTAATGTGATCCACAAGTCCAATAGAAGCATACACATACCATAAAGAAGAGTTTGTCTACCTGTTCATGACGACCACCATTACGTCACAAACAAACCAATTAATTCACAATCATTGGTATTATCCACGGCGAGTGGATATACCAAATGATTTCAAATTCCCAAGAGGCCCAACGAGGCAAATGATGATTACGGTGGTAAAGCACAACAAAATTAATCAAATTATCGGAAACCTTTAGAGAATTTAAAGATTACCCCAGAACAGAACATATTTGGATTCATGTCATTAACAAACCCTTTATTGAATTGCTAAGTGGAATGCCTAATTCAATCTCGTTGGAGAAGCATAGGACTTTTGAGTTATCCTATCGATGGACGTGAAAAGAACCTTCAAATAGAAACAACAAATCCAAACTCAATTATTTGTTTAGAAATTCTAAACTACCAAAAGCCTTATAGAATAGTAACAGATCTGGAACCTTTCTGATGTTATAACATAAATGAAGTGTCTATTCATAATGGGGAGTCATTCTTGAGAAAGCGTTTAACTAGAGGAAACCCGATCCACTATTTTTATGGCAGCTGGATATGCCTTATCCCTAGTAAGCATGGATCCTGTGTTACTGGAGATATCTATCTCAGATTTCTCTGTGCAACAATTGTTGTCACACCCAGATAACCCATAAGACATTACCAGACCCATCAATACCACTGAAAAGAACCCGATGTTCGAGGAAATTTGGATGACGAAAAGTGTTGTCACATGATCAGAAAAAAGTTGTTAGCGGTAGCCGATCTACCGGCACAGTGATTATTAGATATCCCAGATCTGGTATCAATAAAAATTTTAGAAGATCGACGGGTACCTAAGATGCAAGGATAGTATCAATTGCCTTTTCTTTCCAAATATTTCTCCAATTCCACAAAACACCCATTCCGAGAACGACCAGCGAGACGTCGTAAAACAGAAACTACTTATGTTACCCAGAGGCAAAAATCAAAAAAAGATGAACTATACCCCTTTCCTGACGTTAAAATCTGCGATATAGATAAAGTCATGTATATATCACCAAAGATTGATCTAAAAAAACACTCAAATAAAAACATCCCAAGTAACAAAGAGCGCTGCCAATCAGTCTGAAAGAAAAATTCTACAAAATACAAATGTTGCATATCTGCATGAAAAGGTCATAAGACCATCTACAAGTAACACAATGCATCACGAAAAAACCACAAATATAAAACATGCCACAGTTCCTCCGACGGAACAAATAGCGAAGCCAGAAAATGGTAGCATGAAAAGTGTGGTAAAAAGGTTGGTCATGAAAAAAGAACCGACCAAACAAAAACAATCCCAGGTAAAAACCCCACAGTCAATTGGGGCAATACCAAAAAAAATATTTAGAGAACCAGACGGCGACATAAAAGTGTCATATATACACCAAACAAAGATTTGCAAAAGCAATTGAAAGTAAAGACGGAGCCTGAATTTGGATAAGGGATTTGTTTATTTATGTCCAACGTGAATGTTTATTCGGCATTTTTTCAGGTCTGTCTTGTAATATTTTGAGAACGTCAATTCTTAAGTGACTTTACAATTTCATTTAACAGTAGGAAATCAAAATTTTTAATCCCTAAATCGATATTTTAACCCATTAACCTCTTAAGTGGTTTATTTCGTCAAACGAAATGCGCTCCTCAGCGGCAAATTTTGTTATCCGCTAGCCTATATATACGTCTTGGGGATAAAAACATATTTATACGTATATTATACGCAAGCGAATATATTCGTTTTATGCATACTAGTATACACAATTTAACTTTATGAGAATAAATTCATCGTATGCGTTTTGTAATGCATATGTTGATGACGTATATATCCGTCATAGCCACTTAAGAGGTTAATGACTTTAATAACCTTAATACTCCTAGGCATTATTGCCATTGCATTTTTTGATTGAATATTAAAATCTTTACGCTTTTAACTGTAGTAAATTATACTTGTGTTATATTTATTTCGATACAAAAATAATACGACACCAAATAGTTAATTTATGTAATTGACAACTGAAGCATTCATTATTATTATTGGAATTAATATTATTAAATAATACGGCACCAAATAGTTAAGAATGTATAAATTCGATTTCTTACTGTTTTATGAGTTTTAATAATATTAATTCCAATAATACTTAATTATGAATGCTTCAGTAGTCGATAACATAAATTTAGAATTAAAATTAGTTTTTGTACAATACTTTTATTAAATTAACTGTGAATTATTAAATTAACTGAGACGATGTCAAAGAGATTTGTAAAATCTTTACGTGAGCATAAAGCGCGTAACAGATACAATTCTACTGACCCTCACGTATACCACGTGCCTGAAGAAATCAAAGACTGCTAACAAAATCCAACAAATTGTCAGGAAGATCACAGAGAGGAATAGAAACATTTATGTTTCGTGATTTGAACATATTTGATTTAGTGATTTATTGATGTTGACTTACATTTTATTGATTTTCAGTGATTAATTTGTTTTTGGTGTTATTGTTTATTTTTATGTATATTGTGAAACAAATGGATCGTAGTAGTAATAAATATTTTTTTTCGTGGACGAAAATCTTTTAGGGGGTAAGATTTGTCAGGATAGGCTCTTAGCCTTAAACACATCAGTTGATATTAACGTGTTGTCTGATTATTTGAAATATTTTTAAATCTAGTTTTGTTTGAATTTTTATTTTAATAATAATATTTTTAAATTATTCAGTTACTGGTTGTTAAAATTTTTATTTTGAAAATTTGTAATAGTTTTCATTTTTTATTTTGTAAACTTGATATAGTTTGTATTAAGGTTTTAATAATAATAAAAATATCTTTTTTCATATCGAGTTGAATTTCGCAGTGTGAAGAAACGCGAGCAATATTTGGAGAAGCATCGTTGTTTAAAAGACCTGATTTATGACATAATTAAAACTGCTTTTATTTACTTTGATAAGCATACTTTATTTGGTAAATTTATATTAAAAAAAAATTTATTAAATAATTTATTAATAAGTAATATCTAGTCTTTGTTATAATAAGTATTAGTAGTATTAATAATAATAAATTAGTAATAATAATAATAATATAAATACTACTCATAACAATAAGTAATATAAAATAATAAAAATTTGAAAGACATTAAGAAAAATTTTTTCCTTTGCTTAAATGACCTTGAAAATTATTGACTCCTTCAATGACCTTGAATGTGTCATTGTCTTAGTCTTTCAAAAATTTGTACTTTTAGACTTAGAAAAATTTTTGCCGTCGAAGGTGTATGGTTTTGTCTCAGCGGACCGGTGATTTTACGGGCCTTTATGTCACTAGCATTCATTGAGAAACCTACGCAAATTCAGCCATCATCATAGTTGAATTATTTATTTTTCAAGAATATCACCGATTAAATTCATCGACCTAATCTTGTTGTGTAAATATAATATCCAACTTGAAAATTTATTCGCAGTACTAATCACCAATATAAACCATTCTTAGTTTTAAATCTCGTGTGCGTAGTTATTTGATTAATCAAAAAAAAAATATATAAGCCCTATATATTATAGGGTCTGCTAAATTAGTATGATGATGTGAATTGACTTTTTAATTAAGTTTCGTTTTGTTTTTTAATCTTATTGTCAGGGATAGGCTCTTAGCCTTAAAATCATCAGTATTAATTGTTAGATTGACGTCACAGGAAAAGTCACTATAAATAAATTTTAGTAATTTAATATTTAAATACGACATCAAGATATTACTAAATTTGGGTTCTTGATGACGTCAATTTAAATATAGTAATTTTATTAATATTTAAATCATTAATTTTTAATATAAATAGGAAAACAGTTTAGGGTGGAGGGCCGATTAAAAAAACAATAAAAAAGTGAAATTATACCAGCTGTGACAATATTATACGAGGAAGGATTTTTGTGCAACGATTCGATCCAAGTGGATTTATTTAAGTGAACAACAGCCTGAAAATAAATCGAAGAATACTATTATTGATTGGGAATTCATACAACTCAAGTGGACAACAATTGGAGATTAGAGTCCTATATAAATAGATCTGTTTAAGAAAAAAGGAAATCAGAAAATATTTGTGAATTCTCTAGAGGAAAAAATCAAATCACACACATTTGGAAACTATCCAGAGGAAGAGACATTTGTGAATCAAATCGAAAAATATTTGGGAATTGGATACAGGTTATCCAGAGGCAGTTGGTACATTTTTCTTTTAATAAATAAATTAGATGTTTTCAAAGCGGATTTCTTAATCCGGCTAATAACTAAATTAATTAAAATAAATTACAAAAAGAGTACTCAAAGCAGTAGACAGCTTACACGGTATTCAGGGAGCTTACTTACGGTATTTAAAGCTTACTTAACCCTCTGTAAAATTAAGATAAGTTGTTGCGTCGGAAATAGTGACCGTCAACTTCTTGCGGGCAATTTGAGCATGGATCATTTGATCCAGTTATCCTTCAAAACTATTTAAAATTGTACACATATATATTATTCTGTAAATTTTGCAGACCAAATAAAACTTATAGGTAATTAATTGTTATTTTATTTAAATAGAACCACAACCGACCTTTTTATATTTATATTTGATAGTTCATTTTGAATTGTTATTTTAATTGTATCATTTTTGAAATTTGGAGTCAGAGAATAAATAGTGTTAAGATCGTAACCCCCACTTTTTGATCTTAACATTATTTTAAATTTCTTTATCAATAGGGATTAGCATAAATTTATCAAAAAGTATTTCATCCATCTTCTCATCCTATCAATTATCTATCGTTCTAGTCTTACGAATACAAAACTGATTTTCCCCCTAGATTTAAAAGCAATTGTCGACTCCAAATCTCAATATTTCTCTCGATGTCTGAGAAAACAAAGAAAACCAAGTTTGACGGTCCAGATATTCAGCATGATAATCCTGAACTCCTTGTGTGGAAAACTAGAGTACAAAGTTTGAACCCTTCAAAGTTTAGCAAATCTGCAAGACAAAAACCTCATGCTAACAAGGATCAGGGAAGATCTGATCATGGAAACGAGAGAATAACGTCTGGTCACCTATGATCATAAGAAAGCTCTAATAATTATGATAAATCTATTGGTTTATATTTGTCTAATGCTTGCACGATTTTCGATTAGTGAATTGTAGTTTTATCCGTGTGAGTAATGGATTTAGTTACTTTTCTATTATAAGTGAAGTTGAATGTATTTTATTCTTGTTTCTACAGCCATGATTCCCTGACATGTAGAACAGCGCTGGGCAAGTTAAGCGGAAATTTGTAAAAGCATAAGACCTTCTATCGGCAGCTAATGAGTAAGAGGATATATTTCGAGGAGTATCACCGTGTTGGACCACCTCCTCAAATATATCAACCTAGTCATACAGTACGAACGGGGAGTACTGGACAACCTCACTGGCGAGTATGGTAGTGGAACATCAATATTTTTTGTTTGGTAACTAGGTATTTAAGACCCTAGATAATTTTTAAAAGACCTATTTGCTAACACTAAAAGTAGTTCAAATTTGATTAATTTAAGATTTATTTATTGCCCAGAACCCTAATAATGATGTAAGATTGATTGGTAATGTGAATTTATTGGGTGAATATTTTTTCTTATTCACATTGCCTGTGTGATGGATTTGTTGCAGTTGTCAGGTAATGACTTGATCGTAACTGGAAAATTGAATGTGAGAATAATCGAGTAAATAATCAATGCCTTACAAATAATTAATAAATAGCAGGATGAGACAGAATCTTAATGTAATCTATTGATGGCATTTAGAAATATCGAAATTATCACTGTAGTGGAAATGCCGAATTGATTTTAAAAAAACAATTGCATTTTATCCAATTAAATCAGTGATATATCTTGTGAGCTGTAACGCGCTAAGAAATATTTATAAAAATAAAAGTGATTTCATTATGGAAATACAAAAATCATTACCCCTAAAGTAATAATATATTACTATAGCGAAGAATAAGAAAAACACGAATAAAAAAACCATTAATAAATCTTACAATATTAAATCTAAAATTAATCAAACGGATTTAGAAGAAAAACGAATTTAGAAAGAATCTAGAGACAAATTGAAAGTTAATAATGACAACCAAAATTCTCTTATTGTTTATGAAGATTCATCCAGAAAACCGAGGAGAAAAAATTTGTGTTGTCATAATATCGAGGTAAACGTTTTTTAAAGAATCATAAAAGCTTGGCAAAAGTTGCTAGTAATTCCTCGGTAGAGTCTTAAACTAAATTTAACCAAGCCATCAAAATCAAAGTGTATCCTTTTTAAATTAGAATAAATAAACAGAAGATAAGAAAGTCTCCCACGCACGAATAAAGAAAAAAACAATCAAGTACCAATAAGTAGTGTTTTTATAGTTGGGTAATAAAATTTATATTAATAATATCAGTTGATTAAAATTTTTATATTTTTTAGTTAATAAAAATTTAGTTTAACAAACATTTACCCCAGGCTATCCCGATACTCTTTTACAAGTGACTCGGCTTGGACCAGACATATTTTCTACATACATAAAATATTAACATAATCCTATAACAAGACCTTAACAATAATCAATTATTATGCAGTGTAATGGCGCATTCCAGTTAGATTTTCGACCCCATGACCTTCTGGTGGCTAAAGGAATCAATCTCAACGATTTTATATGAAATCAATCGATAACAAATTTCCATTCTCGCATTAAGATAATCGGGATGAGATTTTTAGGGCAATTTATTTATCGAGTGCCTGGGCTTTCTGAGGAGCTGAAAGAATCATTCTTTCGATATTTGGCAAGTAGTCAGGGTGGTTTATAATGGTATTTGATGATTTGTTCATATTTTGTAATTTCATAAGGCAGAATATTTATACAAATTTGTGAGATCTTGATCGGTTTGTAATCGATATTTAAACTGGATTGGTTGTGCTGTCAAGAGTAGTCAATAGCAATGCTGATAAGATCATTAAATTTATCCTTGAGGAACCGACCAATTGTTAAATTTAGCAATAAATCGGAAATCGATAATACAGTAAAAGAAATAAAGCAAGATGTTAATATCGATTTATTGAAATAAATTACTTGAATAAATCAATAAATAAATTTTAGAATTTTATTTATCTATGAGAGCATTCAAAAAATTAAAGATTCAGTTGAGGTTATCAATAGGCAGCGCAGAATCTAAAGGTCAATAATTATTTGTATAGATATTTTTTAGGTTGTACAGTCATTTTTGTAAGAAGCAGTTGATGTGATTGTTTTATCGATTTAAGCATACAGAAAAAGATTTATAACAAATTAACGAGAAATATTTGATTGATTTATTTATTTCAATTCTGATTATATGAAATTATTATAAAATAAGTTTAAGAAAATTTAATATATTAATATTAATTAATTAAAAAATAATTAAAAATTGTTAGACTTATATGTTTGGGTGTAAATTTAACAATTAATTTGCCTGTTGGGATTTCCTCTATTATGTAATAAGTTAGCTTTTGTTTTTCTGTCTCTGTCATACTCACCACAACTCATTTACCGTTCCCTCTTTATCTGTTACTAGTAAAGAGCTACCAATCTCAGAAACGTCCAACGCGTGTTTATTTTACATGAGAAATATATATAATTTAAATCAACATGGAAATGGGAATATTTTATTGATTTTCTCATTCACATATGGATCAAGCTCATTGATAAAGCATAAAAAATGTTCTTAAATGAATCAACACGACAAAAGTAAATTTCACAATTTTGCAAACAACCACCGATAATGATACTTATATGGTCAAATACATTCTAAATAATTCGAATATAATTGATCTTAATTCTGCTAATGGAGTACATATGTTCAAGCAAATGAGCACATCAATATATTTTAGATGTGAAGAACTGCATTGATATTGACGCATTAAATGCAACGCACCAGAGTAATGCACCAATACCAACTAAATACAAACACACAAAACAAAGTAAGCTAGCTTAGTAATTGTATTGATATATTAGCATTATATAGCATTCGCAAATATTTGATAGCGATCAATTGATACTGATCCGATTGGATTTGTGAGATTTGTTTAATTGATTAAAAAATGTTAGATATAGATGAGATTGTACAGTGATTCCGGGGCATGATAATTTTATTTTACACAGTTGTCGAAACGTGTAGCCGGTTACGTGAAAATTGTTGAAGTGAGTAAATAATTATTTAATATAAGTTTTAATTCAAATTTTCATCTTCAAATTTCCAATAATTTCCTTTTCAAATAACTAACTAGATTTCCATTTGTCAATAACCATTCTTCAATACATCTCAAACAGTCTTCAGCCTCCTCTGATCTTCGCCTAACAGGTCAACAAATGTTTTATATCGGCATATATTGCCATGATTATTTGATTTTCGGCGTGGTCATTAGTTAAATTATTACAATCCTTAATTTAATAGTAAATGCCAAATATTTAAAACATACCAATTATTTATATATTCTATGTAATTTGACAACTAAAATTGTTTTCAAAATGTAACTGTCAAATATCACAATAAATCTTTTCATTAGCAATAAATATCATTTACTAATTTTCATAAGTTAGAATATTTAGCAAAATATTGAAGTGTTGAATGACTTGAAACAGTACATTGAATTCAGAAAATTTCTTTTAATGCTAAATAAGGTATATCGATATTTCTGACTTTGAATATTTTTTTTCAATGATGATGCTTTCTTTAATTTTGCCTAATGTCTAATGTCTATTGGTAATACTATCATTACCTCTCTCAGATTTTGATGCTACAGATTTTAACTATATCCCTTAATATTCGTAATAACTTTTCGTTCGAATAATTTTGTATTTTTTTTGTATGTAATTTCTTGCAATATTATCGGTTCTTGAAAGAATTCAAATTTTTCAAAAAAATAATTAGATTTTTATTCTAATAACGTCTGAAAATCGACTTTTTTCCTTATCTAATGATTCATAATTTCTTCAATTATATTATTTAAATTTAATTTATTGATTTTATTAATTGAATACCATTTTCGATATTTCATTAATTTTTCAATTTACTGATTAATTTAAGACTTCTATCATATCACAGTCATGATAACGTGAACTAATTTGATTCAAATAAAAAAATTTACAAAGGCCACATTTAGCTCTTACAAAGATAAATGCTTGAAGTTTTGACTAGCATTGAGGTTGTCATTAATGAACCCCAAACACATTAATAGAAAAACATTAAAGTTTATATTTGAATATTTATAATTTTTTTGTAAAATTTTTAATCGTTTTCAGTTGTCATGCAAATATTAAATGAGAGAAATATGTAAGTTATTGATTTGATATTTATGTTTAAAGCGACAGGATTTAGCCTGTGCCAAGTTTGTATAAAATCATTCGTGTTATAAATTCTCCGCTAGTCGCGGCGAAAACATTTTATTTTCATCACAAATATTGATAAATTGAAAATTCGGACCAAATTTTCATTTGTCAAGTCTCCCCAATTCCTTTCAATTTTCGCCTCATTCAGGAATTTCCTTACAATTTTATTAGCAAACACGATTCTATTAACATTGGAACTTATTTCAAAATTTGCAAATGGTATTTCCTACTTAATAGTTTACTACGCATCCCCATCATGTCCAAAGTCAATCAAACAATTTAGCGCCACAGATATAAATATCATTCGTTGTAATGGAGATATAAGCACACAGTAATTATAAATTGAATTTAATGATTGACTGAATCTATCGAATTAAGTTATTATAATATTATGATAATTCATCAATTATTTACATCGTTTTTATTTTGTGTTAGTGTAATTACAACCAGTTATTAATAAATAATTCGATAAACTAATGAAAAATAAAATAATCAATAGAATTAACTAAAATGGAAATAAAAAATGAAAATCAAGGAAAATATAAAAATAAATTTATCGATTAATTTGAGCACAATTTGAAAGTGGGTTAAAAACTATTGTTTTGCAAGGGATTGGATAACCTCGCGTGCGTTATGGCAATTTAATAAATTTATTTGATATTACTATTTCTGTTCAAGTTCAATTATATTAATATTAGAACTTAACACAGAAACTTCGGCTGGTATTGCCGGCTAAATTGTTTACCACGAATCTCAATCATATCCAAAAGTCAAGAAATCAGACAATTTACCGCCACAGATCATTGATACAATAGCATTCGTTGACATGGAAACAAACACACAGCAATTATGAATTGAATTCAAAGGTTGACTGAATCTATATCGAAATCAGTCTTTTGGGTTCATCAAATGCAATCAATAGAAATAATAATAATATTATTATGATAATTCATCAATTATTTACATTGTATTTATATTTTGTTTTAGCAATTAACCAATTAATTTTGAATAGCATTCATTGTCATTGAAACATAAACACATAGCAATTATGAATTGAATTCAAAGGTTGACTGAATCTATATCAAAATCAGTCTTTTGGGTTCATTAAAAGCAGTAAATAAAAATAATAATAATAATATTATGATAATTCATTAATTATTTACATTGTATTTATATTTTGTTTTAGAAATTAACTGATTATTAATAAATCAATAAACTAATTAATAATAAAATAATAATAAATAGAATAAATTAATTAAAATTGAAATGAAAATCAAGAAAAATATAAAAATAAAGTTATCGATTAATTTTTGAATAACTTGGAAGATATTTAATAAAAAAATATTCTTTAAATTTTGTATAACTACATGCTTTTTTATATATTTAATTTTTAATTGACTTTTAATTTATTTTTAATTGATATTTTAATTGATATCATTCAGAATTCATTGTTTGTGTTTTAAGTCGTTTTAGTAGCATTTTTAAGGGATTTTATAATTTGCTCGTTAGTATACATTATTTCCATATATTGATAAAAAAAAGACACTCTTAACTATGGATAATTAGGCCTAGTTGTTTAGAAATGACAGCTATGTTGTTTGTGGAACTGCAAAAGTCCAGTTAAGTGCGAAAAATATCATTGGAAAGTATAAACACTGCTACTTCAATTGCAGTTCAGTCGCAAAGATCCAGTGAAAAGCCAACATTTAATGTTAAAAAAAAACGAAGAAATATAAGAAATATCCAAATGAATATAGATTTTCTATATTTTTCAATAATTTTTATAATTTAAAGGTGAAAGTCCGAAAAAGTTTGTGCATCACTATCACTGGTTTAAAGAACACGATACCCACGCTATCATCATTTGATCACTTAACCGTTTATACGTCACTGATTACATAATGACTTTTCCGAGCTTTGATTTGACATATTCGTTTCCATTAGCGCATTCGTTTTATATCGACCGTATTTTGCATATTTAACATTAAAAAATATGCAATTTTCGTTCATCCAGGACAATAAAAAATTAGGTTGTCAAATGATTATTGATGATCTGTTTTTATTTGAAGTTTTTCATCTTGCATGGATAACAGCCATTCAAATTCTTCATTAGCCGCTTCATTGTCCGATTCACACTCCAATGAATGGCTTTGACATATCAGAATTCCAGTTCGGGCCAATTTTCGACTGTGGCAACAAAAATTTTGCGCCTTTTTTAAAACAGCATTAGATTTTATATTTGGTTCAGGTTCAGCAATTTTCATTTTCTTCAAATATTCAAACCAATTTTTTCATAATTAACCACAATGACATATGCTTCATGAATAGTTGTTCTTTTATTTTCATTAATTTTGCTGAACTTCCTTGTGATCATCATCAACGTGCTTTTCATTTTCGACATTTAATGTATTCTTTGATGCATTATTTTTAGAAACTATATTCAAATTGACAGTTGCATTAGTTGTAATAAAATTAAACTACGATGATCAAGTTTTCATGTATAGTTGTTCTTTATTTTTTTTTTGTTTATTCTTCAAGACTGATAACTTCCGCTTATCCATTATTAAAAACCAAACGTCATGTAAAAAATTGTATACAATTCAGAAAAATTTCAAATTGATTTTTAAAATTGATATTAATCGATTGCTTTTTGAAATTTTAAATTGAAATTAACTGATTATTTTTATAAACGAATTATTTTTTGATTTTGATAAAATTTTGGTTTTATATCAAATTTCAAATTTATAAATTTATTATTATTTTTTACGAATTATTTTTTGATTTTAGATAAAATTTTGGTTTTATATCGAATTTCAAATTTATTATTATTGTTATTTTGTTTGCGACTTGTTGCTATGCGCTTGTGTGATTGACAAGCTTGAAGCCGGCAGTTTATATCAGTAACCATGGTTAAAATCGTCTCTGCTCGAAAATTCAAGTTTTAGAAGGAGGCCTAACTTAAAATTCAGAATATAATTTTTGGTTACGTTTTCCAAGATATTGCAGAAAAATAGTGGATTTAGCAGTAATCACTGTGTTGATAAATATATCAAGAAAGAAATTTATTTTCCAATTGACTGAGTAAGTCAGAAGACATGACAACGATAAGTCTTGCCAAATCGAATTTTGTAAGAGAAATAAATGGAAAACTATTTGTGTCAAGTGTAATAAGCATAGTTTCAATAATATTCTATTATTCGGTATATTATATTAAAAATGCGCTAAGTTTAAAATATTTGTTTCGTTGTTTTCGGTATAATGTTAAAACTTATGTTAAATATTTGTTTGGAAGAAATATTAATCTTCTGACACTTTCACTTACTAGTTCATGACAAGCAGTCAAATGTGGAGTTTTCCTGTAACAATATGAAATTAAATGTGTTCTAAACGACACACGAAGTTGGTGAGTTTGGAAGGTATTCAAGATCGTTGGTGACGTAGACAGCGTGAGTGCCACGCAGATTTACCAGTACGAGAGGAGGCGTGGTTAAAAGGTTCTAAATTGAGCTACCATAATATTATATCATTTACAATTGTTTGTCCAAGGAAATGATTTCAATTACTTTTTGTGAGAACGAATAAGAAATTAAAAAAACTACTGGAACAATTGCTTAAGAGAGTTATCTGTGAAAGAACTAATGGTTCAGGAAGAAAGAATCAGGTTTGTAGAATGTAAACTCGACATTTTGTTTCTGAGGAATTTGCCGAGAAACCAAAAATTGATTATTATTAACTATAGGTAACAAAGGTGCTGCTACACTACTTCCCATTATCCGGCAATCAATTCTGTCAGACACAGTTATACTTTTAGATCAATGGACTGCCGATAACGAAATTGCAGCAATCGGTTTCAGTTTTCTTTTGAGGGTGAATTAAAAGCCGAGTAGCAAGTTGATTTTCGAGAAAAACCAAAAAATTTTAGAATTCTTATTTCTCGAGAAATTTTCATTCGAAAAAATCGAGATTATTTGATTTTAATAAAAAAAAACAATTTTAACTTGATTTTACGATTTAACATACAAAGCTAATAAATGCATGCCAATCACGGTGATTTATATTGATTTACTATTCATTGTTATTTTATTCTTTATCAAGTCATACTTCATTGGTTTATTTACATTTTTCAACTTGCAAAGAAATAACTTTGTAAAAATAAGTATGGCATTGGAAAGGTAAACTTATAGCGTGTTGATCTGAACTTAATAAATTCATTTTGCAGTTATAAATATACACATTCAGTCAATTAATAACAATGATAGACATTAAATACACATTTGTAACATATTGGATTTATTTTTGTAACAATTTGAAAATATTTTTTTGAAAAATTTTAACTTTTTTGTAGCATTTTTAAAATATATTTTGACAAAATTTTGTAAATATTTTTTTCAAATTTTTTTGCGACATTTTGAATATATTTTTAGCAAAAGTTTTTGTAAGATTTTGTAACAATTTCAAAATTTGTTTTGCGACATTTTGAAAATATTTTTGCAATAATTTAAAAATTTTTTGCGACATTTTGAAATTATTTTTTTCAACTTTTTTGAAAATTTTAATGATTTTTGGCAAATTTTTATTGGCCAAAATTATCAAAACTTTTTTTAGTAATAATAATTTCAATCAAATTGATTTAAAAATAATGAAAATAACGGAAATATTACTTGGAATTTTCGACAATTGTTAGTTGCAACGAGGCCCGAGTGAATCAAAATATATTTTTTAATTCGGTTATATTTTATACTTCCAAAATAGTTTTTAATTTATTATGGCGCGATATGGTCAGATCTGGCGGAGCTTAAAGGCATTAGTAGTTCCAGGAGACGTCAAATTGTAATAAGAGCAATTAAATAACGGATTACCAAGAGAAGTAAAAGGTCAATGTATAACAACGAATTTCAATTTACATTGGTTACAAACACTAAGGCACTCGGCATAATTTATAAAGCAAATACATATCATGAGATCCATTAAATATTCCTTGAACGCTTGCGTATGCAAGGAAAACATAGATCAATCGATAATAATAAATTATTCTATCTCCGGAATATATAGAAAAATTGTTTTTGTTAATTTTTTATGAGACGTGAAAATAAAGTTTGCTTATTCGTTCTGATGTAAGAACAACTTATCAATTGCCATACTAACTCTATAATAAAAGAGTAAATCGAATCTCACCAATTATCCATTTTGTGCACGTATTAATCTGATTTATTGATCTGAAAACAAAATGGAGTCTTTAAGTTTTCGATTCATTTGAATGTTAGATAACTGTAAATATAACCATAAATATCTTATAAGTTCATATGTGTGTTTCTTTTTCCAATGGCAGCAAGCACTTTGTGGCTCTTGGCAGGAAATATATATAACAAGCATCACCATTGCAATTGATTCAATTAACATTGCCTACAACAGAAAAGATGAAAAAATAAATTCTATTGCTTCTGCATTAACTTTAAATACTTAAATTATCAATATGGTTTGAGAAAATTTTTGATTTAATGTTTTACTTCCTCTTCTTTCCTATACTTTACGAATTATCTATTTAATTTCTGGGACTAAAAATGAAATAGTTTCTTATAAAATGTATATTTAGTTTACTCACAAGGTTTGAAATCATAAAATCAGTGGGCAAAAACATGAAATATTTAAGATGGAATAGTAAATAATTAATAATAATTATTCAAAAATGGATATTTTTAGAACTATTAAAACAACAATTAACCCTTCATTTTGAATTTAATTTTTCATTATTTTGAATAATTTGATTATGGTAATTTAATTTTTCAAAATAAAATATTTATTAGAGGATTTTGATAATAAATTTAACTATATTTAAATTTATTGTTTATAATTCTTTTCAGGAAGAAATTATTATTTTAAGAATTTAATGTTTAAATTTATCCTCGCAGAGTTAAATCTGAAAAGTCTAAGTTTTAAAACGAAAGTAAATTTATTGAAAATTTTAATTAAAAATTATACAAAAGTGGAATGTTTAGAGAACTTTTAGCCTAATTAATTATTATTATTATTTTGATATTTAACTTTGTCATTATTGTACAAGTCAAATTGTTTACATTTAAAATCCTACTTCTATGTTATCTAGAAGTATTTTCCAGGGCTAGCAGAGTTTCATCCAGGATTTGAGTATTGGAAGGGTGTTCTAACTCTTTTGGGGGAGCCAACAAGTAATGAAAAACTCATGAATTTCCAGAAACAAACATGATGTGTATTTTATCATGTATGTCAACATGAAATACGTCGTGACTTCGTTAGGTGCCACTCAAATACGCATTTTTCAAGGAAGACGTTAATATCTATACTGAAATTATTGTCTTTGTTTTAAATTCTTGCTAAGTCATCAAGAATTTCAGGGACTTCTTGAGATATTCGAATCAAACTAAAAAAAGTATAAAATAAGTAATGATTGGATCTTACAAGATCGTATTATTTTGTATATAAATGTATCAAAGATCTCTGGATTTTAAGAGGTTTATGGCATATATGTATAGTATGGCATATATACCTTGCAAAATAATCAGGTGACGGTTCCTTTAACTGCAAAGAATGCGGTTCATATTTGAGAAAGATCTCTCAAGACTGGCTGTACCAACAGGAAGAAGTAAAATTGTAGGGTCCCATTTAGAGAAGTAAGGAAACATAGATTTCAATGAAATATCTTTAGATATTTTGCCAAGAAATTTTACTGCAGTCAGGTTTGGAACTGGAAAATTGCACAATATCCTCCATTCTGTATTCACCGCAGACTTTTCCATACCAAACCTTACAGCCACGTCTGCGAAATTTACTTTGCAATTCTTTTCCTGTAATAAAATATTGAATTAAACTTTATAGCCTATAAATTCTGTTACATTTACCTTGAGATAATTTTGAATAGTAGCAAGGCTAGCAAATTTGTCTGAAAAATGAGATTGAATATTCTATACGATAGCATTTCTGTAGGAATCCAGACTTTTGATTGTTTTGTTATGATCACTTTCTTCAACAAATATGGCTTTCTCTTTACATTAAGATACTATTAGCTTAACTTCCTTGGAAATGGGAATTGAATTTACAAATTGGTAAAAATATAAATTGCAATGCCACTGAAAGTCTGTAACAATACATAATGCTTCATTTAGTACATGCCTAATACCCACTTACTGGTTTACAGACACGAAAAGCCAACTGCATTCTTTAACTCAAATCCGGCTCAACTGATTCAAAGGATTTCGACAGATTTGCCAAGAGTATCAGCAAAGAGCATAAGACATTCAGTACAAGAAGAGTATCTTCTTTGCGAAGTTCCAGAAGAATTCTGCCAGCTGAACTTGACAAGTTTCCTAAACACAAAAACACGATTATAATAATATTTGTAAACACTAATGTGATTATAATATAGATTTGTATCAGTAAGTATTATTTATCAGATTCAATGTGAATAGTAGAAATGTTGATATTGCTGAACAACCACCCTCGTAACTCTATAATTGTGTCTCTCCTGGCTGGACTAGTTTTTGTGGGGTCTTCTTGATGGATATTGCTGTTGCTTGCAACACATGAAGCTTTTTATGGCTCTTCAAAAAGAGTATGTAAAGATTATTGCATAGTGGAAGAACTGCTTTTATGGTTTTTGTCTTTGCTGCTCTAATGAGTGGTAATTGTAGCAAATGTGCAGTGTACATACATACCATAAACACCTCCTGTGCTACCAGAGAAATTACTGGCTCCATCAAACCCTACAGTAAGGTCTAAAGAACTCTTCAAGTACCACCAGCAAGTAATCCTTCATTCTGAGAGCATCAGTATATGGTGCAAGACAACTATGGACTATAGTTGACTACTATGTTATATTTTCTACGATTTAAATAATTCTGATACAACTTACCTGATAGAACTTACTACTATAAATTATATTTTCTACGATTTAAATAACTCTGATACAACAAAACTGGAGCTTGTTTATTAATTCACACTAAAAATTTATAGGGTGTGCAGTTTATTTAAGGTACCCTTATTTTGAAGTGTTTTCGTGTAAATAGAACGGCATTTATTTGTTTATTTTTAAAAATAAAAATTCTAGTTTATATAGCTGTAAAATGCATTTTGTGTTGTTTAAAATAATATTTTAATTTAATACCAAAATACTGGTATTGGATCTTCGAATACCGTTATTTAATATCGGAAAAAAATGACTGGTATCCCGGTATTGCATTCCCTAACTATGGCAATAGCACTTGGCTTAAGTAACGAATACTTAGAACAGTTTGCTCGCAAATATTAGTGGCTTCATTCGCCATAACAGACACAGATCCAAAAGCAGACAAAGATTGGGATATGTTAAGTTTTATACTCTCTTTGAGAGCATGGCTTAATGTCTCAAAGATGACCACAATGTTTTCTTTAGATGTGTATATCTTGTGGCAAGCTTGTTTGCAAAGTCAGGGTTTGTCATGGACTCAATAGTTAAAATTAGAAGCCTGTTTGTGGTATGTGGTACTTCTTGCTTGATCAAGAAGTATGGTTGTGTAAAAATTCTTTGCATATGTAATGAGAATCCTTTATCCTCAGCAATCTTCTTAGCATGAATCAAATCATTTTAAATCATATTAATTAATTCCATTTTATTCATTATTTGCTAACTTTTATGAATTGTTCATTTTTCGGTCAAATCTTTATATTATCTTGTTAGTTTTATATTAAATTCGTGCTGATATTGGTGCATATCTGTTATTATTGTGGGGTTATAGGTGATCGTTGTGACCTTCACCCCAATCATATAATTCTACCTGACTGCCACTGGCTACCCGTTGCTAGGCAACGTTGGTACTGTAACCAATGGTTCTGTGACCGTCAAAGGTGAGCTTTGTTTCCAAAACTGCTAAGACCCAGTCTACAGCTGGTTCAGCGAGCTACCGATGGAAGGTCCATGCTCGTCTTATCTCTTCTAGGTCCTTTACTTGTTTTACTTCAAACCGCATTACCCCGATTCTCAAAGAGATTCATTCTCAATGGCACTATATTTATTTGGAACACAACGGAATGGAGCTCGCCTTATGTTCTTTGCCGGAGCTCTAGTGCGGGGTTTTGAGCCGGCTCCCGCTTGATGAGGATGCTGGGAAGTTTGACATCTTCTCCTGGCCCGTTGGCTTTCCGGTTCGGTTACTCGGGGGTACCATAAGTCGATATGGTATATCCCCGATCCCATAATGCTTGCCGATATCTCCCGGCAAATCTGGTCGGCACTGTTAAAGTAGTGCGATCCACATTCTCCCAATCACTGTTGTGGGTACTTTATAATAACGATATTAATGGTAACCAACCTAAATCGATTGCTTTCCAGACGATAACTAATATAAAAGTATAATGCTAAATTTTTAGAATTTTTAGCCAAATTCTTAAATCAAAAAACTCAAAATTATGTAGATCCGATTTAGATTACAAAACTAATCGATTATGGTTAACCACAATGTTTATCTAAATTAAACATATTCGTTTTCAAAATACCTAGTTATTAATGATTTAAAATTCTTAATAGGGGTCATTATAAGGGTAATTAATATTGATATACTAAATATTATATTAGTAAAATTTACTAATTCTAGTAGTCTACTTGTAATGAAACGAAATCAAATCAAATAATTCTAATACATCGAGAGTCGTATTAATAATATCCTATTGAATAATGCTATGGAGCTAAATACCCTAATAACAAGGTAGGATTAGATCATGTTAAACAATCAAAACCGCCTCAAAAGAGGATTTCCGTGTTATATAATTTAAATTGATAAGATAACTTAATTAAAAACATACAACAATTACGTGAATGAATCTAATTGAAAATTTAAATTTCAGAATATTCATGAATATCCGAGGAAATTGTTGGATCGTTGGGGATTAAGTCAACGGATATTCTCCGTATTATTAAGCGGGTTCACTCTCTTATTTCAGATTCTTGCTTTGAGCAAAGAATGACCGACAAGGGATAACGAGAATCCTGATTAGTTTATCTGGTGCAAGCGACGCGACTAGAGTGAGAGATTTCCTACAAACGCCGGTAAATTTAGTTATTCATAGATTTGGGAATTAGTTATTTTCGGTCTAGGAACGCCTTGGTTCGTTAGGTCGTAATTTTAGTTGAGCGATCACCAAAAGGAACGGTAACATAACAATTGAATGATAAGTTTTATTAATATCAAAACGTGGCTGGAATAGCCGTACTTGGAATGTAACTCTCTGTAGGAATGTGGCCTCGGCCATGACCAAGCGTAGCCTGGGTTCGAAGGTTTCGTGCTTCGAGCATTTTTCGGTTTGGATCTTCGATCAGAGCATCTTTCCTCGCCTTCATTCTATTAGTCTCGCTTGTTGGTGTTGTTGCCATTGGAATATCCAATAAACTATTTGGATGCGTATAGTTCCATTTAGTATATATACAAGTTGCGTCGGTGGGTGTGTATTGCCACGTGGCAGAACTGAAATCTCGACGAGACTGGTGATTGGCGGATTCTTTCTTCACTTCTTCTATTGATCGGTGGGCAGCAAAGATCTTCTGAGTGAATTATAGACACCGACTGTGTTTCTGACAATTTTCTTGCTCAGTTGCTGTGTTAACATGCCACGTCACCTGGTGTGAGCTGCCATGTGTTTGCATGCCGATTTTCTGGCAATTATGTCCGTAGGCCAATATATCGATTGAAGAAAGAAATCTCTATGTGTTCTACCACTCTATTGGTATATATTTCTCTCCATTTTCCATTTAGTATTTCATACCCATAACATTTCATTTATTATTCCCTCGAATTCGTTTTCAGATCGGCTCATTGGTTATTGAGGTTTAGTTTAATCAATTTACTTTAGAATTAACCAAGTTATTTAGGTAATTAAGCTTCTTCCGTCAGAAGTATTTCCCAGCAGATCAATCTCATCTGGGAATTTGGTCGAATTTCGTTTATCACTCGTCGCAGTCTAGCGCCGGTGAGGATGTCTCTCCACATTTCGGATATATGGATTTTTTATATTCATGTTTCACGTGTTTTACTTTCGTAAATATATATTTCTGGACTTTTGTTGGACGGATTAATATTTAAATTACAGTGGAATGCAACCGACCTGTATTGTTCTAATTATGTAACTCGGATGTGTGGAGTCGATAGTTTCGAGGAGGTCTTTTCATAATTATATTCCGAGATTATTTCCCTTATAGGTTGTAATATACGCGGGATTGATAATCATTTTGCTAGGTTCTTTTGTTGTTGAATGAATTAATTAAACTAGTCTTTTACATAAACGGGTTTTCTGAGGTTATTGACTAAAGGAACTCATTATTCATTAGTAAACATTGGGATTTCTATTTACGGATCAATTATTATGGTGTGCAAACTGGTTTCTGGCCAAAACTTACGAAAAGGTTGGGGTTTAATAACTTATTAGATTTTCCGCTTCGTCCGATCTTTCTCGAATTAATAGTACGTTGTAAGATTTTTGCTCAATTTTAACGGTATATTACTAAGTTATTGCTGATTTATGAGACTCTATTTAATGGGGATTTTATTTTATTTTGATCAACTATGACTTTAAGATTATTGGTCTAGTTTGATCTTATTTTATGGGATCAACAAAGATTTGTTACGATTATTGAGTCTATTTTAATTCCAATCTAAGTAATCAGTAATGATTTTTAAGATTAATTAGAAGCATAATGCATCGATTTCCGCCAGCTCCCTTCCCGTTAACCTCAAGTTGATCCTAGGAAATCTGTACGTTGATGTTAGATTTTAAGAGTGCCCACTGGACTACTCAGTGTTGATATTTTAGCCGTTGAGTGATGAGATTTTAGGTCGATTTTTCAGGAGTAGATAGAAAGGTAGGCAACCAAAAGATTGTCTCCCGATCTCCCTTCTGCCCCTATGATAGAGAATGAATTGACGTTCGATTCCGTCATTACCCACGGCGAGATCTCTCACGGGCACGAGCTGTTGGCGGACTTACACCGCACTTACACTGCTCGAATCTTTATGTAATATTTTACTAACTTATCGGTGTGTAGCTGTGGACCGGAAAAATTTCGACTTAATAAATAAATTGATTTTATATATATATTTGATCAGTATACATTTCATTTTCAACCATCGTTTACGTTCATTTCACACCAATTAGCAAGTCATTCTTGCTTACTTTTAATCAATATATTTATTCGAATAATACGAGCGTCGTCGTCGAGTTTCACAAAACTGGTTCAAGAAATGATTTGTCCGTTAAAAGCTGGTTTAATTGATCCGAGTTATTAAAACCGAATGATTTCTTTGGTTTTTTGACGTGTGTTAAAATGATGTGAAAATGAATCGGTATATATACCTATTCTGTGAACCTAACCTTGCGTGTTAAATTTGATGTAGTAAAACAAAATTTGACCTTGAGAATTTCTCTGTATTTTCTAACTTTAATTTTCTTATTTTTTGATTTACTTTCACAAATTGTTCTTTTAATAAATAATTGAATCGTTTCCAAATCAAATTATTTTATTTTAGTTCTAACTTGAATGAACTTTTGTTTCTTTAATTAAATTGTCAATTTTCGGTCAATTTTTTTGTGTTTTCGTGTCATTTCTGTGTTTATTTCGTGCGGATCTTGTTGCGTTCTGTTAATATTTTTATTTATTTTTATGTCTTTAATTTTATATTTTAATTATTTTCTTTCTCATATTTTAGCATGATTAATTGGTGTTTTATGGGTCTGATTTTAAACCTGCGTGCTGTTGCCGATTCATTTAAACAAAATTGTGTTTTGGTCCAACACTTTGCTGGGATTTAAATGAAATAAAAGTTACAAATCATTAATAAATGCATCACTACATGATACTATAATATTAATACCGTCAGATTGGGTGATTTTGAAGAATTTCTACACAATAGAAATTATTAGCTTTGCTTTTATCGAGTATTATTAATTTACTCTTAATATTATAAATATATTTAAAAATAACTATTTACATAAATAGTAATTTATCAACAATACCTTTTTTAAATAGATATAATTAATTACTATTTTTTTGGTTATCTCAAATTTAGGGAAAATTGCTCTATTTTCTCTAACATAGTGTGAGGCCCTCGTAGGCCCCAATATACTAATATTGTGAAAATTTTAAGGTCAGGAGGAAATATACGACATTTGTTTTATTGTTCTTTAAGTTGATTATATTAAAATAAATTACATTTTCAAAAATTTTAATTATATTTTATAGATTTGTCTCAAACAATTCATTTATAATCGCTTGTTTGTTAGTACTTTTTAAAGATTTATTTTATTATGATTCTAGTTCTAATAATTCTATTTATTAAGCTGTAATTTTTTAACGATTCCTGGTTTTTGTTCAATAAACTTCTACTTAATATATTTCGTATATCACCTCTACTCACTGATACGTTTTTATAGTGGTTTTTCATCGTGTGAAGATATATGGGAGCCAATTAAAGTTGTACATCTCCTGATATATTGTGTATGTCTGCGTAGATTAGGCTTGAAAATAATCAAATAAAATTTATTCATTATTTACAAATATGAATTTATTTCACCAGAAAATTTAATATTTAAAGTGTTCTTTGAGGTGATACTTCTGAATCGTTCATAAAAATAATTCCTTGAAATTTTTAGCAACTTGTATTATTAGAATTGTAGCTTTTCAAATATTTTTTGTCTGTTTATGTTCTGAAAAACGAAATATCAAATTACAATTAAAACAATTAAATTACAAAACTTAATAAAATAGTTTTCTGTTTCTCCAAATTTTGGAAAGCAGGGCCTTCTCGTGTTTTTTAAGCTGAGAAGTTTTTCATTATTGAATGGTGAATTGTATGCGCATTAGGAAGTCAAAATCATCATAAATAGGATTTGTTTTATTGATACAAAAATTGCTGACAAATGACAGCACAACATATTGAAATCAGCGATTCCACACAGAGATCAGGGTCAGCATCACTGCTTTGGGAAAACACAATTCCATCGTTCGTAACATGCTCCATGAAAATTTCGTGGTTAGCAGCTTTCTTTCAAACATTTTATTGCTAATTCATCTATTTCTTCATTTAGATCTATCTTTTTAAGCCGTTCCAGCATACAAAGATCCCAAAGATCTAGCAATCATTGACCATAAGTTGGTTTTAAGTTTTAGGCAACATCTTTTTGCTTTTGATCTTTGAAATATAAAAATATCACTTAAGGCTGAAATTCAATAATTATCATAAAAATAATAATTTTTAAATATAAGTGTAACAAAAGCTACTTTTTATTACTCGTGTAAATATAATGAACTGCTCGGTTCCGGCCCGCCTGATCCTCTTTGTCCGTCGAGATGTGAAATAAATCCAATAACATTTTCCTTATGGATTAATTAAATTGGAACGTGACCTGCACATTTCCCAGGAGTCGGGCAATGAATATTTCTCATTGACTGAAACATCAACAATAATTTCATTGCGTAATCATTTGTATGGAATGCTTGTGTAAATATTGTTACGTAATCCAATCGAACTTGCAATATGTGAATATCTGGAGTTCACCACATTTTCCTGTATTTTGATGTCATCTCATTGCGGCAAATTTTCAATAATTTGTTTTAATGCATCAATAAATTAATTGTTCACAGTGACAAAATCGATATACAGGCGCTCATATTAGTTCAAATTATTTTGTTTCTGAATTATTTTTCTCATTTGGTAAAAATGCCGCTCTTTCAAGAAGTGAGGTATCCAAGCGAGGAGGAAACTAGAATGTTAATGGAGGGTTATGTGATCACTTTTGATTCTATATTGTGTAGATCAGTTCAGATATTGCCAAGAACAGAGAATTGGAAGCAAAGATTTTCAAAGTTATAACAGTAAGATCTCCAGTTCACGAAGAACTTTTTCATTTGGCTAAAGTTATTTTTCTGAGACTTTATTTTAACGTACTTTAATTCCTACTTAGATTCAAGTCGATAGTGATGAATTTATTCACGTTCAAGCATATTTCCCGAATGGGACTCGTCAAAAGGTTGCATTGGACAGCATCAAGCCAGCCCTATAGGAACTATTTTCAATAGATAATTTCCAGGCAAATTTCCACATTAATCGTCGGATGACCCCCGTTAGGGTCGCAACCCACAGGTTGTGAACTGGTGTCGTAGATGGTATAAATGTCGTATGGGGTCTCATTGCTTTCGAACATCTTGAAAGGGTTTCAATCAACAACAGAGGAGTTCGTTTTTGTGAATTTTCGTTGGACTCGGTACTAGAAGAAAATCAAGTAACTATATATGATGATTTCAGAGATTAATTCGATGGAGAAAAATGGACAGTGTCGTGGAAATGGAAGGACGAGCCCCTGTTCTGAAAAACACGGTGTCCAAATATGCAATACAACCAGAAGTCAGTCAATGGGTATCAGATGGCTGGATAATTTCAATTGAAAGTGACAAATTTGGCGTTTTTACTGCCTGCTTTTCAGTAGACCAAAGAAAAGGTGCGTCCGGTCTTCGACTCCAGAGAACTCAAAGCCAGTGTTTAAAGTCACACTAGTGACGGTGACGTTAACGGTGAAAACCTCACAAGAATTCGTCAGATGAGCGAAAATAGTGTAATTATAGATTTAAAAAACGCTTTTTTGCAGCAACATATGAGTAAAGAAGGTGCACTTTAAAAGTCAATTATACTGTTTAACGAAATACGAAGAAAGCGATTTGGTTGTGCAGGGCTCAATAAAGAGCTGATAGTGGATAGGCATTGCTAACATTGCTTTGGGCTGCAGAATTTAATCTACTTCATACAACCAGAAGATACAGAAATGTTTGAAGAAAACATCAAGCTTGTGGTTGGAAAGTGTTCAGAATTCAAATCTATCGATCCATTGCTTGTCAAATTAAAATACAGAACATTGGAGGTTCAAATGAATTGGAAAAGATTAACAGTAGATTTCACAAATCACGATTAATTTCTTTTTCTGACGATCAGTGATTGTGAACCTAGCAGATTTGGAATAATTCTCAAGCTGAAGTGAGAAATTGTTAGAAACTTTGGTTTGAATCTTGAATTAGTGTTTCAAGAGAGGGCACCGTCATCTGAGCTACTTACAGATAATAGAGAAAACTTTCGTTTAGAGCTTTACACCGACTTATGTCACAAATGGGATGTAAAAATAACGTATAGGTGTGCGTACAAACCTGCTGGTAATGGAATCATCGAAAGAAACCACCGAACAATCAAAACCAGTATTGTCAAAAGCCGCTCAGATCCTCGTGACATCGCATTTTGGTACAACCTGGCCCCAAAAATGACAAAGACTGATGTGCAGCTGCTGCGGAGCAAACATTTAGCTATCACTTGATGTTTCTGTTGGAAGATAGCACAGAAGAGCCAGCAAACCTGAAATTCGAAAAAAAAAGTTCTTATAAAACCAAAGTCGGTGAGATGCAAGGATCCATGGCATAAAGAAATTGTAACCAGCGTTAATTCATGTCACAGTGTAAAATTCGATAACCGATATCCGACCAGTGCCTTCACAAGAATCGGACAGAGACATCAAACACTCAAATAATGAAAGGAGTCACGATATTGAATGAGAGTATGTTGCAGAGGGAGATAATAGACTTATCTGAACCCGGAAAAAACTGCTTATATTAATCAATAATATCTCGATACTTCAGATTGGTCACGAAGGAATGTCATAAAATATTCTGTTTTATTTTAAATACAGATTTTCAATTTTTGCTTTAGCTCCATTTTGTAATATTAAGACACAAACTAGATCACAAAAAATCTAAATTTATTTTTTAATTACAGATTAACTTAAAAATATGAAAATTTTGATCTAAGGAAATTTATGGCCGATCGATAATTGGTGAAAAACGTGATCGACTGAAATACGTGACCAATAGAAATGCAATGCTAATCACAATTATCCAATAGCTTGTCACACGCATAAATTTATTCTTTACAAGCAACAATTATTCCATGCATATAAATAATTCATAATATCAACAGGAACCAGCAAATACTGTATCATACTCATTGAGCGCAATCGGATATTCAGATATGAGCAACCGAATTAACACTGAATATTGGAATCGTTAAAGCGTCACATCAATAAGTAAACAGTTATGTAATATATATGACGTAATGATATACAGCAAATGAAATAAACGAGATATATTTCGTCATTCAAATTAGGAATTACAATATTGAAAACTGTGCTGTGATCAATTGGTTGGATTACAAATTACCCTAAAGGGGTTGGCTAGTTACTGCTATTTCAAATTTTCGATGTACGAAAACAACTTCGGGATTATAAAAAAAGATTATTATTTTTTCATTTGTATGTATTTTTTAACAAATTGCTGAAATAGAGTATAAATCATTTTTCGGGTTAAAGATTGGAATAAGTGCACACTATCAGAATTGCACTGTAATCTGATTGGCTGGAGCACTAATGTAATTGACCGGTTATACTACAGTTGTAATGCTCATATGCGCATTCAATAGCAACTGTTATAGCAAAAAATGAACCGACCAAAAGTAAAAGAGCAAATAAAAATGTACCCACGAGTTAATCAATGTAAACGTCAGAAAATCCTACAGAAACTAAAAGAAACAAGTCAATAAAGCACAATTTTTATTCATCGTGATCAGAAGTAAAAATTAACAATTCATCATCTTCAAATGCTGGCTTAATGTGGTCGAGTTGGCATTCTTTTCGCGTTTCCGTCGGCATGAAAATCTGAGCATGAATGAATTGACCATGATCGACTTGAATCTGCAATTATGAATGGGATCAGCAATCAGATTAATATGATGACAAACCTTTGCCAAATGAAACAATCCTTCACGAATCGGACTCCTCATTTGAATGATTTTGAATAGAGTTGATTTAGTTTGTCGCTCTTTGTCGATTTGTTGTCGAATCTAAATGAGAAATAAAATAACCTCTAAATAAATAAATATTAGAAAAATTTTGCCTTTATTATTATTCTGATTTCGTTATCAGTAGGAGATCTCGTTTCTTTGAATAGAGGCATTTTCTAATAAATTACCTGTCAGTGACACTGCTAAAAATATATATGAAATTCTCAATTATATATGTGATTATAATTGATGCAGATAAACAAACTTCATGATATTGTAAATGAATATTTGATTATGTAATTTCTAGAACTAGCAATATGCAAATAAAAACATTTCAGAAGTAAATAAAATAAAGTCAATTTTAATAATTGTATAAATATATTTCAAAATTTTTGTGGGAAATTTATTATTCTTAATGAGTATTTCCAAGGAATAATTTTTTAATTCCAGTGAAGTATTTTCCTGAAGGTTTATTTCTAAAAATGTATATGATTTTATATACTAAGAAAGATATTGACGATAAATGCAGTTGTTGAACTCAGTTAAGTTTGATGGGTCGAAAACCAATGAGCAGGTGAGCTCCTTATGTTATATGCGATCACTGTCAAGCGGGTTCCCGTCAGATAATAGAATAATAAAACGTTACCATTAGAAACCCTTCATAAATGATGTAATAAGTGCTTACCAGTAAAAAGTGAGCCATATCGCCATCACTGATAATAGCATGGAAAACATCCAGATTCAAGAGCTACCGTAGAAGGTTACATACTCATTTCATATAAGGATCCCTTTATCAAGTATTAGTTGAATCAATGTCGAAAGTCAAGAACAAACCAATGGTATTCCACTGTTAATTAAAAAATAATAATAAACCATATACACGTCACAATTTAATGTTTTAATTGCATAAAATAGTTGATGTAATTTTTCGAACCTGGCTTAATAACCTATCTGTCTTTAGTCTTCCATTCCGTGTCTACTCAGCTTTACTTGGGCACAACTTTTTCGCGCCCATCTTATGTTGTATGGCCATTGAATCCTGATAAGTTCTTGTCAATACACTTCCTGGTTGTAAAAACCCCGTTTCTTTGATTGTGACAATATTTGGAGTATGGATAAACTAAATTTTTAGTCTGTGTTGGGCTATAAGCCATAATTTAAACAAAAATGAGAAAATTGTGTAAATTAAAACAAAATAATTAATGACGTTTGGAAATTATCAATATGGCTGCTGTAACATAAGCACACACCGCAAGCAGAAATCAAAAATATAATAAAACATATTTAATAAAACAAAATAAAAACATAACAAAATTAAATAAAAACAAATATTAACTAAAATCATTGAAAAGCTTGCAGATGCAGAAATAAACATAGAACCGCCAATACCTTGTGTTGGCGAATAGGTTTGATTTTTATTTATTTAATCTAGGGTTTTTGTGCATCTACCCCCTAAACGCCATCAAGATTATTATTCTATCCCTCCTATGTACCCATGGTGATTTCCATGTTGGTAATGTACATAAGGGTTGAAAATTCATGAGCAGGTGAGCTCCATTTCTAGAACTACTCCTCATGATATTTTCACTTTCGGGTTCTGGACTGTCGATGGAAGGTCTTACGTCTTTCTCTTTCTATATCCTGGTCCTTACTCGTCTATTCCTACTATTCTCATACTTATTTATCATCTTTACCCATTATTTATAAAGGTATCCTTCAAAAATTTGGGCAGCGTTCCTCCCTTATTTTTTGGTAAATTGCCTATTTCATTTGTTTAATCACGGTATCGACTACATTTGTCCTAGTTTACCTTTATCTTTCCTTATATTAAAAATTTGATTACCAGTTTTTTAACTCCCTGTACATTTACCATGATTTTAAGTAGTTACAACCCTCTGCGGTCACTTTAATAAACATTTCTCTCTTCTGTCAGATTATATCATTCAACTTTTGGATAAAATACTTTCAACTTTACACTCCTACACTATCTTATCTTTTCCTACTTGATTTTCCTATTAATTTTCTGACAATATTTTAAATTTTCAATACCAAAACTTTATTCCCCCTTAACTAAAGTCGCACTTCCCGAATTTTAAGTTTTCTGCTCGCCTCGACCGACGTTTCCATCAGTCTTTGCGTGTCGTTCAACGATGCCCTGCGTGGAGGTCCTGTGCTATTTTGCCAGACCCTGCTGCGGACCGACCGAGGTTTCGATAAGGCGCGACCCACAATCACAACTAGGGAACTTAATCCACCAGCCGGACCGGGATCTGCCTAATCGATAGCTATTTCAATACACACACATATATATATATATATATATATATATATATATTTATATATATGAAAGATTTTAGGGGGCTTGTCAGTGGCACCAAAAGATTCCATGACCATCCAGAATAAAATCAAAACTTTAACTTAAAAATTTTAAGCATAAAAATTTTCTACACAATCGTCTCTAAGAATTTTGTCTAAAAACTTTTGTCTGACTGACTGACTGTCTAAAAATCTGTAGTCTAAAATTCTGTAAGTCTGTTTTTAATTATGAAAATGACTGCCGTATATAGTGTTTTTGTGTCTGTGTGCGACCAATGGGCGATTTTTCGAAATTTTTAGGGCTTTTAAATTATTTTATTTATTTCGAAATATTTTTGTAATTTTTTATACATTTTTCTTTATTTTTTGATATATTAATATTTTATTGTTGGATTTATTATTTTTTTACAATATTATTTTTTTAACCCCAATATTTTGTTTTCTGGTCGCCTCTTCTGCCTGTGTTTTTTCTAAACCTTATTTTGCAAGGTTTTGGCAGTTTATTACTTTTCTCGTATGTTTCTGTATGCAGCTGTAGGCTTTTTCAAGGATTTTAATTTTATTATTTGTTTTTATTTAATTTTTTTATATTTTTAATTTGTTTTAATTATTATGTTCTATTTTATTTTTGGTCTCTTCTTGCGGTGCGTGTTTATGTTACGGCAGCCATATTGACAATTTTCAAACGACATTAATTATTTTGTTTTAATTTATACAATTTTCACTTTTTTGTTTAAATTGGTTTTGTAATTTTATTTTAATTTTGGCTCTGAGCCCAACAAACCACTCCCGGGGCTGTTTAAATTGCGCTCCGCAATTTCTCATCAACACATTCTCATTCCATTAACAATTCTTTTATACAACACAAGAAAAAGGTTATACAGATGAAATGTCAATTTACAAAATATAAGCAGACATCACTTAAGGTGATGGGATGTTTATAAATCAATCAATACTGTTAGTGAGTTTATATTTACATTCATAAGATGAAGTTCGTTAGAATCAGTTGAATCATGTTGTGATTAGTGTCTGTGACTTGGACCTGGGACATCGTCTTGGTTGATTGGTTTAGGTTGAGATTCGACGAGCTGGAGTTGATTGATTATTGTAGAGCTATTTTGGTATTGAGGATTTGGGTTGGTAGACTTTACGAAACGAATTGTTCGATTGTTTTGATCTCTTCTTCTCTGGTGTTGATTGTGCTGGGATCTTCTGTAAGATTTCACAATCTGGGTGATTTGTAGACTACTGCAATGATGAGGACAACGATTTGGACGATTCCCAAACAGAGCATGGTAATTTCGAATTTATTTGGTTTCGGATTTTCAGGAGTTGGGTGAGATGACGGTATTGATATTTGAGAGAGGGTGTTTTCGAGAAGAGAGAGTTGGTTTATTTTCTGCGATAAGTGTGGATTGGGGTTTTTGCATAAGGATTTTCGGAGAAGATATTCTTGGAGTCGGATGAGTTCTGACTTGATTGTTTGGATTGAATCGAGGGCTTCTTGGATTTTCTGAAGGTTCAAGTTTGATTTGTTCACGAGGGTGAAGAGTAGGAGTAAGGTGATTTTTGACCACAGGTTCTTTTTCTTCTAATTACAGATTTTTCATTTTTGTTTATTCACATTTGTACAATTTTCGTTTTTCGCATTATTTTATTCTGGATTGGTTTCGTCTCCATTATTTAGGGTTGGGTGATTCATCAGCATCAACTCCGCTCTCATTAATCGATTTGTCATTTCGGGGATTAGGGTGATGACTTTATCTTTTTCTTCCATCATGCTCTTTTGGTTTTCGTTTATCTCTCTTAACATTCGTATCTGCTGTTCGTGCTGTTGTACTTTTTTATACTGCTTTATTGCGTATTCTTTGAGCTTCCTATATGCTCGGTTTAGTCTCTTTGTTTTTCGATATTTTCTTTGTATTCTTTTTGCTTGTACTTTCCAGTGATCTTCCAGTACGTGTCTTGTCCATTTGGTCGCTAGCTCATTTTTTTATTCATCTACCTTTTCTTCACAACCCTTGCTTACTTCGACTTTTTGCCTTAACCACTCGTTTTCATCTTCTACTTCTTCTAGTTGTTTATTCAGCGTAACGCATTCTTTTTTCAGAGCTTTTATCAAATTTCGCGACTGGAACCATTGATTTTTCATACAATCTATTTCTTGGATTTGCTGTTCCATCGCTATTTTCATATTCTACTTCACTTTCTACTTCTATTGATTCCTCGATTTTGCATTCCATAGGTATTGAAAACTCGTTCTCCACTTCAATTTTGATGAGTTTGATATTTACACTTTCGTTGATAAAGGTCTCGCCGGACTCTACTTCTATGGTTGTTGGTTCTATCTGACTATTCATATTTCTACCATTTTTATGTTCATGATTTTTGTTATTTATATTATCGTTTTGAATTTCTGGTATTTATGATTTTATCTTTTTATGAGTTTTTATAGATTTTTCTGGTTTTTATATATTTTCTGATTATATCTATATTTTTTTTCGTTTTCATTTTTCTTGCAATTCTTGTGTGGTAACCATTTCTCCATCCAACATATAAAGTAGTTGGTTTACCTTCTCCGTGAGGTCTTCTACTTTCTTTTCTAGCATAGTAGTATTTTCAGGGGCCTTGAGCCTTTTGACTTAATTTTCCAAGTTTTTCTCACTTTCCTCTCGAGTGCCTCCTTCTTATTTTCCCATTGTGCATTTTGCCTTTGGAGTGCAATGTCTCTTTTCTCACACATGTCCTTATATCCTACCACATCTCGTTCATCATGTTCTGAGCGCGACTGCTCTATTTCCACTCACAGTTGATTTTGTTAATTTAATTTTGGTAGTTTTCTAAGTGCTCTTTGCGCCACTGTTATCTCGTTTTTTTGAATTGCTAAGATCGATTTTGAATCCTCTTCTCTCTCTTCAACTTTCTTTAATTGCTTTTGTATCTCGTTGATAATCTTCCTCTGGCCTTCGAGTTGTTCCCACATTTTCCAATCATCCAGAGGTGTCTACGTTTGCGGAAATTCCTTCAGCTCTCTTGCGGTTTCCTGGTATTTTCTCTGGTAGTTCTTCTCTCACTCTTATTTGTACGTTTCCCACTTGCTCCACTGGGGCTTCGAGTATTTCTCTCTTCTTATTTGCTTGTTTCTCTCGGTATTCGTAGTATGCAGCTTCCGCTACTTGTCCAAGATATTCGATTCTTATCGTTCCTAATTCGTCTATCTTTTTGATCAATCTTTCGCTTTACTCATATACTTCGTTTTCTAACTGCCTGTTGCTTCGGTTTTGTGATTCTGACATTAGCTTATTATACTTTAATTTCATTTCTTTATCTTTATTGAACTCTTTTATTTTGTTCAACTTGTTCGTTCTTTTCTTTGGTTTTCTTTTCCCACCACTCGGCTTGCCATTTATAGTTTTCCGTTTCCGCTTCTTGTACTGTGGACGTTTGTTGCAGAATGTACCTTTTCTTTGCTACTCCGACATCGTTTTCCGTTTTACTTTCAATCATTTCCTTCATTTCCGCCATGTCTTTCTCGTATACTTTTTGCAATTCACTCTATCGTGAAGTTCAATTGTTTGATGGTTGTATATGTTCTTGGTTCGTTCTCTCAACTGTTTCATCATCACTTTATGTTTTCCCATCTCTGTTTCCATTCGATTTATTTTTTCGGCGGCATCTTTTTTTTTAATCAATATTGCTCTATTACCTCGTTGTTCATTAGTTTCATAATCATTACCGTCGGAATATTAACTCGCACTTCAATTATCGTTTATTCAGTATTCATTTTCTACAATCAGTTTATTTTTCTTTTGCGGTGTTCATCGTTTTAATTTTACGCAGTACAGATTTTATAATATTTATGGGTCATACTTTTACGATATATACATATAAGTATTTATAATCAATTTACATTCTCGGCGTACTCAATCTGATATCTCCCTGCTCCCGTCTTTTCCACCGATACTTTTACTAACAACACATTGTATTTCACATAATTCCACATAATGCTTCATCATTTTGGGAGCTTCGGTGGCTATTGTAACAGTTCTTCTTTCAAAATTTTTGTTTTACATCTCATTTTTACCATTAGGCATTCTGTTCTCTTTCGGCTGCATCTTTCCCAATGCTATTTTAACTCTACTTCTTCTATTACCCACATTGACTTGGACATGTTTGCCTGAATTTGCCACCGACCTTTTCCTCCTCTATTTTCACATGTTTTTGTTGTATTTGTTTCCTCATTTCGCTCATGTTTAAGTGTTCACATTTTATTTTCCCTTTTTCACAGACACTTTTCTCACCTTTTGTTACTGGTTTGACATCTTTCACATGGTTTTCTTTCATAATTAAATTTGTCCATATATTCATTTGCTTCATTTGATTCTCCCTTTTCATTCGCTCGGTTCTTTTTTGGCATTTTATTCTCATGGATAATATTTCTTTGGTGGTTGTTCGGCCCTCTTGAGTTTCTTTAAGGGATTCTATTACGGTATCTCCATAGTCTCTTTGAACGGTTTAATGTTCGGCTTATTATGCACTCGGTGCACAATCTCTATCCGCATTCCGTTTGTCGCGGCTCTTTTAGTAACTCTGTACATAATCCGCATCAAAATCTTGGTTCTAGTTTTATTTGTGGTTGTCTTCTGGTTATTTTGATAATTTCGTTGATTTCCGTCATGCCTTTTGTGGAATTCATCTCCTACCATATTTTTCTTTGTATTTTCTACTTTTATCCATTTATTCTTTTACGTATTTTTGATTTTTTTTATATATATCGAATTTTACATATTTTTGATTTTGAATTTTCTTTCTACATTTATACAGTTAATCCTTTCTACACAAGTACATTTCCTGTCTTTTTTTTACGCTACTAGACGAGTCTGGTTCATGTGTTTCTTTTACTTGATTCAGTAGCCAATCAGTCCATTCCTCTTGCTGATCTACTTCTGCCGGTTGCGTTCGCCCTTGCAGTTTGTTTCTTTGTTACTGATTCTGTGTTTTTAGCGTTTCAATTTATCTTCCCATTCTAATAATTCTTCTCTGTTGTTCTTCAATGATCGACATATAATAATTATTCGTATTTTACAGCGTTATTTGGCTGACAGCTCATTGTTTTGTATTGATTTTACTGTACATCTCTGTGAACGTTTACGCCTTCTTGATAGTTTTGATTCATTTATCTTAATTTTTATACTCGTTATTTACTTTTTCATCTAATTTTAAACGTTGACAAAATTTTTGGAGCGGTTATATACTATACATAACGCTTTATAATACTTTTATACATATATTTTATACATTATATACACTCATATTCCTTTTATCTATATTCGTTATAATTTAGGTGAGGTTCTGACTTTCTGAACCGCCACTTTACACCGCTTTTGTTTTCTCAGTTCATTTTCCTGTTTGATCGTTTCCATTTTTGTTCATTCGTTTGTTTCACTTTTTGTCGTTGAGTTGAGTTTTTTGCTCTCCAGCTCCTAGTTGCATTTTCTTTTCATCACTTTTATAATCTTTTCAATTTCTGCCTCCTTTGTCTTTGTTTCCTTTTTTTTCTTTTTTTTTCAAGTTTGTGATATATATACACACACACATATATATTCATATACATACATATTTATTTGGTTGTTTCGTTGTTTTCTACGATTGGTTATCTTGTTATTGCTTTTTTGTCATCATCCTGTTAGTCACATACGTAATATTTTGTTTTTGAAGTTAGGTTATTTGTTTTATTTCGATGATCCTTTTTGAGTTCACAGAAATGATATTGTAATACTTTGTTTTTGATGACATTTCTCTCATACATAGTCGCTTCCATATTACGATAGGTTATTCATCTCGTTCAATTCTTGCTATGCATATTTGATTTATTGTCTGACCGTTGATATTTGTTATATTCATTTGCTATATTCATTCGTATACTTTCTCTTTCTCTCTTATTGATTGTTAATCGCTGTTGAGCTAAGGTTAATCTCCAAGTTTTTGGTATCATTTGTAACGTCGTTATATTATTTTTCAAATTTATTTCTATTTACGGTAGGCATACAGTGCGTTTTCCATATTTCGTCTTTTTGTTTTCGTTTTTGTTGTTTCTATTGTTTTTATTGTTGTTACACCCGTTAGCTTTCTTTTCCTTGCCATTTCCTTTCTTTTCGTTGTTTCCTTTTCGTCGTTGTTTTATTGTTGATTGTCATTGTCTTCATCGTTAGGCGTATCTTCCTCGGTCTTCTCAAAAATGTCGTCCTTGACATTGATTTTTCTTATCAAATTTTTATATGTTTTTAACATTCTATCTCCGGTTAAAACTGCTTCTTAACCTTTTTTTTAAACTACATATTTATTGACACTTAGTAATATTTACATTGGAGTCTAAATATACTCCTATCTTTGTTTTGCTACTTTTATTTTATCCTCTTATACATCAAATTTTACATATACATCGATACTACTTTTAATTATATACATATCTTTTTTGACTTTTTCGTCTACACTTCGCTGTTTATCTCCATTTTATTCTCTATATTACTTTTAATCTTCCTCATCTCTATCAATTCTGTACATCTAATCAATATCTCATGTTTATCTTGCTCTTCCTTCATTTCGTTTATTTTTAATTCTGCTAACATTACCTCTTCTTTTAGTCTGAATACTGTTGTCATTAGTGTTTCACTCTCTCTTGATTTGTTTTCTG
The DNA here is from genome assembly GCA_022537955.1 of Schmidtea mediterranea. NCBI lineage: Eukaryota > Metazoa > Platyhelminthes > Tricladida > Dugesiidae > Schmidtea > Schmidtea mediterranea. Next base: position 40,332,790 of record CM039681.1, read on the forward strand.
TTACTTGTTTCAACATTATATTGTTTTTCATCCTGTTAAGTTACTTTTCAATTCCCTTATTATCCTAATTTGTTCGATATATTGTCTTCTCAATACTGCGTATGAGTTTATTTCCAGTTGTTTGTTTGGTCAGTTCTTTTGCTCTTCTTTATTCGTATATTGTTGCCTTGTTATTACCGTTGGTTGGTACTTCCGTATCTCTGACTGATACATTCTTCTATTTACATACATGTGATTGCTCTGTTCCCCATTATCTCATTTGAGTTGATTTCCCAATTTATTCTTCGTATTTGGGCAGCTGTTTGCCAAATGTCCTACTTCACTGCATTCATAACATAATTTTGCGTGATAGTGTTGATTTTTCGTGTATCGATTTCTTTCATAAGTCGGACTTATCTTCTTTCTATAACATTCGCTTTCATTGTGACCTTGTTGTCGGCATTTATTACAGTATCTGATAGCGTTATCATAAGTTTTATATCCTTGTTTGAATTTTCCTTCACTCCTTCTGTCTTTCCTGGTTCGGTTTATTCTTCTGATTTCAGTAGTTTCGTTTATTCGTGTTCGCTTTCTTTTCATTTTCCTCGTTTATTAGTGATTTACAGTTCTTTTGAAACATTGTATTTCCAAATTGATTTCTTGTTTCAATATTTCTATTTACATCACTTTCCGTTGTCGGTTCGTTGTGATCTCCATTATTCAAATTCACGTTTTCCATTCTTTCGATTATCTCGATTTCAATCCTTGTTTCTGGAATTCTTTGTACGCTTGGTTCCTTATTTGTAATTGCTCGCATCATATTATTTCTTAGTACCCCATTTATTCGTTTTTCCCACATTTCGTTAATCTTTTTTACTTGGCTATCATTGGTCGTTAATTTTATTATGTCAGCTTTCAACAACTCCTCTTTCCTTCTTCTCCAACGTTCCTCTTCTATATATGTTTGAAATGTTCCCATCTCACTATACCGTTTTTCTGCTTCTAATGCTTCGGTAATCTTCAACGTGTTCCAGTTTTGCTGATGTTTTATTGGATCACATTTTATCTGTTGTTTCGTTGATATACCTTGTAGTACATTTATTGCCGATTGTTGATTGATTTCGATATGTTATTGGTTATCGGCCAAATAGCTACACATTCTTGTAGGGATGTTTATCTCATTTTGCATCTCGATTGACTTGCTTTCTGGCGTTTTGGTGTTGTTATTTTCGTCATTATTTCTTCTTGTTAGATATGCAGTTGGGAGGTGATTCTCTAGCCAACATTGGAAACTTATTTTGGTTATTCTACATCTTGTTGCGGTATGTCCTAATTTTCCACAATTCCAACATTCTAATTGCGCATGATATTTACTAGATCTGTGGCCTGGTCTTTGGTAGTAATCACAATATTTCTCAGAATTCTCGTTATTCATCGTCGTTTACGAATCTCGTCTTGCTGCTTTATTTCTTGATTGGCTTGGTTGTTGTTGCTACTGGATTATTGACTTGCTTGTTATCGATACTTGATTGTTGGCTTGGTTGTTGTTGATACGGGTTTAATATTTTTGTTACTATCGATACTGGATTATTGACTTGGTTGTTATCGATACTGAATTGTTGGCTTGGTTGTTGTCGATACTGAATTGTTGTCTTGTTTGATTGATTTACCTGAATAGAAAAATATCACCTCTCCACTGTTTATTAAACATCTATGAATCGTACATTACAATGATTACATAAAATAGCATTTTACTGTTCGTTTTCCTTGCGTTATTAATTTTTAATTCCAACCAACGGTATTTATTTTATAATTGTGTTTAACCATCTTTTATTTCATCTAGGTTTTCTTTACTCATTTGTCCTTTTTATCAATGTTAACTTATCCTCGTTTCTCAGGATTCCCATATTGTCTGTTTCTCCGAATTATCTCGGTTATATTACTCGTACTTATAATAATTCGTATTCCACAGGCTTCGTTACATTTTTTATTATAATTCCCATCAGTATTCTTTATCTCCTTGATTTTGTTTTCCGTCAATTTTTAATTATCTATGTGGGGTAGCAACAATTATCTATATAGTCGTATTAATTATTTATTTTTAACAATTCGTTCGACCACGCCGTTTCCCATATTCTATCACCCCCATATTTTATTTTATTCGTAATACGCTTCGCATTCCCTTATATTTGTCCTTATGTAGTTTTATTTTCCCCTTCTTTTCCTTATCTTTTATCATTTTATCTATTTCCCTTTTGGTTTTACCCTCATCCGGTTTATCTCGATTTCATCTTTTGTCTTATTATTTCGTTTTCTTATTCTATGTTTCCGGTTTTTCGTTATTTCCTGTCAATAATTATCATCGGTTACATCGTTTTTCGTTTTCTTAACCTTTTATTTTTAATATCGTTGTCTTTTATCGCTTTTGTATACTATTTTCAATTCCTCGTGGACGGGTATTTTCTTACTCTTTATTTCAATCCTTTCTTTGATTTCTTCTACTGGTTTTCTTTTTGTCATTATCTTTCATTTGAGAGCTACGCTCTTTAACCTACTCGAAACTAGGTTCCTTTATCTCGCTGATGTATTGTTATCTTGCATAAATATATATATATAAAAAAATATATATATAAATATATATATCGTACGGAAAGCGCCAGTTACGTATCTTATTTGTGCTCTGTAGTTTTTTGAAATTTTTAAGATTATAAATCATTGAAACATTCACCCCTTACCGTAAACCGGTAATGTCATTTTTATATTCCGAATTACATGTAAAAGAAAAAGTCGGTAAATTTAGAAATATTCTTATGGTTTCCAGTTTGTTAAGCCGGGTTTTCAAGCAAATTTCAATACATATTGAAAACTTTCCTATTCATTTATTCAGCTTCTTTTTTAACAATCAGGTTTCGTTTAACTCTTAGAAACATTCAGCTGCGTGTACTGGTATCGTTTGCTGCAATGACACCGAATAAATTTAAACCATAATAATTAATTGCTAATTTCTCAATGAATTTGTTTCAGTTCAAATTTATCGTCAGCCGTAATTCATCGTATAATAGGTATATGAGATAATTCGAACTCCCTTTTAAGTTTGTAACACTACTAGTTTTTCGTATTATCAATAAAAAAATTAAAATACAATACGAAGCCCTCAGACCTAGTTATGGCTCAACGCCAGAAACAAATTTTTATTTATTTTATGAGAAACTTCAAGTAATGCATGATACCAATTGTAATTATTAAGTACTAGTTTCCAAAATTTTATATCTGACAAAATTTGATTGAAATATTTAAAAAAATTAAATATTTTTTTAAAATAAGTATGAATATAATTTAGTGCGTTAGTTAGTTAATTTTATAATAAATAGCAACAATTTAACCAAAAATAATTCTTTTAATAAACAAGTAAAGGCGTAATAATCGAATTATTTAAATGTCTTATTTTTATTTTGTTCTCAAAAAGCAACTTGAGTTTTCATTTGATTACATGTAATATTATATGTGTAATAATTTTTTTATATTAGATTTCAGATAACTTTACTGGCTCAAATGATTTGAATTTAATTGTGTGTAGTTTTTTTAAAAACGATCGATGAGAGAACTCCCAATCAATGACCGAATTTAAGCAGCAGTTATTTTTAAACGAAATTTCTTAGAATGATGTAGTTTTTATTATTAATATTTTGAATATATTTTTGATAATATTCAATTCTTTTCGAATTTGAAAAATCGGACATGGCAATTATCGATTGAATTCGCGAAGGTGAGAAATTAGATTTTGTAACATATGCTATTGGTGATTTTGTCGGATTTGAGACATTTAATAATTATTGATTCATGCAATCAAATAATTTATTTAAATTTGTCGTTGGAATATTTAAAGCCAAATTAATGAAATATTTAAAAACATTAGATCCAAAAGACTGAAACGACTCAAGCTTTGAAAGTTCTTGCATTTTTAATTTAACCATCAAGACGTGAATATATTATAGATTTTTTGTTTACATGGATCTGAAGATTGGATTGTTTGTAGAAGTTGGTTGTCGATTGCGAATTGGCGCTTTTTAAAAGATAAATCTATTGAATATGATAATAAAACTTTGAATATTAAATCGTTTAAAATGTCATTCAATCAAGTAGATTTCATTCTAAAAATTATTTATTTATAGAAGAGTTATTTATCATTTACACAGTTAATTTTGAAATTATTTTTTTGAATTAATATTTTAGCACAATTTTTTTTATTTAAAAAATTTATAGCGCATTAAATAATTATTTTGTTGACTAAAATACGATCTCAATAAAAAGCCTCAAAATAAATCCTCGGTTAAAAAGTCAAAAAATAAATGCGCAGTTCATTATCCCTGTAGAGCCGTCTTATTGAGGTATTTGTATGGTTGGCAACAAAAGCGTAATTTACCACAATCGAATAGGCACACAAATTCCGGCGGAAATATTGATTCATAAGGGGACTGACAGTTAAAATTGATCGATTGGTATTTTTGATAGTCGAGCACAGTCGTATGCTATGAGAAAGTCGACATGCACAAATATCTACTCGGTGACTACACGGTAATCCTGCGTTAAGGTGAGACGAGACAGTCGATTGTTATTAATATAAAAAGCTAAAATGTTAATTATTTAAAAATCGTTTTTATTGATTCATAATATTTTTATTGAATTATAATATTTTTATTGAATTATAATATTTTTATTGATTTATAATATTTTTATTGATTTATAATATTTTTATTGATTTATAATATTTTATGATTTATAATATATGATTTATAGAAAAGTTATTATATTTTTATTAAAATTCATTTCTCATATGTTACATATTTATATGAAACTGGATTTTATTTAATGACTGTAATCAAATCAAAGAAAAGAAATCAGCTTCAGAATGGTTTTGAATGTAGGATGGATTCAATGAGCAATATATATTATTAATATTCGATTATTAATGTATAAATATCATTATTATTGGTATTTTTTATTAATTATAAATTCATGTTGGTTAAAATTACAATTTAAAATAAAGTACTTAAAATGCTTGAAAAATCCAAATATCACTGCAAATTCTATGGTAAACCAGTAGGAAACTAGTAGAAGTTATGTGCGAGGATATATATATGATAACAGAAAAATAATTATTAGCTACTTGCTTTTAATGAGTAGTTAAGGAGGAGAAGCGCCAGGACCGACGTATTTGGACATATTAGTAACACGGTACCTACGGTAAACAAACAGCCCTGTCAATGGCTCAATAAATAAAACAATTAGATAACTAAATCTCATACATTACGGGCATCAGGTTTTGCAAAATCAAGTAGTAATTTTAAAATTAAAGTAAATCGTAAAATTAAATTATTAACACAAGCTTGCACGGCAAACAAAAATCAAAAATGAAATAAACATCAAGTATACAAAATTAAAAATATATTTGTAAAAATAATAATTTCTGTCGTAAAAGCATGATCAAGGAGTCAGATAACTTAGCTGACTAGGGCAGGTAACTTTGTCTGGATGTAGTGGTTAATAGGAAACTTCTCTATACTTCAACTATCGCTGGAAAGTTCAGTTCCTCGTGGCATTGAACTAGAAAGTAGACGGTTATCGGATAAAACGGGACGCTTGACAGCAACGTCAATCGGAACTGTTTGATATTATAGTTTTTGGAAAAGCGATTAGAGTCAGTGGGAAATTAAGTTAGTAGATCATTTTAAAAATCCTGCCAATGCAGTATAGAAAGGATTGGAAAAGAAGACATAAGATAGTGAGAACGATCGCAAACGTAACAGAATTTTTCTATAAAGTCTTATACGCGACGGAATAATATCTGAAGTGAACGTTGGTGTAGCACTGGCAAATTGCGAACAGGAACTGAACAGGAACTATGATTGAATCGTGAGAAGACAGGTTCTCGATAAAACCTTGAAAATTAGCAAAACGGCTAATTTATATATTATATTACATTTAGGTTTAAAAACCGAAGATAGCACGAGAAATTTCCCGAATGCCGCATAACAATAGAAAATAATAGTATAATTTGTAAACCTTACATAAAGCAATAGTTATTTAAATCTTGTTATTTAAATACATGACAGTTTTTGCATTTCTCCAGAAATACCTTTTTTCATAGATTCTGTAAAAACTCCTCTTTTTTGAGGATTATAGGCTCTTAAATGATAAAATTTGTTCATAGGATTTAAAAACGGACTGAAGTAGTAACTTGTGAGCTGTTTGGCAACATCGCTTCTGATTTGCTGAAAAAAGGCATGACTCGTCCGTGCGATGACTCATTTGATGAGTCATTTTCGGCGGACATTTTGGTGTAGGTTATGTGTGTGATGATTCATTGCCGAAATATAACAAAAACAAGGAGTCATCGAAGTTTTTTCCACGGTCAAAAAAAATTTTTTTGTGATTGGAATCGTTTAATTTCTATTTTGGCTTTTTTACAAAACCGAATTTTTGATATTACTAACTTCTATGTTAATATTTTCAAGAATTTTTTGATGTTATTCGTCCTAATTTTTAATTCTCTATCTGATCCCACCTTAAAAATTTTGAAAAAATATACCGATCTCTGAAAAATCGTGGCAGACTCCGTTTCTAACTTTCTCAATTTTTACACATAAAAATTTTTTGACTTCAATATTTCTAACTTTTAATTTTGATCATGAATCTATACTGTTATTGTTATATTATTATTATTATTATTATTATTATTATTATTATTATTATTATTATTATTTATTATTATTATTATTAATATTATAATTATTATTATTATTATTAATATTATTATTTATAATTATTAATATTATTATTTATTATTATTTTATTATTATTATTATTATTATTATTATTTATTATTAATATTATAATAATTATTATTATTATTAATATTATTATTTATAATTATTAATATTATTATTTATTATTATTTTATTATTATTATTATTATTATTATTATTATTATTATTATTATTATTTATTATTATTATTATTATTTATTATTATTATTATATTATTATATTTATTATTATTATTATTATTATATTATTATTTATTATTAATATTATAATTATTATTATTATTATTAATATTATTATTTATAGTTATTAATATTATTATTTATTATTATTTTATTATTAATATTATTATTATTATTATTATTATTATTATTATTATTATTATTATTATTATTATTTTTAAAAAATTACACTGACACCAATTTAATGTCTTATATTTGCAACTTTTTTTTTGAATTGCAACTTCCTTTGTTAATCATATACATTTACTTAAACCTATTTTCATTTAAGACTATAAGCATATTTTCGTTAAATAACAGTCAATAATCCTATTTCATTTAAAATCAATAAATAAAAAAATATAAACCTTTTTATATATTCTTATAAATCTATTTGTATTAAATAAAAGTTATTTTTAATAAAATTATTTTCAATAAAATAATACAAAATACAATTATTCACGATCCATTATTGATGAGTACTGAAATTTTCCAAATTCGTTTTTCAGCATCAATGTTATATATTTTCGCCTTCGATCCATATTGATCGATTTTCAATCTTTGATAGCTGTTCATATGGATTCTGTAAATGTTCTTCTAATATCTTCTCCAGATCGATTCCAGTTGAGAACAGAATACGAAATGGAATAATTTCTGGCGCACAACAAATCATCTCTGTCAGAACATTATTAATGAAAACAAAAATGATGTTGACATATATTTATATGTAAAATTTCGAACAATCTAATTTCATCCAATTGTATGATTTTCATTACCAAGTTTTCAGTAAATGATTTGTAATCTAAACTTTTAAGTCCTAACACAACAACTTTTCCGCTACCGAAAATATTAACACACAGAGGGTTATATTGTAACAATCTCAAAGCCGGTAATAATTCGGGTTCAAACATGCGATCGAATTGTTGTGACAATTTATATAGATTATTACATTTTCCTAGATCTATATTAACTGTAATTGATTGTATCTCAATATCTGTGATTTTATACAGCAATTCATTCATAATTAGCGGCTTCTTACACCCCATTATTCTACACTTTCCCGATTTAAAAAATATAATAGTATGTTTTTCACTTTTATCAACAATTTGCTGAGCATTTGCTCACATCCGTCTTTCCTTTATAATTTATATTAGATAACTAACCCTAACCCCAGATAAAGAACATGGATTAACTCAAGATAAATATGAAAATAGTTAAGGGATTCGACAAAAACTAGTCGATTACAAAAAGGTGATGATTTATATTGAAAGCAAATAAAGGAAAGGATTTCAATAATTTATTCACAAAAATTAGTAAACATGTTGGTGTAACAGTTATTTTTATAACTCAAAATCTATTTCATCAAGGAGGCAACCATCGAACGCGTAATTTAAATGTACAATATTTAGTAGTTTTCAAAAATCTGAGGGATACTACTGTTATTATTTTCTTTCAAGATTGCTTATTCAAATAATAGAAATCTGGTTGCCTATCTAAATCGCTGCAAGAATTCACGGCGAACGAGAGCAAAGAATTTGTCAATCAAGTTAAAAATATCGATCCAAATCTCAGCGTGCAATCTCTACAGGAATGCTCCAAATCGCCGCTGAATCTCCGTAATCCACGCAGGGATAAATATTTCGTTAGGAGTTTGCTGAAAGAATAAAAAGCGGAATTCCTTCGCTTGCTTACTGGCAGTGAGAATGATTGTTCCGGTGAATTCAAAAGAAGATCTGTGAAGATCGAAGAATTTGTCAATCAAGTTAAAAATATCGATCCAAATCTCAGCGTGCAATCTCTACAGGAATGCTCCAAATCGCCGCTGAATCTCCGTAATCCACGCAGGGATAAATATTTCGTTAGGAGTTTGCTGAAAGAATAAAAAGCGGAATTCCTTCGCTTGCTTACTGGCAGTGAGAATGATTGTTCCGGTGAATTCAAAAGAAGATCTGTGAAGATCGAAGAATTTGTCAATCAAGTTAAAGATATCGATCCAAATCTCAGCGTGCAATCCCTACAAGAAGGCTCCAAAACTCGTCGTTACATTGCAAAGCGGTTATTGAATCTGGTTGCCTATCTAAATCGCTGCAAGAATTCACGACGAGCGAGATCAAAGAATTTGTCAATCAAGTGAAAGATATCAATCAAAATCTCAGCATGCAATCTCTACAGGAATGCTCCAAAACGTCGCCGAACCTCCGTAATCCACGCAGGGATAAATAGTTCGTTAAGAGTTTGCTATATGAAGAAAAAGCGGAATTCCTTCGCTTGCTTACTGGCAGTGAGAATGATTGTGCCGGTGAATTCAAAAGAAGATCTGTGAAGATCGAAGAATTTGTCAATCGAGTTAAAGATATCGATCCAAATCTCAGCGTGCAATCGCTACAGGAATCCTCCAAAACTCGCCGTTACATTGCAAAGCGGTTATTGAATCCGGTTGCAAATCTAAATCGCTGCAAGAATTCATGACGAATGAGATCAAAGAGTTTGTCAATCAAGTGAAAGATTTGCATCTTTTTTTTGCATTCTCATGAGCTTTGTAGCAATCGAGGATAAATTAACTGAAAATAAAATGGAATTCAACATTTACCTTTACGTACTTTTCTTTATTATAACATTTAAATTTAATAAAACTATAAGCAAACATAAATTTCATAATAAAAAAAAGATTTATTTATTTGAGCAAGAATTGCTATTGTGGCATTTGAAATTACATAATATTCCGGCATTTTTACAATTTTAGCATTTTACATTTTTTGAGGAACATGTTCCATTACAGATGCATCTTTTAAACCCTTGTCCACCAGTAAGAGACTGCATTCCTATAATTTCTCTTACCGATTTTTCAATATCTTGTGGAACGAACATCTTCGTATGACATTTACCAAAACGAGACATTGTCATTGTGAGTTCAATGTACATTTACCATTTTAATAAAGGTAAATGTAGGTTGAACGCACATTATCCAAATGGGGAGGTAAATGTACACATTAACCGGTAAATGTGCACATTTACCGTAATATCTACTTTTACCGTAACACACACACACACACACATATATATATATATATATATATATATATATATATTAAAATCAGTAATCAAAAACAATTACATTTATTTAGAATATAATAACTTTAAAATTTCATAAATTCTTACATTCAACTTTCTTGCATTTAGCATTTCATTTCGACACCTTTTTTGAATTTTCAACGGGCATATCATTTGTTAAATCCACGAATATAGGTTTGGGTAAAACATTAGAATTATTGATTTGAGATTTGGTTAAATTTTTCTTCCTTTTTTTATAATTTATTCGATTTGGGTATATTGTAAATTATTTCTTAATTTATCTAAAATTATCTATTAATTTATTAATTAAAACATTAATTTATAAATAAAAATGTATCGTTTTCATCAACTTGCAAATTAGCTTGCAATGATTTTTCTTTGAATATTTTCTTTGGTACTTGTCAAATCATAAAATCATCTATAATATTTATTAATTAGTATAATTTTATAAATAAGAATAAATTATTTTCATCAATATCCACAGGAAGTCTTTTTCACTCTTCAGTGTTGACAATTATTTTACCTATTTATGTTTAAAAAAAATATTCATAAATTAAAGAGTCATCGTACGGATGAGGCATGCCTTTTTCCAGTCACTCAGAAGCGACTGTACCAGAAAGCTCACTGTTATTTAATGATTTAACATTATTGTGAATTAAATCATAGTCATATATAAAATATATCCTGTAATTATCTCGCTTCACTGCTAATTCTTTAGTGAATAACTGATGATTTCTTGAACGATCCAAATTAGTAGTTATCACATTTAAATCGTCAGATTCCATTTTATTAAATACGAAAATAAAATTTAAAAATTATTAATATCAATACTGTGTTTCTCTGGTGAAAAAAATTCTTCGAGATAGATTTTTTAAATAACTCAACTAACATTTTCATACAAATTCAATATTCCAATAACATTTCATACTCGTTACAGTAGTTTTTAATATTTTATCCAGAAGATTTTTAATATTTATTCTAAATTTTATAAATTTAACATTAAATTTGCGTTAATGTTGCCTCGCAATTTAAAAAATGTTTAGCAAACATTTTTCTACTTCTTAAATAAATTCGCAATAAAATTTTTGATCGTTTTAAAATTATAGCTCTCAATTCACAAAAATATTTAAAATAAGTTAAGTACATTTTTAACATTAACTTACATATTTCTATGATTTTACCAATATAATATAGTTGATGCTATGGATGCAGCAGAAAAATCTTCAAAAATAGTGTTTAGTAATAATTATAATTCTGTCGACAAGAATTGCTAATCAGACTCCACAAGCTCTAGATCAAATAACATCAACCCAATGCAAAAACTTTGTTATGATAACAAATTATACTCGTCATTTTTGAAGCCTTTACAATCTATTTTTTGAGCAGGTGGCCCAAAGAGCCAATCGAATCTGATTAAAATTAAAATTTCTCTGTTTACAAATGTTCACACTTTATTTTCTTGGTTGCTTTGACTGAGTTAATAGTTAATAGGGAACTTTCTCATCACAATTGATAATTGAATGTTTTGCCTACAAAGTGCCAGAATGTTGTCGTAAAATTAAATTAAATTGACAGGTTGACATTTCGACTGGTAAGTTCTAATTTATTGGTTTTCCCCATTTAATTAATTACTTTGTATTTCTAAATACATTCGTGTTCGTCTAATCAATTGCAATACATTTATCCACAAAGAATCGATTAATTTATAATTTTTAAATTAATGATTTTACTCTTATTTGGAGAATGAATTGATAATTATTGTTTTTGAAAAACGAAACTTAGTTTGGTTTCTGCACTTTTACTTTTGGCACTTTGTAATTCCTTTTCATAAATTTTGGAAATTATTAAAGTTTTAGCTTCTACCAAGTTTATAACTTTTTTGTTACTTTGATATCATCTTTTCGTTTCAGTCTCAAATTGAAAGTGATAAGATTAGGAAATGCAATACATATTTTAGCTAGAAATCGAAATTTGAAATTCATAATTTTTTGACAATAGTTTTCGATATTAAATTTGAGTATTGAGAACAATCAAAGTATTCCGTTTCTCTTTATTTATTTGCGAAAGATTTGTTACTGTATAAACATCAAAATTAATATTTTTGAACGGTATGGTACCGTTAAAAAGTCTGGTACATGTAAAGATATTAGATAAGACTTGCATTTGCACGTGGTTTCGCTTCTTTTATCAGCTGTAGTGGCTTACTTTACATGTTCTGAACGGCTTTGTCTTAATTGCTGTTGGTGGAATATGACGTGGAAAATGTGCCCACCGTTTTGATTGAAGCCGTAGCGGAGTATCGCCAACAGATGGTCTACCACGGCTTTTGTAATTAGGCAAATTTACATTTCTCAATAGTTGTTTTGCGACATCTTGCTGAAAATCGGTACAGTGTCTTGTTTTGTTGGTCAATTGTTGACATAAAACATGTGAATTGAATATTAACATATCAGTCAAATAGAAAAAGATTTTTTTGAAGCCTTCATGTACTTTCGCATAATAAGAAAGCACTCTAACACTTGATTTTGTCGATCTACTCCTCCCATGCGAACATATTCCAATACGCATTGGGGTTTCACAACTCTCTCTGTGTTATTGTTGGCCTTAAGTATTCTTGTTTTATTTGTATTACTCATTTCTACTTTACTTTACCGAGTGGATAGCATATACACGTTTTTCCTGTCTAGCCATTTCAGTGCTAATAATCCTCTTGCAGACCTTAACGCCATTTGCCCTTTTTTCAACTTTATTGAACATAAATCCTTTGGCATACTTTTATGTTAGATCGCACTGTACCAATTACATTGAAATTTTCAGAATGTAAATTTGTATAAAGATGTGATGAATGATACCAGTTATCCAATAAGAGTGTATATACCTTATGCCTTATAGATTTGGCTAATTCCATGACATCATTTTCGGATGCAGGTATAATAGACGAAGGCAATTTGTCCTGCCCTGTATAAACTTTCGATTTGCAACAATATCCGGAGTTTGATTCACATCGCTTGTAAATTTTTAATTCGAATCTAGCTCGTTTTGAGGGATTGAATTGCTTATAAGATAAGCGGCCTTTGAATTTCATCAGTGATTCGTTTATCATCATATTTTCTTTTGGTGTATAAGTTTTAGAGAACTTTTTATTTAGGTATTCTATTACACTTCGCATTTTCCCCAGTCGATTTGTTTGGTCCGCGCCAGCATCATTCTCAAAGTGTAAGTATCGCGACAATAATTAAGTCTTGAAAATGACATTGAACTTCGTTCTGACCAATAGCTTTCGATTGTTGATTTTCTAACTTGAAACATGATTACACATAACTCAAAATGTGTTTCATTTCATCGGGGTGGTATTTTTCCACTTCTCATCACATTTCTTAGGGCGATAATTCTTTTCTTCGGTGATTTTTTGGTGATATTGATTTGTCTCCGATGATAACAACTCCCAAAAATTATCGCTGAGAATTAGGTAGAAAATATCTAAACTGGAGTTCTTATTTACTAACTCAACTAACACGTCTGAAGCTATTGCAGGCATTCCTAAGAAGGGATGAATGTTAGTTTCATTATCAATGTCATACCAAACACAATCCTGTGACGTATTTGTCGCAATGCCATCTTCATCAGTACTGCTAATTCGCCTAACCCGCCTCCAAATAGATAGAAAATTGTTGGGATCGCTGGCAATATCATACACATTCTCGTTGTTATTATCAACTTCACTAACATCACAATAATCATTGTCACTGGTTGTTTCCATATCAATAGTATTTTCAAACTCACTGTAATTACTTCACATATTAGCGGTTCAAAGGTAAAACGACCAACGTAACTGCTAGAATCTAATTGAATGCGGACACCTACCGAATAGCGTGCGCAATTTCATCACATAAGCACCTCGTGGTTGCATAGCAACAAGAGCCATTCGCATTGGCCTTGACGCGACTGCATCATGTGCGTAGCTCGTGATTGACTGTTAAGGCACAGTTAACACATCAAGATCCACACACGTTATTCCCGGCCAAAGGGTTAAGAAGATTTTTTTATTTAATACTTTTAAATTAATATAATTATTTCCCATTTTGCGTTTTTTATTAACCCCTTAACGCACGTTTTTTTTTGATACAACGGCAAAAATAAATCATTTTTTTTATTATTGATAATTAATATATAGACCTATGTCAATGTAAAAACATTAATATTCAAAATAGTCAAAAATATAGTCAAAATGAATATAAATTATTTTTTATTCAAAACTCAAATATATACATAGATACATACATGAATATTATTGTAACAAAATAAAAAGTGTTTAATTCAAATTAAAGTTAAAAATTTAATTCTGTATGATAGATTTTGAAACAGGGTACTGCACACAAGCCAATATTACATGGCTTTTCCGTTTGGAATATTATCAAGGAAATGTCGCTTTGTTAATCTCAAGAGCCCAGGTTTCTTTGGTCGGCCAAGTTTTGTTGTCCTAGATTCACTATGATAAGTCTCTATTAGACGTTCAACTAGAGTTAACCAAAAATCTAAGTTGTCTTTCTTTCCGCCATCTTTTTGATACAAAACAAAGGCGTTATATATTGCAATATCAAGCAGATGAAAGAAAATTTTTTATATTTTCACTTACCTACAAATTGATAGTAAAAATGATAAAATATTATACACGATATGTATTTTGAATAACGTCAAAAACCAAATTCAAATATAGGTAACTAAACTAACAGAATAAAAAAATCATAAAATTCAAAGCCTAAATACAATCGTAACAAGCAGTCACTGACTAAACAGTGAATATTGTGGTGAATCATCGTTATAAACCAAGATAAGAACAACTCACCCTTCAAAGTTATGTTGCAAATTAACATCTCGGGTTCTTTTTAATAAATTTGTTACACTGTCCAAGATATAATCGTTAGTGAATCTTAAACAAAACTTTATATTTCGTATACCCGAGTCTCTCTCGGGCATGCACAAATTTGCCAGTAACACTTATTCGAGTTACGCTCGGACATGTGCGTTAAGTGGTTAATATCCTAAAATGTATATCATTAAGTAAGATTTATTAAATACACTAAAAATAAATGCTGTACATAATAATTAAAGTTGGATTAAATCACATAAGAGATAAATTAATCATAAAAAATAAGAATTAAGTACGATATGCTTTAAAATAAAATTTAATCACTTAGAATAACATAAACTGTCAAATTAATTATTGTCAATCAAGCTATTTTTTACTATTTGTGGATTTGTTGACTTTCTGCATTCATGGTTTAGGATCAGGGATTTGTTTATTTATGTCCAACGTAAATGTTTATTCGGTATTTTTTCAGGTCTGTCTTGTAATATTTTAAGAATGTGCATTCTTAAATGACTACCATATCATTTAACAATAGGAAATCAAAATTTTTAATTCATAAACCGATATTTTAACCCAAGTGGTTTATTTCGTCAAACGAAATGCGCTCCTCAGCGGTGAGTTTTGTTATCCGCTAGCCTATATATACGTCTTGGGCATAAAAACATATTTATACGTATATTATACGCAAGCGAATATATTCGTTTTATTCATAGTGGTATACACAATTTAACTTTATGAGAATATATTCATCGTATGCGTTTTATAATGCATATGTTGATGACGTATATATCCGTCATAGCCACTTAAGAGGTTAATGACTTTAATAACCTTAATACTCCAAAGTATTATTGCCATGGCATTTTTTGATTGAATATTAAAATCTTTACGCTTTTAACTGTAGTAAATTTTACTTGTGTTATATTTATTTCGATACAAAAATAATACGACACCAAATAGCTAATTTATGTAATTGACAACTGAAGCATTCATTATTATTATTGGAATTAATGTTATTAAAACTCAACACAGTAAGAAATCGAATTTATACATTCTTTAGAATTAAAATTAGTTTTTGTAGAATACTTTTATTAAATTAACTGTGAATTAATTTTAATAGACACCTTAAAATTAATTTATTTTAGAAATCTACCATCACTTAATTTCTACGTAATTTTTGTTTTCGCCAAAATTGGCATGCTACCGTTTTTCCTGTTAACTCGTCTTGAGGGTTCTCTCAGGAAATCGTACCTGTATTCTAAAATCTTGACAACATGCTTGTTCTTTGACGGTTGATATTTTACCCAAATCTTCATATAAAACGAAGAATAATTAATAAAATGTGCACCGATACCGGTGTAATAGTTAATTTTCTTTTTGTCTCTCTCCAAATGCCTGACTCATTACTTGGCAGATGTTGTATTCTATTTTCTGGTTTTTTGAATCAGTTGCCTGCTGACATTGAAAAAGTCTTTAGTTGTTTTCATAATTTCACTTTGGTTTTCACTCTGTTATTCTATACATGAAAAGGTTTTTCTCGACATGGATTTTTTTAGGAAGCCACAAAAGTAACAGCTGTAACATTATTTGATAATATTAACCTTGAGGCAAATATGTATTGTCTTTTAACTGCTACGCACAGGGCATTTTTTGTATCATCACTTGAATATTTTAACGGTATATGCACCATGGTTATTTGAATAAATTCTATAAACAAAAATAATTTTATTCAAATTATATAAGCAAGAAAATTAAAATATCTTTATTGTTATTCATTATCAAAAAATAATTGCAATCTACGTATCTTCTCTGTGAACTTTGATATAACTTCGTTTGTAGAATCTTCAATATCTGCAGTTATTTTTTATATAGACTCCGATAAATCTGCAAAAAAAATTGTTCGCACTTAATATTTACCCGTTTCAATGTGTAAAATCAGCATTCTGAGAAAAATGAGAAAGTATTTAAACTTTCTAGGGTTTATACAAATTTATACAAGTTCTTTATTTTTTGGTGGCTACAGTGGTGACAAAGGTTTAGCAGTACCTATTCAAATATAGAAATTTATTAAACAACAGTTAACAATCAATTTAAAAGTTAATGAACATATTAAAGCAGTTATCAGTACTTAGGATGTAATTCTTTAGCTTGATTACATCAGCAATTCTTACTGTCACAAAATCCACTAACCAGCTGCAATATTGTGCTTCATAGGGCACTTTTGGTGAATGCCATGAAGCTACGTCATGAAACAGATAGGTGCTATTATGATCTTTCATGCTTGAACGGAGATAATGTAACAGTATATCAACATACACAGTGGAGTTAATTATTGTGCCTGCAAACATTAATCAAATTTCACCTGTTCCAGGTACTACTAAGGGCATACCACACATTACAGGTGCTGAATGTTTGACAGTAAAAGTTGATTAAGGGGTTGATGAACATATGTATGATTGCAATGAAACTGATATATTTTGACATCATCAGTAAACATGAATTTATGTCAGTCAACTGATGTCCAGTCTTTGTGTCGATGACAGAGAGCCAGTAGATTTACAATTTTCTTTTTAATTTTCTTTTTTTGCTGCTGGACGATAGGCAACAAACTTGAAGTTGTGAGTAAGCCGTCTTTGAATAGTACTAATGCTAGTATTTCAATTACTTGATAATTTACCATGAATATGACAAGCCGATATCGATGTATTCTTGATGACACACCTGCAAATAATTGCATCACGTTCGGTAGTAAACGGAGACATTAAACAGCGATATTTTGATGAATAACGGTACAAATAATAAAATCTGGAAACTGTACAATGAATAGGTGATGGGTTTACTTTCAAAATCCATGCTATTTGCCTTGGTATTTTTCCTTCGTCAAGATCACTATTTGAGAGCTTTGTAAATTTCTTGTTTTCTACCCATAAGCTGCAACAACAAAATATAAATAATAAGATCAACCAACAAAAACCAGGCTTAAATATACCTGCAATTGGTTTTTCCAAGTTCTATGTTTAGATTATATTTCATTACAAACATTTGATAAATATCTACTATTTTCATCAAAAATACTTAGTGCTCCTAAACATTTGTTCGCCACTGTATAATTATAATTTACACACATCTCTTCTGTTAGGACCAGTCGTAAATATAATTAGAAATCATTATTGCTTTTTCTATTTATTGATTTATAACATTTTGATTTTATTAGAATTTTTTATATATTTGTATATTTTTTATCATGATCAGCATACATAGTTACCATTTTAAGTTCGTATTTAATTTTTGCTAACAGTAGCATAGTTATATTTTTCAATACTACTGTGTTATGTTAAATAATTAGAGTATGTTAATTATGAATTAGTGGAGGATTTTGTTTAAACCCGGTCGAGTTTCGGATAAAAAAAGGTGTCGGAACAGTCTGAGGGTGATTGTTGAGTTATTATGAGTTATTAATTTAAATTATATAACTAATAATGAAACTATAAAATTATATTAGATTACAGAAAAAATAATAAAATATGGCCCACTTGATTGTTTTTGGAATTGAAACCTTAAACAACACAGGATTTATATATTTTTCTTTGTAGATTCACTTTTCAACACAAAGATTCTTTTCTTTAACAATCTTTATTAAGGTTTTAAAATCTCTTTAATTATCTTTGAAATTTTTTGCGGGTAGTTTCTACGATTCCAAATTATTCAATTTTCTTCATTAAGATTTCGAAATCCGTTAGATTATATTTGGAATTATTTGCGTATAGTTTCTATGATTCCAAAATATTCAATTTCCTTTAATTTTTCTGTTGGGCCTAAAGCCAAAATTAAAACAAAATAATAATCGGTTGTGTCTGATTAAAACAAAATGTAAAATCGTGAAAATGGCTACTGTATACATACACATGCGCCGCAAGCAGATATTAAATATAAAAACACCAATTAAAACAAAATAATATAACAAAAATAATTAAAACAAAATTCATAAAATCAAAAAAAGCCCACAGCAACAGACAGAGACATATTCGAAAACATAAAACTGCCAAAACCTTGCAAAAGAAGGTTTATAAAAGACATAGGCGGAAGTGGCAACCAAAAAACTAACTTTTCAGGGTCAAAACTAATAATAAAAATAAATTCGAAAAAATATAAATAATTTATCAAAAATAAAAAATGAGTAAAAAATTTAAAAATTAATAAAATCATTAAAAAAACCCACAAAGGGCTAAAAATCGTCTATTGGTCGCACACACACACACAAATCGACTTTACAGTAGTCAATTTCATAATTTTTAATATTAACTTGAACTTAAAAAACCCCCCTCCCCGAGTAATCCTTATTCGAAGCTGATAATGGGAAGAGAATCTCGAGGGGATCTCCCTCGATCTCCACGAAGACCGAATCGACGGTATTTTCTCGTTATCGATGCCGATGATGAATAACTTCTGACGGATTTTGTTGCTGTTGTTAAATGTGGATCCAATAATAAATCTTGTAAAAAAAAGTTTTCGTTTTTCTTGTTGGTAAATAAATATCAGCAATTAGTTGAAAGTGAATAAGTTAAATTTTCTCTGATTATAAGTTTCTTTTTCTAGAATAATCATGAATTAAGATTAGAAGCTTAAACTCGAATTGTCAGCGCACCTTCGAATACGATCATGATATAGTAAAATAATAATATGTATATTGGAAAAGCAAGGGAATCGAACACTCATTGAACGTCAACCTCCAAATATCATCCGTTTTATTTTTAAATTAGCTCAGTGAACTAATAAGAGTTTAATGAGCATACAGGTTAATAAATAATAAGTCATTTATTCGACTTAAATAATTAAATAGATTTAAAGTAAATAAGTAAAATAGGTTAAATAAACTGATAAATTTGTAAATTCCCAAAATATAAAATTCAAAAACAGGAAATCCCAACTTGCAATATAATTTGGAGCATCGACAAATTTTTAAATATTTATTTACAATATATTTTTATTTGTTGAATGACGTTTGTTTTGTTTGAGACTAATAGCGATTAATGGGTAATGTTCCCAAGGTTCTAAAATAAGTATACTTAATACCAGGTGTTTTTTCATAAATCTTTTGGGACTTAGAGGCTTTTCTTCTTTTTGTTAACATTGTGGCTGTAAATTATATATGCGTTTATAAAGGCAATGTTTATCATTAAATACAAGAAAGCCACAGTTCGGTCTCTTTGAGCTCGAACAATGTTTACTGCCGAAACACTCCCACGCATCATTGACTTTGACATGGACCAACAATATCTATTCCTACCTCTGATAGTCCTATGTTGCAAGGCTATGATCCTACGAGAGACTGAAGTGGAGACTGGTTGTTCAGTACTGTTTTGCCAGTCTAAGATTACACTTTCACTTGGCGTTGGTTGTTCTTCTTGTGCCTCATCAATAAAAGTTCTTCACTTTCGTGATCCGCTACTATCCTCACATGGAAACTCGCCATCATTTTGCATAACAGGGGCCAGTATTTGGTCTGCGTCCAAGTTTCTACTGCCAATTGAATTATATTTTTACATCAATATCTATAAAATACTTACAGATACATAAAATAATAAAACTATCATTATAAGTCAAAATCATCGAAGTCACGTAAAAGATAATCATGCGTAATTTTGACTCACGCGTTCGTTATATTTCAAAATCGGTGACACTTACCTTATTGAAACCTATGCCACATGGCAGCTCCCAGCGACGAATGAGATGGCCTAAATGCACAGCTATGGGTTCGCGCTATTTAGAAAGAGAGAGCAATATTTCGCAAACGCATGCGTAAATTTTACAGACTATCTTTTTAGGGTTAAGGAATATGTGACGTAAGACCTTCTAACGGCCGTCTAGAACCCGAAACAAGGCTATTTAAGGAGTAGCATCGGAAACGGTGCTCACCTACTTGAATTATTTTCGGCTGTCATACTCTCATTATCATGTTATAGTAGAGTGTAGAGGGGAAAATAGCAAACCCTAGCAACGCAGAAATAGAAATCAACAGCGGTAGACTACCATGATGATTTATTATTTCAGGTTTCCCCGTTCTTTAATTTAGTATTTTTAAAATCGATTTTTTTATTTAATTTCAATACTTTTTGTTTTCTATTTTAAGTTGCTTACTTACTATAGCAAATTGATTTTTCAATTTTAAATATAAAAATATATAAAACATAAACATAACATAAAAATAACAAATAAATAAGGCACATATACTGCAAACATATACTAGTATAGGTAAGATATTAACCAACATTTTCATGACAACTGTTATTATAGATTGTGTTAGTACTTCATGCAATTCTTCACGGATTAAAGCTACTTATTTATAATAATATTTTGTTTTTTACCACATTGATATTTAAGGGCTATAGTTAACATAATTTGACGTCGATTTGTTAACCTGTTATTTGGGTACAATAGTTTTATTTAGCTGCATTTATTTTGAAACCAAATAAAAACATACATTTTATAATACAGAATATGACTTGTATTTGGAGTAAATGGCTAACAATTACTGACAAATTAACTAGTTCTCGATAATAATTCTTTTAAAATTCTAAAAACTTTATTTACCAAATTCTTTTTAACTCTTACAAATCTACTTTTTTATTAATTATTAATTATTATTATTTTACACATTTAATAATATTATAATATAATATTTGGCATTGAGGAAAATAAGTCATAGGTAGGAACGACGAGAAAATGAAAGGAAAATCAGCATATAGTACATCCAGATTAAAGGAAATTTAATTTTGAAACATAATAAAACTTATTTTTTCCCAACAGTTTTCTTCATGTTAATTTATTTTAAACACACAACATAAAAAATATTTACTAACGAACATTTATTAAATACAAAAGATTAGGATATATCACACATTCTTGTCCAACGATGGCATAAAGAATTTGGATTGAGAGCATAAAAATATTCCTGTTGAAAATTTCTAAATTTCAAAAAAATAAATAAATAAATTGTTAATTAAAATTAATAACAGAAATTTTTTCTTTTTTATTTTAGAAATTGAAATGTTTAATAATAAAATCAAGAAAATCCTTTTTATTATATTCATATTTACAAAAAAGATAAAACTAAATATAAATATTATAACTTCACAAATGAACTTGAAAAGAAGAGCTTTGATCGAGTAAATTGTAAACCGTTCATAAAAGATGTTGACGCTGGAAAAAATCCAATATTGGCACGAGAATGCCATTGAGAAGAACCAAACATTCTAATAATTTTAAGCAAATGTGGGGAAAATTCTATTTGAAAAATTTGTAGAAAGTAAAATCTAATCAATAAATAAACGTATGCTCATATTCATAACCAAGATCCTAACTCAATCTAAGTAGGATTTGAAATTCACTAATAAACACAAAGTTCAGACAACAATTGTATTCACTAATATTAATCAATTCTTTCAGTCGACAGTTATCAAGAACTTGAGAACGTATGTAAATTTGAAAGTTATACTTAATTTGTTTCAGTTTTCAAGAAAGTATTTTGGAATTGGGTAAGAGATGTAATAATCATCTATATGTGATTAAACTGTAAGGTTTGTTTTTGGGTTTGTGTTTTGTATTACAAGATTGTCATCGTGTATTTTGGTAGGTTTCAAGTCTGGCTTTGATTGTATTTAGATCTTAGTTATAAATATATATGTCATAGGTGCAATGCACATACATTGGAATGAATACCTGTCAACTCCGTTATACGCTCTCAAGATGGTTATTTAACCAATATATAATGGGCTTACATTACGGTACTAATAATTAAGTAATGTATCAAGTCAAAAAAAATATTAAAATTTTCAGAAAACACTATTAATTAAAGTTTTAAGTCATAGATTCTAAAAGTCTAACAATGAAAACATAAACAGATGTCATTGCTTGAAAAAGAAATTGTTTGATTCTAATTGGTTATTTCCTGTAGGCAATTCTTGATGTAAAAATAGCTATCTAACTGAGAATCGAAAAAGCAAGTGGACACAAATTGACAATAGATATTGTTACAGTTGAAGATAATCTAAGTGTCTTATAATTGACATATTTTATTGACGTGTAAATTCAAAAAATGTTTTAAAACATAGAAAATAATGTTTAAGGATAAGTGATTATAAAATGTATTTCTTATTAAATGAAATCTCAAATGCAGTTAAATTGACCAAGTCTCAATATTCAAGTTTCAATTATCAAAAGAAGATGTATTAAATAAATTAATGAAAATCACTAAGAATCTAAGTTGCAATGAAAATATATTCACCAACAATCAAAATTCTTTTGATGCCTTTGAAGAGAAATTGAATATTAAGATAGGGGGAAGTTGGTTTATCAATACAGTGATATAAAATATATAACAATTTTGTGATATCGCCAATTTGGAAATTAGCCAATGGTCGACTTTCTCTAGGATTTTAATGTATTATTAACGAGTCTTGGTTTTTATGCATGTAAATTTTTTATTCAAGATGTCGACTAAGTAACCATGCCATTAGAACAAGTATCAAAGATTACAACTATAGAGATCAACAATTCTAGATGAATGTTAAAATTGGTGACGTGATCAACGATTTTAAAAACTTTAAAAAAAAAGTTACGTAACAACAGATTTAACACCAGAACAACCGAAAAATCGACATACCTAAAACCGCCAATGGTAATCATTTTGACTACACATTGTTACTATTGCAATTTTCTCGTCTTAATATTAACCCATTAATTATAACAATGAATAAACAGTCAACATCTTTTAATATTCATACACACTCATTTAAAGATCAGAATCGCAAAATTTGCAAGTAATAACTGTTTTACTGGCACAATGTCCACAGTACAACTTTGCGCTAATCGAGCAACGCATTATCGTTCTGTTATGGTGATTGGTAACTTGTCATTTTTTCGAGTAACGCCTGGAGCAGTCTTTTTTGAAGGAATTGGAGATGTCAATACCTGAGTAGAATTTCGAGAAAGAATGAGGCACATTTCCTTTCCCAATTTGAGAAGGAAATTTCGCCGAGATATGTTGGAACCAGATAATAAAAGAATTTATGCCACAAAATCAAGTAAGTTATAGAAAACGGTTACAACCACCTTCGGCTCCTGGCTTTCGTATATCAAGCTTATCACAACATGATGTGCCAATTCCCTATTATCCGGTCGTTGTTCATTAGCTCCAAGGTATGGAATTGAATTTAGGACAAACTTTGATTTCGTATCACACAGAACCCAAAATTTTAAACCCAATTTATCGGGTTTTTGCGATTTATGCTGTGTATATGAGTAATGGCTTTTGCAATGTAGTAGCTGTTCGTTGACGGTGAAGCTTGGGGAAAAACACTGTAGCATTTACTGGTGAAACAATTCCAGATCTCAGAAATCACACAGAATCTATTGGTGACAATACTTTTACTAATATTACTTTTTTCATCGAATCCCAGGTAAACCATTATTTCTCGAAGTCGATTTCGAGAAGGTATCTGATTGAAAATTAGCAAACCCTATTGCTTCGACCACAATGATTCCATTTCCAATTTTGAAGCACTTGTGGCACCACGAAGGTATAACAAACTAATAAATGCCAGAAGCTCTTTGGATAATTTCCAGCTTTCATAATAATAATAATTTGGTGAATATTACATTTTATATTTCATTTGTTATATTACTTATAAAATATAATTAATAAATATAACTATGTTATTATATTTAATAAACACAAAATTACTTAGTCAAATTATATTTTCTGAGCATCTTTTCTCACATTTATTTTAACGTATTTATGAATATAGCAAATTTCCAAAATACATGGATTATATTAGTCCATGATTCACGATGTAGATGCAATACAAGTGCATTATTAACAAAGACTTGACTAATGAATATATTAAAAACTATGGTTTTATTAATTGATTTTTAGAAATATAATTATGAAAAAATACTTTACAAATTATGTTGATTAAAAGTATCCCCGTGTGCATTTTATATATCAAGTTTTGACTTAATAATAATATTATTTTGGCTGTTATCATTCGATCCCGATGAGTTGAACTTTAAATGAATGAATTATTTGTTTGTATTTTAAATATAATGGGGTTGGGTGGTATCCGTTATTAAATTTTATTTGGTCGTTAGCGGCTGTAATCTAGCTAGTCGGAGGACTGTACAAATATTTATTTTGTCAGTAATAAACATTAATTAATTTAGTGCCTATGACGCTTCGTAGTGTTTGGTCATGAAAGTTGTGTAATGTGTAACTACCCCGACAAGTTAGGGCCAGGTACTTTTTGACCCCACTTAGCCTGGCAATAATAAAGCATACACTTCATCTTGTCCTCTCTTATTTTTTATTGTGTTTTTAACTATATTAGTTTAAGTTTTTATTATTATGACGCTAACATTAGCCATAGGTTTTTATATATTTGATTATAAGTTATCTAGTCCCTTTCTATCAAAAATAAATTGGATTTTTAACGAAATTAGGTATTAAATATAAATGTCTTTAATTTAGATCACTTATTATATGGATTTTCTTAAAAATTCTCTATAGTCTTTCTTTTATCAGTAAACTAAACTCACATATTTCAATCAAAAACACATGTTTATCATAAATTACATGCATTTTCTTTACAATCTCAAACTTTACATAAATGCTGTCATATATCAATGATTTAACCTTCACTTATTTTGAGCCATAAACAAGAATTTCATATTTATTTAAACATATTTTCATAAAATTATCGACTGTATCATTTAATTTGTCCATTACACAAGCATATATACAATTTTTTATATCCTTTTCATACCGTGAATCATATTGGTAAACCTTCGAAAACACTTTAAAATGATATCTCACATGCTCGAAATTTTTTTTACTTAAACTATATACACACCAATTCATTATTCTACTCAATGTTCAAATGATTTTATAAACCTTGCATCCCATGGATTGTTGATAATTTGATTTTTTTTATATAGAAATAATAATAATATCAATAATAATATTAATTTTGATGAAAATAATAATAATATTAATTTAAAATTATATAAACAATTAAAGGTTTTGACGGGGCTCCGCCCGAGGCCAAAATAATTGTGTGCTCGGGAGTTTTAAATTGTAAGATTAATATTAAAATAAATAATATCCTTTCGATATTATTTTATATTTAATTAATATGAAAACAGCCTAATTATTATCGAACGCAGACCGCAAATATGCAAGCGGGCACCCGACAAAAGATAATGATACAAAATAACAACAGTAATATTCTAATTTTTATTTAAAATATTCAAATAAAGCAAATAGTAAATTCTAATATTTCATATTTGAGATAATTTTGAGAGAGACAAATGATGATGATTTAAATAGCTCTCGTGGAGCCAATTTTCCAATGATTCATTGCTGTCGTAGTCATTGTAGGCAAAAGTATTCGGACACAATACCGGTGCTCTCTGTTTCCTTTGGATTGGCTCACTGAGACAGAGCTTCGCTACGTAAATATTATCCCAAAAATCTTCTGGCTTCTCCTCGGAACATTCCGGCTCCTCTTCCTCAATTATGCATTCCAATTTGTTCGTGAGGTCAATTCTCATTTTCTTTTTCGAAAAATGAACCGGCTGTTTGTTTTGTGTTTCGTCAATTTGCCGTTTGCGTCTGACTTTCTTCATGATGTATTTTTTTAGCATGTGAAATAAAGCTGGAAATTTCGTGGAGGGATTTTCAGTGGTGTTTTCATTTTTAGTCTTAGATTTGTAAGAGAACCTGACAATGTAAGCATAATTCGAATTAGTAAAGGGCATCATTCCGCGGATTGGCATCTAAAAGGTATAGTCATATATGATTGGAAATAATCAAGAAAATAAAGCCGCTAAAAGAATATTTTATTACAATATTAAAGCGCTGGGTATATAAAAATATCCTTTGTTTACATTTAAATGATTTTATGAGTAATTTGAAGATCTACATAATTATGATGATGTCACTTCAATTAATTTAAAAATTTACCTGTTTAATTTAGTTTTCAAATTCTTAATAATATTTTTCTGATATTTAAACAAATTTATTGTAAAAATTATTTGTTAATCACAAACGATGTTTATGTTATACAATAGATATACAATACTTTCTGCATAATTTTCTAGTTTCTGGATATTTGAATTTTAATAAAGTTAAAAGTTTTAATGTAAATTTTATAAAAATTTTTTTAAAATTCAATTCAATTTAATTTTTGTTTTTCTCTTTTCGAAATATTATGTTACTTAATACACCTTTGACTAAGACAATAATAATATTGACAGTATATATTCACGTGATATAATAATCTCATGTAAATTCATTGATATATATATATATATATATATATATATATATATATATATATATATATATATATATATATATATATATATATATATATTTATTTATTTATTTTCACTCGTCGCATTACCCTAGTTTAAAGGCCATGTCACTATATATATATTTTTAGTTTCCGGAGATAATAATTTTCAAAATGTGAAAAAGTTATACGATAAAATATAAATTTGCTTAAAAATATATTAAAAATTAAAATAAAAAATCCAATTATTTTGTTTCTTTTTTAAAATATTTTGTTCGTAAAAAATCTCTTACTCAAACAATTGCAACATTGGCAGTAATCATTCAACTTTTATAATAATTTAATATAAAATTAATTGATTTTTATTTTACTTCTTCACATTCTTCTAGTTTAAATGCCCTAAGCCACTCTATATTTATATATCAAATTTTAATTTTGTTTTACTCTATTATGTACTATTTTTATAATTTCAAAATTTCTGTCAAATCCACTTTTATCATTAAATGTAAAATGATTTTATATATGAATGCAAAAACTTATTTTCAAAATTTTATGATAATTTTTGTAGTATTATTTATTTAAATTTAAACAACTTAAAATCCACAAGTTATCAACATTTCAATTTTACAGTGAAACTATCGAAATATATTTTAGAAATACGATCTGTAGGTTTTTTGTTTCAATTTCACATAGTACCACACAATTCTAGAGAAAATGATTAACTTTAGAATTACAATTTCAACTCAAAAATTGCTCTAAGATTATTGTTACAAAAACTACTAAAATATTTACTAATTTTAATCACAATAATACTAATAGTAATTTTAAAATACTCTTTTTAACCCTTTTCTATTTTGGTAATAATATTTGATTTTTAGTAATTATTTTCAATAATTAGTAATTGTTAATATTTTAACTATTTTAAATATGAATAATTATTATTTATCGATTTTAACCTACACAACACCAACATATCTTCCCCCTATCAAGATTTCCGTCCCGAAAATTAAAGGGTAATATAATTAAAAGATATAATATAATTATACATCAAAATACACATTGAATAATATTAAAGTAAGCACATATGATTAAGTAATGATGTCACATGATCACAATATCAAAATAGAATGCTAGAAATGCTAGTACTTTTTCCTTCGTTCTTTGATGGCTTGGGCTTCTGCTTCCATGCATTGATCCATTTATACGCTTAAAGCAGACAATCGCTTATTACCGAATTTTCGAAGGCTAAAACCACAAGAAATCCAGAGTCCTCCGATGATGAATACGTACAACCTATTTCAAAAAAAGAGTAAATATATAGAATAAGTGATAGTAATGATGAATGAATGCCATATTATGCTATTAAAGTTTTTTTTCATGAATATGTGAATGTATATTTGTTTATTTAAAAAAATAAAGTATTAATTTTTTGGGATATTAAATATTCTTCGACGAATAGGTCTCTCGATCCGACTCCTCGTGTTCAATAATCAATAAGACAAAATCCCAACAAAGAAATCTTTATTGACAAATATTCACCACGATACACAATTATTTACTTCTCGAAGTAAGTCACTGTAATCTGATTAACTTTATCGGTTTACTGCTCTTCACTCGTTTCTTCAACTCGTTAGATTCTCTCTTCGACCAACTGGCAACTTATTTTGTTGTCAGTTCCTTTTATAGTTTTTGGAAATCCCATTAATCTGGATTACTGCTAGGGAAACAATTTTCCATTTCACTAATGCCGGGAGACCCATTGTTCAGCTCGGCGGCCCTCGATTAATGGGTTCATCGGTAAATAATTTAATTAATTAATTAATTTTTCTGCTCCCGACCCTTCAATATTTCTTATCTCAATCTAATAATATTTTATTCAACTTCAAAATCAAATTTGCCACCGGTTACCATTTTTTCCCCACGAAAAATATTGATTTTTACTTTTTTCAAAATTTTAATTAATTTTGATAATTTTAAAATTTTATTATTTTTATTAATGTTTTCTTATAACCCCAACATATTTATATAAATTATCTTCGTTATTTTTTTGGAACACAACCCGTCATTTTTTCTGAACTTCAAACTTTGCATAACACGGATTTGTATTACACGCTGTTTTTATGGAACCATATAAATGAGCAAATTTATTGATAACAATAAACGAATAATTCAATCACGAGTGAATGTCAACGGAACATTTAATAAATATCTGATTGTTACGCATCAGATCTGGATTGCTCGATAATTCTTCCAGGCTCACAAATTGGTGATATCCCGATCCAATATTTGTATCTGTTGGTTGGATAAATGTCTCACTCTTTGAATCATTTGCACATTTCACAGTACAACTACATGAGCCAGTCGGGTCAGAATGCCTGAATGGCCATTCCAAAATGTCATTAAACTCGCCCTTCATTAAACAAAAGAACACAGACAAATGAGTGCCCTTGCAAACATCATATCCATCAGGATATATGACAGTTGGTGGCGCATTGGGCAATTTGTTGGTGGAAATTATTCTCCCATGCTCGTATGCCCACCTGAAATATTGCCGCCGCAACGATTCATCAAATGAGCAATGACTCCATCGATATCTCACCTGATTGCCATCGACATTCAATTGCACTCCATCCAATCTATCGCTCACATTTCTATCTACATTCCTCAATACCGGAATGTCTTCATTCAATAATTGGATTTCCTCAACTTGATAGGCACATTTTATCTGCAAATCTGCAATTTCAACCTGAATAATATTATTCTAAATATCAATCAAATTAATATTGCAATTTATTGACAAACTCGATTTCTTTCCCCACCTGAAATAAATTTTTCCTCATCGCAATATTTTCAGTATTCAATCAAATTATTTCCACATTTAACTGATCCATTTTGGCGGATTTTTCATCATATCTCCCCTGCAAATCTGCAATTTCAACCTGAGCAATAATAATCCAAATATCAGTAGTGCTCTTTTAAGCACATCCAGCTCAGTCACTCACACCGAGATCAGAAAATTAAGTATTTTCCACTATTTTTTAGTTCTTTGAGATGTAAAAATTACTAATTTTTTCCCCTCACTCAAGAAGGCATAATCGAGGATGTGCTTGAAAGAGCACTACTCTTAAATTTTTAAAAATTTTTAAAAAATAAAAAAAAATGATTGCAGGCTTGCACTCTGACTTTTTTTAATAATAATATTAATAATAATAATAATAATAAATATTTAAGAATCCTAACCTTCCAGGCTTATAGATAATATTTATTTTTTTAAATATTGCAAAGATAATGTTTTTATAAAATTTATAATTTTCCAAATAAAAATATACAAAGCTTTATTTTTACTCATTTTGTGATAATTCACTCTCCATCTAATTTTAACATTAAATATTTCTAAATCTGTACGATTTTTACCATATTTTTCATTAATTTCATCCAATCCTTCTATAAATTTAATTCTACCATTTCCATATGGTAGTGTTGTAATTCAATCACTTAAAATATATATTTTATTATCATAATTATCTAATGTTGTTTTTAATAATTTCTCAAGATAAATTTCATGATTAGATGATCTAATATTATGAATTATTTCTACTTGTTTTTCATATTTATCTTGTACACAATTTTTAAAATCACTAAATTTTATTTTCTTACTTGCAGATTTTTTAATTCCTTTTTATTTTCTTCACCCTTGATCATTTTAATGCATATTGTATTGATCTAATAGAAACAACACCTAATATTGGATTACCAGGTTTTTCATCCCAGTATGTAAATAATTCACCAGATTCATTTATTAAATTATTCAACGTTTCAGTTTTTTTAATTTCAAATAAATCTTGATAATCTTCATTGCGTTTAATTTCTAAAAACATTGATTCAGTATCCATTAAATGTAATGATATTCTGTCTTTAAAATGTGGTTGTTAAATATTATAATATGTTTCATAGATTTGTAATTTTGATAATTCAAGAATACTGAATTCAACATACATTGATTTATTATGTCTTTACATAATTTCCCATTTCAACAGCTACCAATTCTATATTTTCCATAGTTTTTACCAAAAACAGAATTATTTAACAATTTGTACAACATTTTACCAAATTCATCTTTGTTTGATGTAGTTTGTTTTCTATTTTTAATATTATTGTCAATAAAATTTTTCATAAATGGTTTTTGTTCAAAACTTATAATACTATGAACCTTGATCAACTTCATTCCCTATTGTAAATAAAATTGTAATGTTCTATAACGACACAAATATTTTTCTGAGTGCATTATAATTTAATTGTTGAATCTTTCTTTTCAAAATTTTTATATTTTTGCCAGCCTGAAATATCTTTATATTTTATTTTTGCTTTATTGGCGCTAATGGAAAATGCATTGACTCGTCATGAATTACTTTAGGATATTTAAAATCTACTTCTACAAAATATCCTATGTTTGAATCTTTTGGAGTTGATAAAATTTTCTCTATTATTTCATCAGATACTATTTGCCATTCAAAATTTGCTTGTGTCATGATTCCAGAATATAAAGCTGTTGCATCAATATAAATTACATCAGATTTATTAATTAAACATTTTACTATTTCTTCAAATTCCTCTTCTTTAATTTCCGTCAAATATTCAGGATATTTATTATAAAGTCTTTCATTATAAGAAGTAATTATTCTATTTCCCAGCACTGAACGAACTTCTCGAATATTATTTTTTATCATGTTAAACATGTTAACATCTGTTAATAAATCTAATGTAACATCACTTTTTTCAACATTAAATCCCAAGATAGTGATGGTGTTGAAATTACAAGGATTTAATGAGAATTTCTTTATAAAATTTTCAAAACAATCAGCTAGTATAAATGTATCAAGTCTTAAATAAACATCAGTATATTCTCCCAAATTTTTACTTTTAAATATTTCTGACATTTCTAAATATCTTTCATATTCTTGATCAGTATTATTTTTCTCTTCCAAAATTGAATAGAATTTATCCTTTTCTACAACATCAGTTTTTTCATATTTTACAAAGGAATCATTATAATCATATGGATAAATTCCTTTTTGTAAACAAGCTTTATATTTCTCAACTGGAATATTATTTGGTTTTAAAATATTTTCTATCGTATATTGAAAATCCTCTTTTAAAGCTTTAGATATTTGATCCAAACTCGCACCAAAAAAGTTTAGTGAATCAATAAATTTTAAACATCTATATTCCACACATTGATATTTTTCTTTAATTTTTCCTATAACCTTGAAAGAATTTTTATTATTAATAGCCAATTGTTTTATAAACAAATGTACATCATAATTAAACAAGTTGTGAAATATTACTGGAATTTTTATTGGTTTCTTAAATTTTAAATTACATTCGGAATTAGCAGCACCTCGATAATTAAATTCTTGAACAAAATGATCATGATCCCTTACTTTTTCATCATCAATGGATTCTCACAAATCCAACATTTTTAAGCTTTTATAAATTCTTGTTCATCAGACATGTATAAATCATAATCATAATCTTTTATTAATTTACGAAATTTATTCTCGAGTTTATTTATATATTGTACAAAGGTTTTTAATACCTCCCTTGAATTATCCCCCCTATAAAATAATTCTTTTGATTTAATCAATTTTGAATAATTACTTTTCATATATAAACAAAATGTAGATGCTATTTGTTTTGTTACTGGAATTGTAAAAGATTTTTTTATTGAAATTAAAAAGTTTTTAATTTTTTCTACTTCATCATTTTCATTATAGACATAATTATATTCCTTTTACAAATCCATTAAATCTTATTTTGTCAAGATTTTAACATATTCTTTTAATTTCATTTTTTGATTCACAGCTTCAAAATCTCCATATATTACAGCCATAGGTTTTATAACATTTCCGTTTATTTTAAAAAAACATTTTTGCTTTAGCTTTTTCAGGCATTTTAATCAAGGCAGGTTCTTTCAATTCACATAATCCTTCATGTTTTATTCTCATATTTGTTGTTTTTTGTATGATATAAACATCGTTCACAAGTATGACCATCTTTACAATTAGAATTTGTAACTCATTTCCTCATTAAACTTTGAAAATTTTTTATCCAAACATAGTGAAGAATAGTTTCATTCTCATCTTCTTTTTCCAATACTAAAAGATTAATATGTGAAATCTCTTTCAAAACGATTCCATTTCAATTAGGAGGATCTTTTTTTCTTTCTTCTGAAATGTAAATTAGAATTATTACATTACCCGAATTCTGATGTTCATAAATATTAATTGTTAAATTATTTAATTTTTCAAATTTATCAACATCTTTTAATTTCTTTGAATGTTCAAACTCATCCCAAAATTTTAATCTGTTTTCATATTCTAAATTATTACTTTATATATCAACATTATTTCTTGAAGGATACAAAGCAGATAAAACAGCCCACATGAAACATTTATTATCAAAATTTTAAACATTAACAATATGATTAGAAATAAATGGGGCTGGAATATATGATTCTGGATTAGGGGCTTCAGATTTCCAATAATTTAATCCTAATATTTTGAAAGGAATGTAAAATTAAATTTGATTCCCCTAATTCTTGTTCTACAATTTCATAATCTGCCTCCAATTCTTTTTTAATTTTCTTGATTATTGAATTAAAATTTTTTATACTAAATAAATATAAATAATTTGTTTGATAACAAGAATCTAAGAATATATCATTTTCAGAACCTCAATAATATTTAACATTTATTGCAACTATATTTTATAACATAAAACCTTGCAACTTTCATGATGTTTAAAACATGCTCTATTGATTCATTTATTGCTTTTTTATTCACATCAATATATTTATTTATTCTTATTGGTGTTTTGATTACTTCACCAAAAATACTATTAATATTATAACCATCAAATCCTATATTTGTTTGCACAAGAGGAATTCCCTCTTCCTTCAGTGATGATCGCCCTTCGACATCACTTCGTTCTATTTTCTTTTTTTTCTTTTTTATGACCTTGTAAATGTTGTTCATATCCAAATTTAGTTTTGTATTTTTTTCCACAAACTTCACATTTTCTAATTTCAAATTCTTATTTTCTTTTAACACGAACACACTTTGAATAATGACTATCAAAATAATTTGTTAAATATCAAGTTTCACATTTATTACAAAGTATAGAATTAGAATCATTCAAACCAACAGTTTTTTGAGATGTTTTCTAGAATTACAATGAGATGCATAAGCTGATGGTCTTTCAAATACTTGATTACATGGAATACATGAGAACCTATTATTATTTTCAATTTTTCGAGAACTCGACATTTTTTATTATTTTTTTTATAGAGTTTAATATTTTTTATTTTTTGAACAATTTAATGTCATTGCAATAAAATTGATTTTAACAGAATCTCGAAAAGAACGATGTAATGGCGAAGCCAGAATCTCGAAAAGAATTGAATGATTAAAAACAATTAAAAATAACTGAAATGAAAAGAATCGAAAAAATTATAAATTCTTCATCTTTGTTTTATATTCCTGTTTTATTTTTTTAGTCATTTATTTTTTAATTTCTATTTCTATTTCTTTAGAATATTTAATTTTATTAATGTTTTCATTTATTTCATCTATTATTTTATTACTTTCCTCTATTTCTTTGATTGATAATATTCCATCTTTAAGAGCTTTAATTTGATATAAATATAATTTATTTATTCCAAGATTTAATTCTTCACATACTTCTCTATAAATCTTTTTCTTTTTAGAAGTTAAACCTATAGAGATTCCTTCACCAAGAAAAATTAACAAACCATTTGATCCTTCAAATATTGTAGAAATAATTAATGCGACACTTGGTGTAATTCCTATTAAACTAATTTCAAAAAATGTAGTTGTTGCAATTGATAAAATTTCAGTAATTGAAATACAAGCAATTTTAATTCTTGTATCAGCTTTAGTCCATCGAAATTTTTTTTATAATGAATTTATTCTTTCATCAAGTTTCTTTTTCTCTAATAGGAATTCATTTACTTTATTAATCGAAGGATTATTCATAGAAACTTTATTTATAGAAGCTTTATTTTTTCAATTGGAAGATTTTCTATATAATTAAAATCATCTTGTTCATTCAAAGATGGATAAATCTTTCCATCCTGAAAAGGTCGGGCTCTGCCCTCTTCAAAATTCTTTAATCTCTCTTCTTTCCATTTTTAATTCTCTATTTGACGATTTCTATATTTTTATATATAAAATCTTACAAATATTTAAATTTCTTACCAGAAAGTATTGGATTTGATCCTATTGTATAAAATAAATCATCTAATTTTATATTATTTATACTTGCTAATTTCCTATATATAAATTCTACTTTTTCAAATTCCCTATAACCTTGATTTATTAAAAGATCTAGAATTATTCCACTCCCGCCAATAGTTAATTTAGACATTGGTTCAGAGACTGAAAATGAATTGTTTCTAAGATGTAAAGTTTTGTTTTTGTTTCCAATTGGTGGGTTACTGGGTGCTATTGTTTGTTTTAATTATGTTGTGGTTATCCAGGTAACGCCATATAAATATTTCTTTGCTGCCACTCGGCACCCGTTGCTAAGCAACGTTGGAACTGTGTTCGAGTGGGTAGATCGTCCGCAAAAAGTGAGCGTGATTACTAATGCTGTAATTGCCCGAACGATCTCTGGGTTCAACGAGCTGTCGTTAGAAGACTTGTGCTCGCCTTAGATTATTAGGTCCCCTTTATGTCGTAGATTTTATCGTTTGAGTTCATCATAAAACAAAAAAAATTCGACAATTGTATGTTAAAATTAAAACAAGCGGCTACATATCGTAATGATGCATTTTAGGGTGTTGGTTGCGGGTTTTTCAACATTTGAGCGGCTCGGCGTTTTGCCCGCTCCTTTCGTTCAGGACGATACCTGTTCGTTGTTGGTGTCGTTTTTGGAGTTGCTACCGCTTCTCGATAGGCTAATTGGGCAGGAGCAAAGATGAGGGGGTAAGTTACAGCTGCCCCTCTCTTGACAGGCAGATAGTGCAACCTCCAGTCCCCTTATTTGCGTTCTGAAGCTCTGATTTAATTGCTTTTCGTCTGCTCATCCCTTTTGAGCCGCCGTAAGTCTTTGATACATTATCCTGGCCTTCTTTGGGTCCACCCATGTGGCTTTTGTCTGCTGAATCTCGCGGGATAGCTGGACAATTTGTTCTCTAAAGGTTTTTATTAGTTTTTTGTGCGTACGCTAGTTCCGTCTGTAATATTTGCAGGGGTTCCATTCCTGTAATAACGAAAATTAATTTTTTTGTTACTAAATCAGAATTATTAAACATCAATTTGATTAAACATAAATTCGCAAGCGTTACACTAAGAAAAGAAAAAAAACAATTGAAATCTTAAACAACAAGTTATTTATTACGATAAGTTACAAGTTTATTAATGTGACGGGCCAGATTAAGAAATCCACAGTCCACAGAGCAACGGGATCAGAGATCTTTGAAACATCTCTCCACCCTTTCGTCGGCAGAGTAGCCTGGGTACACGAAGACGGGCCGTTTCGTGTTTCGGATGCGACTGGCTCGGGGCATCTGTTGATCATTGCCGTGACTATCCATTCTTCCGCCAGCATGACCAAGCGTGGGGCTGTGCGGCGGCGAATAACCATCGGTGTTGGCGATTCTGCCAGCCGCTATATCTTCTTCCACGTTCGCCAAGTATTGTCTGGCTCAGATCACGTGAGAGTCGACCCGGCGTTGGTGATCTTGGAGACGTGCCAACAGAGATCGGGCCCGATCATGAACTTCCTGGGCCGGATTCCGACTGCCTATTTGTCCATTCTGTATACACGGAATCCGATTATTCTTTCGCGATAGAGTAACGTTCCCTTGGGTTTCTCTTGGTTGGGGCACATCGGGATATTTTTCCCGCCAGACGCGTCGCCACTGGTCGGCAACTTGCGTGGGGACATAATTGAAAGCTCTTGATGCATCTGTAATTAGGTTACATAAGTATATTCCCGTAGGTTTGTTGAAATAAGTAAACGATTATCCAAAGGTCAAGGAACTTTTTATGGGGTCACTACAGTTAGAAGCATTTTACGGCACGAACCTAAAGTTACGAACTTATAATTCGTTCGTCGAGTGTTAGGTAGCGTTTTCCGAACCAAATGAACCGCAATAGGGTCTATCAACTAAAATTATTATTCCCAAAAATCCTTACCAAGCAACATTTCATCTATCGGATACTTAGTAACGAAAATATTTATTAAACAAACCAAACAAAAAAATTAAATTAAAGAAAATTATCTAACAATTTTTAACCAATACACTACTTTTAAATGAGACAAAAAATATATTGCCCAAGTTCATTTAGAAAATCATAAGCAGGAATAAATGTTCGAATAAATATAGTATTAAATTGCTTAGAAATAATTATAAATCAAACTTTCACTTATCATAGTATACCCCTACTCAAATTTATTTAATGAACTTGGAATCATCATTTACCCACCGAATAAATCTTTAATATAAAACCACGTTCTACCTAACGAATAATAATCGAAAAAATACACAAAAATATTTATTAACTGAAACAAAATTGAACTTTCGCTACTGAATGAAAATTAATACAAATGTTACTTAGGAAAAATCTAATCCCTTCTATGGAATAATAACTAAAACTGCCCATCGAATGAACTAAAAGGAAATCAACTCCGTCAATGGAATACTAGTTGGTGGATAATACTCCAGGTTAGTTTAGATCAAAATGCATTCCTATCGATTTTGGATATCTGGAACAGAAAAATGGTAGCTTTTCAGCATCGTGTTTCTTATGGTTCCTGACATTGCGTGTTGGGTTGCTGCGGTGGATTCCTTACTTAATACTCACGTGAGTTAGTAGCGGGATTTAAATGAAAACACAAAATCTACCTGAAATTCGGGGTACTGAATCCGGATCTATACCCTCCAAGACTTTCTTGACCATGTTGACTGTATTTGTTTGAGTGGATTGGTCGTACATTTTAAATTCCCCAAAAAAAATATTTATATTTGTCAGTTCGTGCTTGTCTACGTCCCTTATGTAGTTCGGCAGTTCAACGAGAATGTGTGCGGCTGTCGGCACACTAGGTGGACACGGCCTACGTGACGAGTGTGTCTCGTAAAGGTCATCCACTATAGAATCCCCTGTCCAACGCATATCATCTACGCGGTGTGCATGCCATTTTCGAACTGAATTGGTGCGGTTGATATTACCTAATCTGGATTTATTGACTGAGCGTGTCTCTTAAGCTTGGTAGTGTAAATTTTGGTGGTGCATTATTGTGTGTAATGTTTTTTTTTATTGATTCCATTTATAGGTTCACGTTTGCTAGATTTGACTCAGTAGTTTAATCTCATGGATGAATATTGTAATTATAGGTACAAGCGGATAATCAGGTTCGTTTATTTTAATAATATCTATATTATAATATACATGTTTTTCTTTTCTATTAGGGTCGTTCTGTAGTGGGTTGGGTATGCCGAGTAATGTTATCTAAGCTGTCAGTTGCACTCTATTTAATAAATAGTACGATTTGATTTTTTTTTAAAGAAATTATTTATTTTTTGGATCTTTTAGTACTATTTTCCAGTTGTCGAGGTGGGATCCTCAGCAACAAGACTCTTGACTACGATTTCGGTTTATTTATTTTAATAAATTCTTTTGGGCTATTACTAGTTATTGATGTTTGCAGGGAAATAGTTTAGAGAAAAAAAACTTGGATGTAGTCTTGGCTTATCTCCTGCCTAAGGCTATAATTGGGTAGTTACTATTATAACATTGATTTGAAATTTCAATTTGTAAATAGAATATAATGTAAGTTCGTCTTATCTATTTGACTTTGCGTTTTGTATTTACTGAATTTTTTATTTTTGCACTCTATATTTAACGAAATCTTAACAAAATTATTTTTAGGTAAGCCCTAATCCTATATGTTCTACACTTTCCTTGGGTTTTTGTTGATTTTTGTACTGCTTCGACGTCATATACTATTCACATCACCTATTTTTTACCATTTGCGGAAACTCGCAGGGTTTAAGTGGCTATGATATTTAAATTGACTCATTTCTTATTAAGGGTTTGGTAGATTTTAAATCATTAAATCAGATTAGTTCCAAACATCGCATCGAGAGTTTTTGCTACTAAATGTTATTTTATGGCTCCTCTCTTGATTATATTTTAATCAGTATCGGGAATGGTAATGACTCTCATATTTAATAGGCTTTCATGGTCTTTTATATAAAAATTTTGGATTTATAACCACTATATTATTGCATCCTCCCACTTCCGACCTTAACTTAGAAATTTTTCCTCAATGAGTGTTCATCATTTCGCCTGAAATTTACGTTTACTCAAAGAACTTTCATTGATTCTCGATATGACATTAGTAATTTATAACTGTTGCGGAATTAATTTGGACTACCTATATTGAATTAACATCTTACCATGTCAAAAGTTCCTAACGGTTATTTTATAGATGTTTGTACGAATTAACAACTTGAAATTTTATGTTTCATTTTACTTAAGAATATGCCTGTTGAGGTGATAACGCCTACTTGAATCTATAATTTTATTTAGATTCGCGACCCTAACTTAAATTTATTAATTATTAAGAGTTTATGGCAACCGCTCAATATTTATGATTTCTCTAATCTCATATCAATATCTTGAAATTTGTGATTATATTAAATTCATAGTAATAGTTTGGATTTTTAATTCATAACAACGATTTCATTTTATATTTCCCCGTTACCTTTCCTTTGGTTGACCTTAGGCGCATTGTGTTTATATTATATTTAATGAGTGCCGACTGGACTACTCGTGTGATGATTTTGAGCCGTGTGTAAGATAGTTTAGGTCGGATTTAAAGAAACCGAGAGACGAGGAAGTAGCCAAAAGACCCCTTCCTTATCCCTCCTTTCTTCTATATGGGTAATATTGACGTTCCGCACGCCGGAATCTTCACGGGTACGAATCATTGGCGATTTTCCACGCACTTACACGAATTCGAATAATATGTTTGATTTTACTAACTTGTAATGTGTCTTTGGCTGTGGGTCGGAAAAATTTCGACAATTAAAAATAAATTTATGCATTATAATAATTTATTTAAAAATAAAAGCATAATATACCCGATACATTCAACAAAATAGCATAAATACACCGCTCTCCCCACGCCGACATCCAATCAGAGCTCCATTGAGATTGCGAGGATGCGATGTCGAGAGAGTTCCAGATAAAACTCTCACTTACGTCGTAGTTTAAAGTTTCTGAAAACTGATTCTGGTTAAAAACCGATTAAAATTGTGTAAAAATGTATCGGTATATATACCTATTGTACGACCCTAACTTTGCGTGTTCTTTTTGATTTAGTAAAACAAATTTTGACCTTGGGATTTTCTGGTATATTCTATTCTTCAATTTTATTATTTTGAGATTTTATTTGGCAATTTTTTCTTTTCACTTCTAAATTGAATTATTTCTAATTCAATTATGTGATTTTTATTTCATTTTAATGAAATTTCGCATTTTTTATTAATTGTCAAATTTGGTCAAAATCATTGGGTTTTCGTGTTATGTCTATATTTATTTCGTGCGGATCTTGCTGCGTTTTGTTATTATTTTAATTTATTTTTGTGTTTATGATTTTATATTTTATTGTTTTCTCTCACATATTTTGATAGGGTTAATTGGTGTTTTAATAGGTTTGCATGTTATATTTGCATGTGTGCTACCGATTCATTTAAACATTTACAAGGCCGTTTGTGTTCTGGCCCAACAATGCAAATAATTTTTCATGGATTAAACTCTGGTTTATCAAAACAAGATATTGTGAGTTTATTTCAAAATCAAGATAAAATTCCTGATGATTTATGCGAAGAATTATGAGAGGAATTAAACTCTGTAACTTCTTCTACTCAAAAAATCGGTGTATCAATGAGTAATAAATATCATGAAATCATTAAATGTGAAAAATTAGATCGAACACGCAAGAATTTAATAATATTTGATGATTGTGTCAACATGAAAAATCAAGAAATTATGGAATCTTATTTTACTCGAGGTAGACATAATAACTGTAATGTAATTTATTTAGCTCAAAACTGTTATGATTTACCATCTAAAAGTATTCGTGTTAATTCTAATTTTTTATATTCTTTCAATTAGGAAAAAGAAATAAAGATAGTATTTTTAATGATTTGTTAAGTAATACTTTATATAAGGAAGAGTTTAGTAGTTTTGAAAATTATTTATTTATAAAATATAATTATATTGCATTAGATAAAGAAAATAAAAATATGAAAAAATAATTTGTTAATTAATAAAAATGACAAGAAATATAAATGAATTTGATATTAATAAATATATAAAAGATTGTAAATTATTAAATATTCAAAAAATATTTGAAATAAAAATTTAATGGCTAGAAAACTACAAGAGCAAAACTTTAATTTTATGACTGCAGAATTTGAAAAACCAATAATTTATGTTATTAGAGAAACAAAAACTGAACAAGTAGTGAAACCTAAACTTGTTAAGGACTTCATCCAAAACTTTCAGGATGCGAAGATCTTTCAGAATGAAGAAACACAAGCAGAGAAACCTCAAGTTATTGATAAAGTAACACAGATTAATCAAGAAATCATAAAACAAATTCATCCAATAGAATTAGAATTTGTTGTAAATCATGATGTAAATCATGATAAATCAATTATGCTTTATATTAGAGATGTAAATATTTTAGAAGAAGGAACTACATTAACTATTGGTGATAAAAAAAATTGTATTAACCAAAGAAGGGAAGAACATATACATAACATTAAATAATAATGAGAAAAAAATTCTTACAGATGGATTGAAAAAAACAATTGAAGGAAATGCATTTACATATGATGGTAAATTAAATTTTCCAATAGTTGATATTGAAACAAATTCGATTATAACAGAAGTCGTTAAATTTATTTCAAAAAATGATTATTATAAAAAAATATTATAAAACCACCAGAATACGAAGATATTGAAGATGTTCAATATGAAGATCTTCAACAGAAAATTGAAGCAATTGTAAAAAAACCTTAAGAAACAAGTAATAAACCAAATGGAAAAGGTTTGGAACGACAGCAACTGCCTTCGGAGAACGAAGCATGATCATTTCAGGGGTGTAGCGACCTTTCAGTAGACGAGACTAAATTTTATTTTCTATCTGATAATCCATGTAAATTATTTTATGAATTAAGGAATAATAATTGTGAAAATCATATAAATTTAATTTTGAAAAGAATATTAGAAAAGAAATTAATTGACAAAAACAATATCTTAAATTTTTTAAATAATAAATAGAATGTCGATTTTCAAATTGGATACAAATATTAAATTTAGTCATTTGTTAAAAATGAAAGATTATTTAGAAGTTATTTAACCAGGTATCAATAACTTTCCGATCAACACAAGTTGAAAATATAAGATATCCTAGTGAAATAAGTTCATTATTACAATTTGTTATGACTTATGCTGATATTAAAAATCAACATGGTCAATCAAGTGGATGGATTCCAGACGCGGGAAATGGTAATGAAAAAAACAAAGGATACAAAACTAGAAAAAGTTTGTATAAACTAAACCATTTGAAGAAAAGTATCCTCTAAAATATATATATTTGGATTCTTTCAACAATAAAATAGAATAATTTATTTGATACCATTTGAATTGAATATGGCGAGGAATGATAATAATAAAAAATGGTTTTTATGGAAAGACTTTAAAAGCAGATTCTAAACCAAAAATAAAATTTGAGAAAATAATGATGATGGCTCCATCAATAACTTGTAATCCACATTTAGAAACTCAAATTCTAGAAAGATTAAACATGAATTCAAAACCAATCAATGTGAATTTTCTTCAAAAAATACCAGCATGTATAGATATTCTAGGAAGAAGTACATTTTCATGGAAACCAACAATGTTAAATTCAAGACCTCAATTAATTCTGATTGAAATTAAAGATTGAACGATTAATTATACAACTAATAATTCAAAATTTATTCAATCAAATGCCAACGATAAACAATTAAAATCCTCTAAGTGTTCAATTAAATACAAGTTATTATCCTGCAAAACCAAGTGTTTGATAAAGTGAAAAACTATCGGTTGATGATATATGAAAATTATATTTTAATGTGTAATGGATTTTTAGTTGAACCACAATTAAGTATGATGGATTTTAAAAAATTATATTTTGTGTGGATGTTAGTGAACAGGATGAAAAACTAGAAATTAATGGAGCAAGTATAACAATAGGAATAACAAAAGATGATGGATTTAAAGGAAAATGTTTTTGTTGTGTTTTGGTTGAAAAAGAATTAAAAATTGAAACAAGTAGTAGAAAATTAATATATATAAAATGTCTGAGTTGAATAAAGTTTTTAAATTTATTTAGTGAAGCGACATATCAGAAGAAAAAAATGTTTTTAAAAATTTTGAAGAAAATATTAAAGAAAACATTGAAAGAATAAACCATGAGAAAATAATTTTGATTCCAGCAGCCCCTGAGTATGAAGAAATAATAAATTTATATAAAAAAGCTTTTCAAACTTCACCAAGTGTTAAAAAAGAAGGTTCGGGTTTTGTAGTTGTTCAACTAAATTAATTCTTTTTTTTTCAATTCTTCAACCTAAATTTTTTTCTTATAAAATGGAGAGTAATTTGTAAAACATGCTTTACGTTTTAATTCTAAAGAATCAGAATTTTCAACTAATTTTCCAACTCCTTTAAAATTAAATAAAGATTATAATTATGAAGTTTTTTAATATTACAAAAAATAATAATGAATTTGGTATTAAAAAAGATTCTCCATGTGTTACTAATGGATATATTTTGATAACAATTCCACCAGGTGCATATGAATTAGATGTTTTATTTGAATTAGTAATTGAATTGATTAAAGAGATTTACAAAAGAAAATATTGTTAATTTTCATATAATATTTCAACAACAAAAACAAACATGGTGGTAAAAAGATATAGTGTTTTATTTCTATATAATAATAAATTTGGTGAATTTTTAGGATTCATAGGTAAAATTTATGAAAAAACTACAACTGATGAATTATTTATTGAAGAAAATATTATAAATATTTCAATAAATTTAATATGTGATATAATAGAGGGAGCATATCAAGATGGAAAATGAGATAATTGTTTATATAGTTTTCCATATGGAACTGTTCCTCTTGGATATAGAATTGTACAACAAACACTAACACTAATGTATGTACCACTGATTACAAAATGTATTTCAAGTATGAATTTTATAATTGTAGATCAAGATGGTGCTTTGATAAATTGTAATAGTGAAAATATTTCTTTTTGTTTGCACTTGAGACAAGTCTGAAAGGAAAATCCGAACATTATAAATATTTTTAATTCTTTTATTGATTCATTTTTTAATTCTTTTTATTGATTCTTTTATTGATTTCCATCTCTGAGCTTTCATTGAAGGACGAATTAA
Organism: Schmidtea mediterranea; assembly: GCA_022537955.1. NCBI lineage: Eukaryota > Metazoa > Platyhelminthes > Tricladida > Dugesiidae > Schmidtea > Schmidtea mediterranea. The sequence goes on from CM039681.1 coordinate 40,377,646, forward strand.
ATAAGTTCTTAGATAAATATGGTCGAGATACTACAACTAATTTTTATTTACGGGATATTTTAAAAGAGAATTGTAAAATAATTATCAGAGATGAAATTAAAAATTATTTGAATCAAGAAAATATTATTTTTAATTTACAAAAAACAAAAAAACAAGGATCTCATTGGGTTTTGTATTCTAAAAATACAAAATATATTTTGATTCATATGGAATTATTTCAATAAAGGAAATGGAATCATATTTTACCGAAGGTTAAATTTATAATACTTGGCAATTTCAACAAGAAAATACAAGAATATGTGGACAACTTTGTATTTTTATTTTAGTTAATTTAAAAAAGGCAACATTATTTCAAGAAATTATTCTAGATCTTGTTTGAAATATAATTTAAAAATGAATGTTGGAATTCCTGTTAATACTGTTGGTGGAACAATGGAATTAAATGCTAAGACAATTTTGGAACAAGTTGAAAGTTAATTTGTAAATGAAAATGGTGATAGAATGAGAGGAGAATTAAACATGAATAATAATTCAATTTCAAATCTTTCAAATCCTCAAAAGGATTCAGATGCAGATAATAACAAATTTGTAAAGGAAATGAATCGAGAATCAAATACAAAACAAATTATTCAAATTAATAAAATTTGTAAACTTTTAGATGAAAAAATTAAAGAATCTATTATAATTTTGGAAACAGAATATAATAAATTGAATAAACAAATTACTGAATTAATTAATGGTATCACTAGAGTAAAGCTTAAAATGAATAACCAATCATCCAAGATGAAAAAAACTTTTAAATCAAATACAATTGATTTCAATACAAGAATGAAATAGGACATTATAAAATTGAATCTTCACAACTCTTGAATAATTTCGAAACATTCAAAAAAGATCTTGGTAAAAATATACAAACATCAAAGCTCAAGGATATAAAATATTATAACAAAGCGTTTGATTATTATGATATTGAAGAACAATCATCCATGATTTCTTTTATAATAAAACATAATCCAACTACACTTTTTGGTGATAAGGATCATACTTTTAATTTATTCCGCCAACATTATGATTTCTTTGTTATGTTTGTTTATAATGGTCAAAATATTGAAATTAATAAAAATAAATTATTAGGTACAAAAGGAACATTTAGAGCTATAATTGTGTTGGGCCAGAACACAAACGGCCTTGTAAATGTTTAAATGAATCGGTAACACAATTGCAAATATAACATGCAGATTTAAACTCAAACCTATTAAAATACCAATTAACCCTATCAAAATACGAGAAAGAAAACAATCACATATAAAATTACAAACACAAAAATAAATTAAAATAATAACAAAGCGCAACAAGATCCGCACGAAACAAATATAAACATAACACGAAAACCGAATGATTTTGACCGAAATTTGACAATTAATAAAAATGTGAGATTTCATGAAAATGAAATAAAAACCAAATAATTTGAATTATAAATAATTCAGTTAAAAATCTAAAGAAAAAATTGTCAAATAAAATCTCAAAATAATAAAATTAAAGAATAGAATATACCAGAAAATCCCAAGGTCAAAATTTGTTTTACTAAATCAAAAAGAACACGCAAGGTTAGGGTCATACAATAGGTATATATACCGATTCATTTTTACACAATTTTAATCAGTTTTTCAAACTTGAAATCAATTTTTCAAAAACTTAAAATCGTTTTACCCGATGTAAGTGTGAGTAAGCATAAATCATCAGGAATTTTATCTTGATTTTGAAATAAACTCACAATATCTTGTTTTGATAAACCAGAGTTTAATCCATGAAAAATTATTTGCATTTCAGGTTGATCAATTATTTTAGAAAAAATTATTAAATTAACATAGTCTATAAAATTAGGAGTTAGAATCATTTTTAACAACAAAACTGTTTTACCAGAACCAGAACTTCCAATTATCAGCATTATAAAAGAATTCGGTAAAATAGGATTGTGATTGAATTTCATAATATTTTTATTCCAAGTTGGTGTAAACGAAGTTCTACTTGAAAAAGATATCTTTAATAGTAACATTTTTAATAATGAAAAATTATTTATTTTTGTAAGGATAAAGAAAGATTCCATCTCCATCAACTTCTATTTGAATATTTCCTTTATTTAATTTCTTTAAAGTTTCTTGTGATTGTTTGTTTTTAGAGGGATTCTGTTTATTGATATATTTTATATAATCACAAATCCCATGACCTTGATATGGATCTAAATAAATTCTTTTTCCTTCAACAGGCAAAGCTTTTCTTTGTGAAGAATTAAGAATTTTTACCTTTGAAGCATCAGCTAATTGTGCTTCTTTTATATTTTTAACCGCGGTTGTAATTCCTCCTGCTGCTCCTACTGCAGCTGTTATTTATCCAAATATTAATGGTAATAAAGCTGCAAGTGGGAGAATTCCTCCAGAATGTTCAGCTTCCAATTATTTCTGCTATTTTCTTTTTACCAATGTATGATTTTTCACCATTATATTTAATAGCTGCAGGTTTGTTTGTTTCTATTATTTTTCTTATTTTTTCTTCTAGATTTTTGACACTTTGTGTATTACTAATTTGGTCAACCATTTTAATAGAAATCATTTATAAAAAAATAGTTTTTTGGAGTTCATTTTGATAAAATTTACCTAGAATTTCTTCACTGTCTTAATCTTTAATTCCATAAGTTATTGGTTTTAAGCCAGCATGTATTTCTAAAATGATAAAAATTTCTTTAGACCATTTATTTATGTGTTATACCTTTTTCAAATTTATTTTTTCTTTTAAATACTCGAACTCGATCACAAATATTGAATTTTTATTTTTCTTGTAAATTATTATTCATATTATTATTTTCATGAATAATTTCATTGATTAAATCAGGATTCTCACTTGTTTCTGTTGGTGAAACTCCTATTGTTCTATGAATTTTATTATTATATTTATTAATTAATTCTGGTAATACATTTATCCAAATTCTATTTCCACGTTCTGTAAATTTTTTATACATTCTAATTTTTAATGTTCTATTAAATCTTTCAACTATAGGATTATGTGAACAATAATTTGATCTGTCATCAGGTAAATTAAAAGTTGAATAAATTTCAATATTATTTTCTTGTCTAAATTCTTCTAATATTTTATTATAAAACTCTACCATTATCAACATATAATTTTTTTGGAATTCTATCTGGGGTTTCTTCAAATAAAAACTCGAATCCTTCTTTGATTGAATTTGCTGTTTTATTTTTTAATGGTAGAGTCCAAGCATATCGAGTATACAAATCAATAATTGTTAGAATATATCTATAATTTTTATTGTTTTTGAATTTACTGTTTCAAATAAATCTGCTGACCAAATATCAATTTTATTGAAAACTTTTATTTATAAATTTTTTTTTGTTTCTATATTCCTTATGCAACTCATTTGCTAATATTTCATTTTCTATTTCACCGAAGGCAGTCGCTTGCGCTCCTTTAAAGGCGATCTTTGTTTTCATTGCTATTTTTCCTATTGCACTTGAAAATCTTTCAGGAAATTTTGAATTTTGAATCTCATTTAAATCTTGAATCAAATCAATATCTGCTTTTTTTTACGAGAACGAATATGTTTTTAACGACACGCTATATAATGTTTTAAAGCCGCTGCATCAACTCTATTTATTGGTTCTTCTCCGGGTTTAGTATTGTCATTTTCATCTTAACGAATATCGAGTCTGGTTCCTGGTGGAACACCTCTCAAATTTCCAAGAGAGCCGGACTATAAGAAATCAACAAAGTTGATTAGGCTTTTCATCCCCACCAACGTTTAGTCTCTGAACAATCTCCATATTCTAATCATAACGAACTTAGGAGGCGTGCTACGGATTGTTCAATGTTTTATTCTTTTTCGTTTTTATCATTGGGATCGGTCGTTACCCGAGTTCCTTCATTAAATTTCTCAAATAAAGTGATAGAAAAAGACTTAAGGAGTTTCCCGCAATTGGAAGGTGTTGCATGTACTAAATTCATAAAATAATGAGATTTAATTTCTTGTAATAAATATTCTTTTAAAATTATTTTATTGTGTTTTTATTAAATTCTTTTTTGCTCTTAATGGTCTTTAATTTATAGATTTATAACATCTTTTTATTTGTTCATCATCTTCAAAATTAAAACTAGAAACTGGTAATGTGTGATCTATATGCCAATAAAAACCTTGATTTTCCCAAGTCATTCCATCATGAAATTTAAATTATATCCATTGATAAAAATCATTTATTGAACATCCTAAATATTTCAACAATGTTTGACTTTCTTTAAGTTCTTTTATTGCTTTTCTAATACCCTCATATAAATGTTGAGTTAATTTAACTTTATGATTTTCATTATATCGTTTATTATGCTGTTCATTAATTTTTTCCTTATTATTTTTGCATAATCTCGTTGACATCTTTAACATTCAGAAATATAAACATAATAATCCCTCTTTAATCTACTGTTAAATTCACTTATAGGTTTTTCAATATTACACTTTGTACATACTTTTCGTGATAAAGTAGTTTTCAAATTTCTTATTTCTAATAAACGTTTCTCTTTATATTTTTGTTCGTATAACTTATGATATATACTTTCACATTGTTTACACATATAAAGAAAATAGTATTTACCTTTTCCCTTAATAATTTTAAAAGATTCAATTGATTTTTCAATATTACATTTATTACAAATTTTAAGATCCATTTTTAGTTTAATTATTTTATAATGAATTTAGCAAACACTAGCATGTTCTTTTGAAAAAAACACTTGAGCCACCGTCAACCCAAATAATTATATTTTGGAAGATGATGTTCTCCTGGATATTTTACCCATGGAAATTCTGAAAGTTTAGAACTTACAGTTTGTAAATCTCCCCCAGAAGTGTGAAGGTGTGAGACATTTTTTGGTGGATTTTAGTTTTTTCATGATTAGCTTTGTGAGCTTTTGAAAGATATTATTACAAGATTCACAAAAAATATAAATCACCTAAAATATAAAAAGAAAATCAATAAATTTATAACATAAAAACACACCAACTCACCTAGAGGTTGTTTGTAAAATAGTCACTGCACAAACCCTACACCATACAATGATAGAGAAATAAAATAATGCACAATAACACAACCTATAATAAAACATGCATGTAAACTTTTAACATGTAGCCATCAAAAGTTGAAAAAACCCTTAAAATAAATTAATTTATAGATATTATTGAGATATTTCTCTAATAGTTCGGAATTGTCTTTCAATTTGTTTATTTACTGAGTGATTATAAGGGCTTGAGTACATATTTTTGATATTATGTATTTTCAATAAGTTATTCATCGCCTCATCAAATGACTTTCCTCTGAAACAAAGTATAAATTTTGGCGCCCCATATTTTAGTACCCAGCTTTTTTCCAAAATTGAAGTAACGGTATTCTCTTCTTGTGATTTGACCGCATGCAGTGAAACATACTTGTAATATATATCAATAATTCCAAAAATATATTTCATTCCAAATTGTGTTTGGCTTATTGGTTCACAAAAATCAATATGTATAGTCTCAAATAGATCTGTTTCTGGAATTTTCCATATTTTTGCCTTAGCTTGAGTTGTTGGAGCTATTCGTTTATGGCAATTTTCACAATTTTTATTACAACCTGCATTATTTATTTTCATACTTTTCATAGCAAAATTATTTGATTTAAATTTGTACACTTTTCTTGTTCCAACGTGACAGCTTTTTATGATATAATTGTATATAATTGGTCCTTTGGTATCCAGATTTTATTATTCTCTGTCAAGTAAAATCTGTTTTTCTCATTTTGGTTTAAGTTTTTTACAATTTCCTTGATTTCGTTTGAACTACTTTGCCATTTTACATCTGGGTTTTCTGGCATTATTGTGAGAAATTGTGTCTTTAATTTATCTGTTTTGGAGCTTTCGTGTATGGTTTGGGATTGAACACATGTTGTACATGTGCTTGGTGATAATGCGTTTTCTTGGCAATGTTCTTCTCCTTTCCTATATTGAAAGTCTTTATCTAAACTGCTTAAGTAGTTAATCCATGTCTGAAACTGTGGTGTAATAGCTTTCTTTTTTTTCATCATAAAGGTTATTGTCTTTATGGTCCGTATGCAGTGTAAACTTTTTCTCATAGAGATAATTTTTGAAGTGATTAGTAAAATAGTATATCTCTAGAAGCTCTTTCCTTGTTATACAATAACCAACTTTATTTTTCGACATTGCAGGGGATCCATGTGCAATTACATTTACTTTTCCAGCAATGTCTATTTGTGATAGAACCACCCAATACAGTCGAAACTAGCATCGGTATCAAGAATAAATGATTTTGAGAAATAGGGAAATTTTAAGATTGGGGTTTTGATTAGTTTATCTTTGAGCTTTATAAAAGCATTTTCACATTCTTCTGTAGATCAACTTTTTTTCTTTACTTCCACATAACTTTTCTAAGAGCATCGAATCTTCCGTATAGTCTTTAATAAATTTTCTATAATAGTTGATTAACCCCAAGAAACATCAGAGTTTTTTAGCACACTTTGGTTTTTCAAATTCTTTTTTTACTGCTTTGATTTTATCCTCATTCGTTTTTATACTATTTTTGTTGATAATGTCCAAGAAAATTAACTTCATCTTTCAAAAATTTACACTTTGATGGACTTATCTTTAATCCAGCTTTTTTTATTTCTCTAAGACGCATTCAACATTTTAACTTTCTTTAACCATCGCCCCTTACTACACAATTTGTTTTGCCACCGCCCCTAAAGGTTATTTAATTGTTTAATATACAAAATGTATTAAATTGCAAAATTTATTACATATAAATAAATTTTAATGGTGAAGAACAATGTTTGATAAACTCAACTTTTATTCAGAACTTTTAATGAGATGGATGACACTGATTTTTTCGCAACCAATTCACTCATTGTAGGATCAATGTTGCTTAGAAGTAGTCTCAAATCTCCCTTTTTTACAATTTGCAGGCGATTTCTTTGCTTGTTAAGAAGTTTAGAAACCGCACTAAATCCGCGTTCAGCCAAGTAAGACGATTGAAAGCAAGAAAACAAAGTTTAATTTCCTCCCATAAATTTGAATATCTTTCAGGAATTTCTTTCTGCAACCAAAAATCTGCGTACGATTTTCAATTCAAAGTCTTTCTTTACAGCAATTAAGTCTTCTTGAATTACAACATTAGTGTCAGTTCCTCAAACATAAGTAAATGGATTTTGCACCCAGTCCGGGATTTCCATATTTATAAGATCTTAATATCTTTCAATCATGTTCTCCTGTAGAGATTTCAAATGATCACAATAAATCAAGAGGTCTTCATCTACTATAGAAGTATAAGTGTCAGCAATTTGTAGTTTAAAAGTTGAAAAATGAGACAAATTCCAATGATCAATGTTTTCCCTGAAGAAACGCAGCTTTTCTATAAAATTAAAAATTTTAGATTTTGCCTTAATGAGGCTTATATCATCACCTTGTAATTGCAAATTTAAAACGTTGAATATACAGAATAAATCAGTTTAATACGCAATATCCTTTTTGCATGCCAAGAGATCATCACTCAAATCACAGCATTTATTTTCCTGTAAAAATTGTACGACTGTGTCAAACAGATAATAAAATCGTTTAAAACAGTTTCCTTTGGATCACTATCTCACCTCGGTATGTAGAAGGAGACGGTCAAATTCTTCAAATGGCGAATTGAAGGGTTGATTCCTAATTTTATTCACTGATTTTACAACAATGCTGAGGAAATTATGAAGACGACAGCTCAAGTTTTTGGCAACCGAATGCTGTCGATGATTTACACCATGTATCGTAAAAACGTCTGGTTCTGTTTTTTTAAATAAGAAAGAAATCCCTTGTGTTTTCCTGTTAATGCGGGAGCACCGTGTGTAGCACAAGCAATGATGTTTTTCATTGGTATATCTTTTCTTTGAAGAATTGTTCAACCGCCGTAAAAATAGACGCACCTCGAGTGTGTTTCTAACTCCTTAGCAAACAGTAATTATTGCATTACTTCATTATCTTTAATAAAACTAGCATAACCCAAGAGCAGTGCTTCATTTTCTGGTAACTTAGATTCATCCAGTTGCAGGCCAAATCTTTGTTTTTGCAGAATATCACACAAACTTTCTTCAATATCTTCAACCATTTAATCAATTCTTCTTCGAACAGTATCATCACTGAGAGGAATAGATTTGGTGATGACACTATGAGAGCTATGATGTACTACTGTGTGCAACACTTCTTCTTAAACAGGTAAAAGAAGCTTCTCTCCAATTGAATACGGATTCCCTGATTTAGCAATTAGTTTGGCAATATTGTAAGAACAAACCAAAATAAAAGTACTTACAACTAGCTTTATGAAATATTGAAAATTGTCTTCGAAATTTACTAAAGTTAAGAATGAAAATTATGAATTTGGCTGCTGTTTATACAGTATTTTTGTTTTTGTGTGCAACCAATCAAATTTTTGTAAGCCTCCTCTTCTTCTTGGTTTTGATATAAAATGTATTTATTTTATAGTCTTGTTTTATCTTTTATGGTTATTTTGATATTTTTTTCGGCCACCTAGAGGTTTTAATTGGTCGCATTTTTCCGCTTATCTATTTTTAAAATCCCTTTTTTGATAGGTTTTGGAGGTTTATGTTTTTAAATTTATATTGGTGCTAGCTTCAGTAGGCTTTTTAGTATTTTATTTGTTTTTGTTTTTAGTTATTTTTGCTATATTTTTATTTTGTTTTAATTGATGTTTTTAATTTATTTAAATTTTCTGTAGGCGGTGCATATGTATGTGCGGTAGCCATATTAACAACTTTGCTACAATTTTTATTAATTTATTCTAATTAATTTTGGTTACTTTTAATTTTTAATTAACATGGATGCTAGACCAACAATATATTAATGGGATATTATCACATATGTTTAATTCGCTATTCACCAATTAACAATGAGAAGGTAGTAAAATTTGGTAATTGTAGACAATCTTTTACATGGATTTCGTGATAGAAATGATTTTTATTCAGTCAAATTCCCCATTTACATGTGCAACAATTGAAACTGCTTTATATTTTTATCAATAAATTAGAGGAACCTATAATTCTTCAGAATTGCTCAGCCAAAAGGACTATGTCAGATTCAATCCACTGAAAATATCCTAATGATCAATTACTTTTAAAACCCTCGGAGACATTATATTTCAGGATACTGATGCAGATCATGGTGATAAGTTAAATAAAAATGGGTCAGGTGAGAATATTAATACTCTAGTGCAGGGGTCAACAACCTCTGGCCCGCAGGACCTCGATCACTTTCAATCATGCATTTGAATTTTAAAAAATAGGAATACTCCTTTGATATCGCAAGTATAACTAATGTAATACAAAGTTAAGGATCACTCTCGAAAAGTAAGTAACAAAATTACACATACTTAATTTAAAATTTACTTTATAATTTTTTTAAATTAAAAATTTACTACATTCGGTGAGTTTTAAAACAATATTTTGACTAGTTTCTTTAAAGATTTATACGTTACTTAGCACCTGAAAAAAATAATATAAAAAAATGAAATTGTGAGGCTGACCCCTAGCCCTACCCTTGAGTATTTGGTGGAAACAATGCAGCATGTTGCGCAAAATTTAGCATTTTCAAAAAGGTATATAAAACAAAAATTTATAAAGATTGATATCTTGTTTTCGTAAGTTTGGGTCCCTAAGTTTTATCTCAAATATTTCAATTAAAGTGTGCTTGAAATATTGGAAAATGTGAAAAACATATTCGAATAATTTCTCTGTAAACCTAGTGGATATGTGGATCATTCACCGACAGCAATTGGTGTTCAAGTGCTCAAAACGGATGCACCGAACTTTTTTCTTCATCATCTTTTAAGGGAATCAATTTGGGAAATGTTACCAAAACTTGGAGTGTCTTAAAAAGATAATATGTTTGGAACATAATTTTACAAGAGACAGAAAATATCATTGAAAAAAATACTATCCAATAAAATTTTATTTTTTTAGTAAAAAATAAGGTTTTCTTGATATGAAAAAAGAACACCGCATTTTACAATAATTTTTTCAACCCCAAAACTTTTAAATATCAATCGCATAAAGTAAATTTCAAAAGAAGTGACAGTTGTTTTTATTCTTGGTTTTTTTTTTATTTATGAAACTTCGTTTTATAATATTAGAAAAATAGAAATCAAAAACAAAATATATATTTTATTTTTTATTAATTTGAGGTAAAATAATCAATTCTCATTGGCGGAGCATCTAAATTTTAATAAAATTAATCTCTATATTTTCTTGGCAGCAATTTATTAATATTAAAATATTCCCCGCCCCCCCCCTCCGAATCATTCAAAATTAGTATCATTTAAATTAGCCTTTTAAAATACCAATAAAAATTCAACTAATTATATGATGCACTTTTATAATTTCCTGATTGGCTGGATTAAAAATTGACAAAAATATCGATCCAATCAGTAACAAGATCGATTATTTATTGATCTATCACAAATATTCAATTTCTGATCGAAGATAAATCGAAAATTTGCCATTTAATTCTATCCACTTTTCTCATCATCAAAATATTTCCCTAAAATCTCCAATCTATTCAGGATAAACCGGGAAATAGTTCTGTGACTAATGCACTATTTCGTGTGCTTGATTTGCCGGTTCTCCCTCTCAGTGTGTGTTTGATCGGTGCTAATATAAATATACACATATATATATATATACCGATTATCCGTGAATTCTTCAATTGATTTTTTCAGCATCAAACGATGGGAGACGAAGTAAAAAAATAATTTTTCTAAATGAATTTTATTTATTTAGGCAGCACAAAGTGGAGGGAAAAGAGCTCAGAGAGCAACTTCGAATGTTTTCGGCATGTTTCCTCAACAACAAATCCAAGAATTTAAAGAAGTAAACAGATTTTTATGAGATTTTTCATGGCAATTTGTAAATTAAACTGAAGGCTTTTACAATGGTCGACCAAAACCGAGATGGGTTTATAGATATTGAGGACCTTAAAGACATGTACGCTTCTTTGGGAAGAACTCCAACAGACAAAGAGCTTCGAGAAATGCTTGAAGAATCTCCAGGACCTCTCAACTTTACAATGTTTATTAATTTGTTTGGAGAAAAGTTGAATGGAACTGATCCAGAAGAAGCATTACGGAATGCATTCAAAATGTTTGATTCAAACAATAAAGAATATCTGGAGGAGGAATAGTAATGAATGAAAATTTTATTTTCCACTCATATATTTATTCATTTTAGCATCAAAGATTTGCTGCAAAATATGGGAGACAATTTTACACCAGAAGAAATTCGTCAAACCTGGAAAGAGGCGCCTTTATCTGGCGGTAAACTTGATTATGAGGCTTTCGTTCGACAAATCAAGCGAGGAAAGGAAGACGAATAAAGCAATTCTGGACCACAGAAGTGGACCTTCGATTTCCTTTTTGATGTTCCTTATGAAAGTCTTTTTTTTATCCGCATGAGCAAAATTAAATTTTACCACCATTTTGAATTATTGTGATAATGAATATAAATACATTTTTTACATTTTCTTTCAAGGTTTATCAGTTCATGAAGGATTTCATTTTCTCGGTTCTCAAAGAAAGCTAAACACATAGCCAACCGCTAACCTTGGTTATTTATAACCATATTCCAATGGTAAGGAAGATAAATATACGTTCCTATTACAGGAAATGGTTCAGAGTATACAGGTTTACATACAAGTTGAGGTTTATTGGACTTAGGCCCTAAACCTTTCTTATGGTCCTTATATACTAAAGGAACGCGCGAAGTCAGCACAAATCTAATCCTACCAACTTCTATAACTCAACAATAGTTTCAGTTACTAAACATTATGTTTTTGTCTGTAAATGCACTATACTTATTATTTCTATTATCCAAATACTTGATGAAGGCCCCAAGGGATATTTTATAAAAATTCAATTCATTTAGGATTTTCAGGTAGAAATAATGACTTAAGAAAATAAATTTCATAAATTTGATAATTCATTTTCTACTTGAATAATTTGAAATAAAATTCTCTTTAAAAAAAGCATTTAGCATTTTGACATATTAACTTTTAAAAATCTTTAACCTGTAATAAATGTTTGTGAATGTGTTTGTGTGTCGCAGCCAAAATTGGTATTAAATAAGACACACTTAATCAAATCGCATTAAGTAATGACCTGGAATAACAAAAAATAAAAGCCTCAATAATATAAAAAATAACCATTATAATGTACAACAAATAAAATCCTTTGTCAATTAGAAATGACTAGAACAGAGATGACCAACCTTTTGTATACCATGCGCCAACTTTTTCACATACAAGTTCAGATGCGCCGTACAACTCAATCACTTTATTAGCTTTTTACATTCACATTTTGGGTTGTAAAATAAAGGTAATAGTAGGGTCCGATTCGCTTATGGGAGGAAAAGGAATAACTCAATCATGGAATTCAATTAATTAATTTACGACATTTCAAAAGACATGCGTTTATTAGAGTACCAATCTACAATAGTCACTACAATATAGAAAGATAGAAAAATAAATCCATATATTCTCAAGCAAGGCACACAAAATTTCTATAATAAAAATCTCTCATTTTAAATATAAAAATGGAAATACGAATGTTTTCGAAGAAATTCTTGATGTTTCCACATCACCGATTATTCCATACTAACAAATACGTAATTTATTTTGTTTAATTAAGTTTATTGGTAGAATCGGTGACAAATTCTGACTTTTACAAGGAAAAATAATAACATCAAATTCGAAGAACTCATATAAGTATTCATAAATGAATTGACAGAGAAGTTAGATGGTGCATAAAGCCTTTTAAATGTGACAATCATTTCATGTTAACAAATAATCGGATTTAACATTTGTCTCAGATTATGATGGATTTAAAAATTTCAAAAGATTCTTTCAAAAATATTTGTAAAAAGAAATTATTTTAAGAGAAATGTAAATATGGTGTCCTATTAAAATGCTAAAATTTTTTAAAGATTACATAAGGAGATTTAATTTGGAAGGTTGTAGATTATTCATGGAAGGAACATTCAAGACTTTGTCTAATTAATTTTATCAATTATCTATAATTCATCTTTTGAAAGATAATGTTAGTTTTCCGCTGTTTTATTGTTTTTTAAACAATAAAACATTTATAACCTATGAAAATTTATTCAATAAGATAGAGTTGGAGTTAAATTGATAGATTTTGAAGAAGATTCGTTTAAAGCTATTAAACGAGTTTTTCCTAGAGTAGAAAAAAAGGGTTGTTATTTTCACTTTGCACAAGCAGTGTGGACAGGGTTGCCAGACCTCCCGATTTCGTCGGGAGTCTCTCGTTAAAAAAGTATATTTCCAGACTCCCGATATGTATGGCAAAAGCCCTCGATTTCTCCTACCGTTTTCTAAATTAGGTTTTCCCATCAATTGGCATCACTTAACATTTTGAATTTAAAATTTTTCGTTACTCCCGGCATGATGTTTTCGAAATATGGCAACCCTGAGTGTTGAGGAAATGCCCAACATTGGGATTTACCGATTTATATAGAACAAATTCAAAATTTGGAAAACTTGTCAGAGTGATTATGTCTTTACCATTAGTATCCTTTTCGCACATTGAAAGAGAATGGAATTTGATTCTTGAATATATACCGTAGATTGATACAGAAATAACTTCGTTTACAGATAATTTTTACAATGCTCTGTTAATCAGTACAAGGCTTGTCTTTGAAATTTCCACTTGGAACCATTTTGACAGTCCTGGTCCACGAATTAATAATAGCGCTTATATCAAACTTATATGAAATCTTGGAGATTATTATAGACATTCAATTTCAAATCTTTGGCATTTTAATATGGAACCGTAAATATTGTTGTATATATAAATAAATAATTATCTTACCTCTGTTTTTAATAATTTCCATAAATTTCTTTAAATAAAATTGCAAATTTATCATAAAATAACTATTAAAATAAATTACCTTTAATAAATTCAACATTGATGAGCTTGATTAAAAGTTTTCTAGGCATCATCAATTTCGTTTTGGGGAATTTAAAATTTTAATACGAGAAGAAAAATAAATACCTGTACAAAAGCACGGTTTGCAAAATTTCTATATAATAAAAAATATTAGCAATTGAACAAAAAATTACCCCAAAATTTTAAAGAAAAATTATAATTATTTATGAAAACATTTGAACTTTTTATATAAAAAAGTCATAAAAATATTTAAGCTTATATTTAAAATTTAGTAAATTTAAAAAGTTTTGAGAAGAATTTCTCAATGGAACTTTTTAAGCAAAATTAATAGAGATAAAATCCTATTTACTGTTTTAACAAAGTATTTAGTAATTAAAGATCCAAAAAGGCGCTATCAAATGTGCTTTGGTCCATGCAATAAAAATGAAGAAATTTTTAATGTAAATTTTATTAAAATTTCACTCTTATAAAAATGCTTTATTCCAAAACCTGGGTAAGCTCAATTTCATTCTCTTGACCCCCCCCCTCCATCGGGCGATGTTCCCTAGAAGTGCAATGTTTTCAAATCTGCTTTTGTTTATTCGAGAACCTAATATTATTATAAACAAACAAACAATTCTATCCGACAGCTATACGGCATTCATTCTGTCGGGAGTCCTATTATGCCATTTTCTACACCTCGACATTCTTTGAAAAATAAAATAAATATTTTAATTTTTTTTTAAGTTTATTCTGTGCTATAAGAAATATATTATCGAATTAAATAAAAACTTAAAACTTTCGCTACTATTTTTTATTTGGTTGTAAGATTGAAATTATTTTAAAATTAAAAAAAAATGGAAACCAAATAAAATAGAATGAGGAATATAATGAAAATAAAGTTGAATAAAAGTGCATAGTTAGGTATGAAAAGCATAGAAATGTGAGTTTGTAGAAAATTTTAAAATAATCCATTTTTCTTACTTGAAGCAGAAAAATGGTCAAAGTTAAAAATAAATAATTTGGAATAAAATCATACAAATTACTTCTCTTGTGCAAAATAAAAATAATTTAAAATTTGTTTATTCAGACAGAAAAATAAAATTATTCCGTAAAATTAAATATTTTATTTTATTTAATTGAGAACAAAACAATAGTATCCGAAAAATAAAATAATTAGTTCTATCGTTTTATGCGTCTGGTCGTGCAATTGGCATTGTTTTGGAGTGTGGAAATGGAGTATTAAATACTGTGCCGATTTATGAAGGTTATGCGTTCTGCCATGAAATTTACAGAATGAATTTGGTGGCAAAAGATTTGACAGAATATTTGATTTAAATCATAACAAAACGAGGATCCAGGTTAACAACTGCATCCCAAATGATGAAAGATAGACGAAACATAAACAGCCTTATTATTAATGAAAATAATTAACAGATAAAGAATGGTCAAGTTTATGATAGTAGGTAAGTGGTTTAGAGTTGCAGAAACAATTTTGTATAGAAATTAAGTAGCTAAGAACACATAAGCAGTATCGAAGCAAAGTTTGAGTAGACAATAACAAAGATGAATCACTTTCTTAGATCAAAGAATACGTTAAAAGTTTACATAAACAAAAAAATAGTTATCTTAAAAAGCATTTTAATAATTCCATGGTGCAATATTAATGTCCTATTAATCTCCTCAAATCGAATCATCTTCTCATGAGGTGGATGAATCACAAATGTGATATCAATAGTTTGTAGCTTTATTATTGTTCTGATATATCTATGGGAAGGCCTCATTTTTTGTCACTATTTTTCGCCCCGCTTTCGTGCAATTAGTTTTGAGTCAAGTGCCTCAGATGAGATAATTGTCCACTGCGTTCTGCATGCTGGAATTTAGATAATTGAATGACGAATTCATGGAATCTAACATGATTCAATAGCGCCATATTCATTTCATCCAGCCGCATGCATACCTTGACAAACATTATGCATATTACTCAATCGCAATGACTCTCTGCATATGATGTAATAGCATTTGAATCATTCTTCAAACTCTATTTTTTAATAAATTTTATTATCTTTTACTTTAAAAGCTGCCCTTTTCTAGAAACTGCCACTTTTTTCACAGTCCTGTTTTTGGAGAATAAGAGAGTAATTACTGTATATTGTAAATTCATATAAATTGTGACATGCAGAAATCAGCAAATTACGGAATATATTAAAGCTGAATATGATAAGTAAGAAATGAAAGAAACCATCAAAGTGAATAAAGCATACATCTATCCCTCGCTTAACAAAATTAATTCGTGAACTAATTAGAAATGGCACTTAATTAAATATTAAAAAATGCCACTCGAGCATAACATGTGCTACAATATATTTCGAAAGTTTCACTATCATCATCAAGTAAAATTGAAATGTTGATAACTTATGGATTTTATGTTGTTTATTCAAACAAGATAATAATATTACAAAAATTCTTTAAATTTAAATAAATTATACTACAAAAATTATGAAATTTTAATTTTCATAACATTTTTAATAAGTATTTTGCATTCATATAAAACATTATTTTACATTTATTTTGTCCCAGAAAAACCTTTTAAACAATAAAGCAAACAATAAATTGTGTTCACTAATAATAATAAATTCCTTCATTCGACTGTGATCCAGAGTTCTGGATGAACACTACAATAAAGACTATAGAAAAAAGTTTGGCTGAAATTAATTTTGGTTTTAAGACAACCAAAGAATGAACAATATTGCAAAGTAATCTGATCGAAAGAGAATAGGTAAAAAATATAGGGTAAACAAAAACAATGTGGAATATTAAAATAATTATAAAATCTATTAAGAATTTTAAGTTTGTGATGAAATGCTGATAAAAGTGGATTTGACAGAAATTTTGAAATTATAAAAATAGTACATAATAGAGTAAAACAAAATTAAAATTTGATATATAAATATAGAGTGGCTTAGGGCATTTAAACTAGAAGAATGTGAAGAAGTAAAATAAAAATCAATTAATTTTATATTAAATTATTATAAAAGTTGAATGATTACTGCCAATGTTGCAATTGTTTGAGTAAGAGATTTTTTACGAACAAAATATTTTAAAAAAGAAACAAAATAATTGGATTTTTTATTTTAATTTTTAATAAATTTTTAAGCAAATTTATATTTTATCGTATAACTTTTTCACATTTTGAAAATTATTATCTCCGGAAACTAAAAATATATTTAGTGACATGGCCTTTAAACTAGGGTAATGCGACGAGGGAAAATAAATATATATATATATATATATATATATATATATATATATATCAATGAATTTACATGAGATTATTATATCACGTGAATATATACTGTCAATATTATCATTGTCTTAGTCAAAGGTGAATTAAGTAACAGAATATTTCGAAAAGAGAAAAACAAAAATTAAATTGAATTGAATTTTAAAAATTTTTTTAGTAAATTTACATAAAAACTTTTAACTTTATTAAAATTTAAATAACCAGAAACTAGAAAATTATGCAGAAAGTATTGTATATCTAATCTATAACATAAACATCGTTTATGATTAACAAATAATTTTTACAATTAATTTGTTTAAATATCAGAAAAATATTATTAAGAATTTGAAAACTAAATTAAACAGGTAAATTTTTAAATTAATTGAAGTGACATCATCATAATTATGTAGATCTTCAAATTACTCACAAAATCATTTAAATGTAAACAAAGGATATTTTTATATCCCAGCACTTTAATATTGTAATAAAATATTCTTATAGAGACTTTATTTTCTTGATTATTTCCAATAATATATGACACTACCTTTTAGATGCTCCCAGTACCAATCCGCGGAATGATGCCCTTTACTAGTTCGAATTATGCTTACATTGTCAGGTTCTCTTACAAATCTAAGACTAAAAAGGAAAACACCACTGAAAATCCCTCCACGAAATTTCCAGCTTTATTTCACATGCTAAAAAAATACATCATGAAGAAAGTCAGACGCAAACGGCAAATTGACGAAACACAAAATAAACAGCCGGTTCATTTTTCGAAAAAGAAAATGAGAATTGACCTCACGAACAAATTGGAATGCATAATTGAGGAAGAGGAACCGGAATGTTCCGAGGAGAAGCCAGAAGATTTTTGGGATAATATTTACGTAGCGAAGCTCTGTCTCAGTGAGCCAATCCAAAGGAAACAGAGAGCACCGGTATTGTGTCCGAATACTTTTGCCTACAACGACTACGACAGCAATGAATCCTTGGAAAATTGGCTACACGAGAGCTATTTAAATCATCATCATTTGTCTCTCTCAGAATTATCTCAAATATGAAATATTAGAATTAACCATTTGCTTTATTTGAATATTTTAAATAAAAATTAGAATATTACTGTTGTTATTTTGCATTATTGTATTTTGTCGGGTGCCCGCTTGCATATTTGCGGTCTGCGTTCGATAATAATTAGGCTGTTTTCATATTAATTAAATATAAAAAATTATATCGAAAGGATATTATTTATTTTAATATTAATCTTACAATTTAAAACTCCCGAGCTCACAATTATTTTGGCCTCGGGCGGAACCCCGTCAGAACCTTTAATTGTTTCTATAACTTTTTCGGTTTTTAATCAATTTAATTGTTAATTTAGGTTAGGCGGTGAACCCGCCCAGAGCAATTCACAATTGAACTCGTTAGGGTTGTCGTAAAATTATTGAAATGAAGTAAACGCAGGGAAAATATAGAAGGGCAAAATACATCACAAAATATTTAAATTACAAAAATTAATATAGATTAGGGGGAATGGTTATTGTCAAATCTTGCGACAATTCAAATATAATAATAAAGTTATTGAGTAAAAAAAATTAATGTAAAAATTATTTAATCGCTAACAGAAAATCCGAGAGACGATGGAAAACCGGTGAGCGATGAATTAAAGACTTTGTCTAAGTCAGATGAAAGAAATCTACTTGATCGATAAATCAAGTCTTTGTGGTTGCCATATTAGTTCAGGTTTTGTTTACTTAATTTAAGATAAACACCCATTGGTCCTTTAGAAACTTCTTCCCAGCAAACAATTAAAAGGGAGACATGAATCGAACGGTCAAAGAAAAATATTATGTAAATTGCATGTGAACAATATCATCCAAACCAGTATCGGACTTAAAGAAATTAAAGAAACCAAATAAAAATTATCGTGTCAGAAAGGTGATTTCCCATTGGGCAACCTACCTCACGGTAACCAATAACTATCATTGAAAGAAATGTGCAAATCAGTTGACAACTTTTATTTGTGATAAATTGTGAATAAAGTCTTTCTATTTTGGGTTTGCTTGTTTTTTTCTAATGGACATCAGGATAACCGACTTTAATGATAATAACCATACAAACTCATATAGATATGTCGGTATAATGACAAGTTCATGCATTGAAACATTCAAGGATAGAGTATCACTTGTTTTTTGCACCAATAGCAACGATTAGTGAATTCTTCCTCTTTCAGGGTTAATATGTTTGCTTTGCTTGCAGTTCGCGCAAATAGGTCTCTTAACCTATCATAGTGCTCAGATGAGAGTGAAGGAAAGTAATGGTTAGTTCTTTCTCCAAGAGTGTTGAGGTGATCATATATCAGAGGTGTCATTTCTATGATAAATTTTGTTGGAACTAGCGGAAACATTTCAAAATTGCCATTAGTTATTTTATATTTCCAAATATTCATTTTTCGTTGCAGAGATACAAGTTAGTTAGTTGAACTTAGGAAGTTTTCATTCTGACCTTAAAGACCAGTGCTAATAACATTCAAACGTTGAAATATATCTATCATATATGCCAGATTACCACAGATACAATATTGAGATGGTCAAAAACTAAACAAAAAACGATGAACAAGCCAATATTAAAAAATAGTGTTTTTAGTTTCAAGTGGTTTTCAGGTGCGTCTTAATCAGCCTGCTGCGGCACACTTGGCAGATGCTCAAGGCATACCAGTGTTCCGCAGCACACCAGTTAAGAACCACTGATTTAAAGTGTACAAAATCTTATACAAACGTTATAAGTTGGATAAAACAAATTATACTTTTGTTGAGGTTGTTATAAATAATGGAAATAAAATGAATGCACTCGAGAAATCGAAGGTGAACAAAAAACATCAAAAATTATTAAAGTGCAAAATTAATAAAAAATTTGGAAATTAACATTGATCGGGGAAATGGGTATGGTTGAACTCCAAATCATAAGACGAGTCCGGTAATAATAATAAAAATTTAATGAAGGGTCCCTAGGAAAAGTTATACCGAAAATACAAGTTGATTAATTGGCTAATGGAAAGCCCGAGCGATGAGGAAAACTCGGAACGAGCAGAATCTTATGGATTAAAATTCTAAACTTAACTTACCCGAGCCGTATGGATATAAATAAATAAGCAATTATGCCAAGCAATCTTAGGTAATTGGTGTTACCCTAATCATTCCGAGTGATAAGTATTGTCTCAATGATCCCTAAAGATTTGGGACAATAATTGTATAATTATAGATAATTTTTCTCAGCAAAAAAATAGAGCGCAAGTTAGACGAGTTGCACGTTGGTTGAAGAAATTTGGAAAAGAGAATTTGATATTAAGAAAACCAGAGAAGATCAGAAACTGACCATAAGCAAAAATTTTTAATCAATTATAATTAAAATAACGAGGCGATATTCCATTGTGACACCTGCCTCCACGTTGAGAATCGAATACTGATAAAAGAGTGAACCTATTGTGACAAATTGTAAATTTTGTGATCGAGATTAATAAACGTATTCTTTGTTGGGTTTTGGTTATTTGATATAATAAAAGGTGCACGAGGAGTCAGAAAATTGAACGACTTGAAGTAAAATACCCAACACTTTTATCGTATAATTTTTTTAAAAATAATACCACACAAAACGGTAATAGACAAAAGGCAATTGATAATGGCCTAAATGATAAAAAAATGTGTGTGTGTCATAGCCAAAACTAGCATTGAATTAATCCCACGCAATAGGTGAAGCAAAAAATAAACATGCATTATTCACAAATTTTCTATTATACATCTAGAGTACACCCGATGGTCCAAATTTCAAATTGATGGAAAACAATTATATTATTATTCCAATACACTTACATTTCTAATATGATTTCTATTAACGATTCCCGTGCATTATTTTTGTGGTTTCCTCACCATATATCCTATAAAAAAGTCATCTCTTCTATTATTTACCATTTTCTTCCTAATCCTACATTTTAGAGTTTTTGAAAGATTGAACACACTGCTCGTGTATTCCATTCGCAGGATTTACAAAGATGTAAATTGTCAGGTGGCATTTATTTTTGACTAAATCCAATGTTTATTTTCCACAACTGTTTTACATAGATAAAGCCATTTTAATGTGTATCCGAAAGTTCAATCGCACTAGATGAAAAAAATATGAATTATTAGCTTTTCTGACAGTTTACAATATTTATAAATTTAACACGTTAGCTGATACAATTCAATAGTTTCTTTGCCTCCCAGGCCACTGTGACATTTCCGTTAATATATACAACGGCTTCACGTTGGATATAAGGTGTTAGAATTTTATAGAAATATTCTTCATTTTCCACGGCGATTATCTTGTCACTTTCTGAAATTAAGTTTTAACTGAAATCTTTATCAACTGTGTTTAATGTCCAGTTTATTATAGCTAAAACGGGCATATTTTACCTTTCATTTCTTTAACAGAGATGTATCGGATTAAAATTTGGTACTAGTTGCACTCAATTCCAATAATAGCGCTTTGCAATATAAAAATCAAGTATTTGAAACCACAAAATTTCTAGTTATTTCATCTTTAAAAATAAAACTTCATACTGATAGACGTTATACAAACATTCTTTATCAAATTATTTAAACCATATAAAAAATTGATAATCCAATGCTGAATAAAAATTCAGCTAAATTTTAATTAGCTTTAAAAAGAAATTTACAAATATACATAAATAACGTTTCTAATGTTGAAACAAACCAATGATATATTCCAAATTTTATTTTAAATTACATTTAAAACTGGATCATTTGACCTTTCTTCTTTTTGTCACCACCCAATTCGAAGTGCTTACATCTTTTAATAGCAATTTGCTTCTTGTGTTTGCATGATTGGCATTCCATTCTCAAAACAATTTTCTTTGTAGTCTTAGCCTTCTTTCTGAAGATAGGTTTAGTTTGACCACCATAACCTAAAATTGTATTTAAAATAAAGAATTAGTATTAAATTTATATACCAGACTGTTTTCGGTCGTAACGTCTTTTTCCTTGGGCATACAAACTGGCCTTGCCAGCTTTGTATTGGGTAACTTTATGCATGGTATGTTGTTTACATTTTGAGTTTTTACAAAAAGTTTTTCTGGTTTTTGGAATATTAACCATCTTAAAATTAATAAATTTAAAATCACTTTCAATATTAATCTTACTTTTAAAAATTACGAAATTTTAACAATTTAGAAATTTAAACAATATTTTTAATATATATATAATTTAATTAATGTATTTGAATTTGGTTAAAATTTAAGTTTGTAATTTAATGAATTTAGATAATAAATTAAGAAAAATTAGTTGATAAAACATTTATTAATTGCAATAAATTGCATATATATATATATATATATCAATTGAAATAAAAAATGGAGAAAATTCACTATCATAGTTTGTAAGCAAGTTAAATCACATAGAATTAATTGTTGTTTTTTATTATATTTACATTTTCAATATTAAGTTTGCTAAAGGCAATGATTTCAGAAAAGTAAGAAATGGCGGTTTAATGGGTATTGAGATTTTATGAAATCTATATGATAGTGACTCCGGATACCACATTCAAAATAGCTGAAATACCACTCCTCACCCGTCGCTGGGCAACATTGGTAATGTGATGCGAGTCGACGGTCGTCCTCAAAAGATGAGTTCTTCTTTCAGAACTGCTAATGACCTGACGCACCACCGATTCAACAGGTTACAGTTAGAAGGTCTGAGTCCTGTTTCATATTCTTATGGTCTCTTAACATAAGTCTCTTATCCATTGGTCCTCAAAGCGTGTTCCGCGATGCACTTTCAAGTGTTCGGCGAAAAAATCAAATGTACAGTTCAATTAAAAATTATTTGAAAATAAAAATCAATTCAATGTAAAATTTACAGTTACCATCGGCTTAATAAGAATAAAAATATATTTTTTAATTGTGTTTTCAATAAATATATTTGCATCAATCAATATCGATATATATTATTTTCTAAAAGTATCACTTGGAAGCAAGGGGTTGCCAATCACACTATGTGACACGATTCCGTTTCTTTTTTGCTCTATAATAATGAAGTGTTTTTGCGAACATTATTCTGTTTTTTATATATTGCGACAAATTAGTTGTCTCCTTCCAATTCATTTTATCAGGAACAGGTCAGATAAAGTATTACTCTATGTCCGATAAATCTAGTATCCTCATGACTATTTACACTGAAACAGAATTACCGTATGATATACAGCAAGTTATTATTTAAACTTAGCGAATGGACTAATATAAAATAATGTAACACTGGAAATTTTAACTTGAATGTAATCTAGCTGTCTTTTCTTCCCATGGCCAATGAATAAGAAATTTTAAAATAAGGAATAACTAATAAAAATCGTTAGTCCAGGGCACAAACTGAATATCTTTTTTTTCTTTTACGTAAAGTACACTCAGCATCTAACGGAGGCATAACTGAAGTTAAATGTATAGATAGGTAAAAAGAACCGCTTTCCCCTTATATGGGTGAGAATCTGGAAAAGAAACACATGAGCAGGGTGAGTCAGTGTTTAGGAAGTGAAATCGTAAGTAATTTCTTTTTCCATCTAGTTTGAAAGAGGAAGTACATCACGGAGTATTACTGCGTACAATCACCTCGATATTGTTTCCACCAACGTTATGCGTTACCAATGGCGGGCATCGAATAACTCACACTCACGGACACGATGGTGGAAATCAATAGTTGTGTTTAGCATTTGGGCATCAACATCTATAGGAATGATTAGTTACATTTTTGCAAGACCCAAGTGCCAAGAATACCTCTTGTTCGATTTTGCTCGGTACTGATAGGCAACCAATTAGAATTCCTTCAAGTAGATCCTATAGAATTCCTATCATGCAAGCACATAACAAAACATTACTACTAGATACCTGTCAAAATGACATTGGTAGTGTGCTCTAGCGGGTGGAGTGTTAGTAAAAGGTGAGCCTTTCTGACAAGACTGCTAATACCTTAACAACCCTTTAGGTCAATGGACTGCCAGAAAAGGTGCAATGTCCTAACTAATCTAAGGTTCTTTGTTAAATTAATGTTAATTGAAAATTAAATAATAAATAATATCTAAATAATAATTATAATATTAAGAAAATTTACATCAATAAATGTTTAATTTAAAAGCGTTCATCCGTCTTTTTCGACTCTCGAATAATTCGGATGCTTTAAGTTTCCGGATACGAGCTCGTTTGTGTTTTCCAGGTCACAGCATGAGATGTGGGGGCTGTCTTCTAATTTTCACTACAAAATCACTGGTCTCTGGTCTCGGTGTTAGTTAGATTGAGCCAGATACTTCGACGAAATAATCATCATTAGCTTGGAAATGGTTCCATTTCAGAAAAAGTGAGCAGACCTTTCAAGTCACTTACTTGGTCAACTTACTATCACGCGGCGTGTTTCCTTATTTTTACTTTCAACACCCTCAATGCGTCAAGCTCTTCATTATACTGAGCTTTGAGTACTTCTATCTGGTGATGTAATTTTTTGGCAGCTTCTGGACAGATACAAGTTTATTTCGACAACGCCACACCAGCGACTCTGCGCTCTGTGACTGCTTCATGGCTTCATTGTAAAATCTAGCAAATTCCCGACAAAACTTATCAAAAATTTGTGTTTCTGTGTTCACTAAACAATCATATCCTTTTTCTTGAATTTATTATTTTACTAGTTAGCATTAATCAGTAGAGTTCTTAGCAGGGGGCGGTGGGTGTGGTTCGCACTAGGTGACACATTTTTTGAGGCGGGATTTTTTTATATTTATTAAACTTTAGATTATTCACTTTAGACTGTAGAACTATTAGTTCTATTATTTAAATATAAACAGATAATAAAAATTGCTCAATCTTTATTAGGTTCATATTAATTACTATTTATGAAATGTAATACGAAATGGTTCTTTAAAATATTAAATCCTAGATCATTTAGCTTACTATCTCATCCCAGTGCAACCTCATATATAATTTATTCGTACTTATACTGAACAACGCTTCCGTCCGTCACTAGTAGGTTTCCACGTTTTACTACTTTCTAGCCCTCGCATGGTGACATGAACTTTCCAGTATCCATCTAAGCAACAGTCTTCCAATTCAGCATTTCACCCGAGTGAAGATGAATTTGGGCTTCTTGACTGTTGCTATATATGATTAAATTCAATTTTAAAGGGTAAAAGTAACGAAATAAAATTCCCTAATAGGTGCCGCATCCAGATCTGTCAAAAGTCTGAATGATCAGACATTTTGACATATTGCAAAGCATTCAATTTAAGAAGGTATAAAAACATTTGGAGAAAAATGAGTTAAAAGACAAAAATCATTTGAAAAACCTTTAATAATTCATAAAAAATTATCATACTACTAGTAGAAAAATTACACTTTTGAAAATGCAATTAAAATTAATTTACCACTGCAAAAAACAGTGATTTGGGAACTAGCGCTAAAAAAATGAAAACACTACCGAAAAGCTTGTTCAGAATAAAATTCACGCATATATTTATACTGAATTTGTGCCTGTTTGTTCGTTACTGTCTCGGGCATGATATATACTCACAATCTTTTCCGTGCTTGTGCTCAATTATTTCGATGTTGCTATTTTTAGTAACAGTTTTTAATTTAGTTATTTTTTTCATAGAAAGTCACTTTTCATTTTTTATTAATCCTTTTCCATCACTTTTTCAATATCCAACATGGCGGATTTCATTATGGTCATTTTGTTTGTTAAATCAAGCATAATTATTAGCTCTTTTCAAAACTTGCTATACGAAATAATCATCTAAAATCTAACAAATAATGATTAAAGTGTTCTGATCTCGTTTATCAATTTACATGTAATGGGTGTAATGCCGCATACATTGGAGAGACTTCCCGTCATCTCTGTACTCGAGTTCTAGAGCATTGTCGATTGAAGGGTTTGACCAATATTAGTGAACACAATAGAGGCTGTAAAAGTGATATAGGAATGTCTGATTTTAGAATTTTGTTGAGAAGTTTTAATAATTATTGGGAACGCGTGATATGTGAAGCATTGCTGATAAGGTCATTGGATCCAAAGATTAATGTGCAAAGTGCCGTGACTACGAATGTTTTGAATGTTTTTAAATAGTTTACGTATGTTAAATCATGCTTGTTTTTTTAATATTATTAAAATAATTGAAAATTTTAAAATTTTAAATTAATTAAAAGTGAATTGAATATATTTTTAAAAATATTTATTTATTAAAAAATTAAATTAATAAAAATAATTTGTTTAAATTAAATGTTAATTCATAATATTTTTAGTTGGTTTTGAGTACCTGAAGATGATAGCTGTGCTGTCGAAATATATCGTACGAAAGGTTTTTTATTGGCGTTATCTTTTGATTAAAGAATCATTCTTTAAATTAATAGTCATTAATCCTTTTTGATTGTCGAAAAGTTTTAATTGAAGTTTATCATTTTATTTACAATTAGGTTATTGTTTAAATAATATTCAATGTTATTTTAATATTTATTAAAAATTAAATTTTTTATTCACGATAAATCATCATCATTAAAAATAAAAGTTCTATTTAAATTTTTATTAGTTATATTAAGCTAATTTTTTTTTGAATTTTGTAACTTAATTGAAGTTAAATTTAATTCATTGATTTAAACAACCAATATTTGAAATATTGGTGTGTATTATCATTTCATTCATTTTTTATTTCAGACATTAAAATTTAAATTATTTTTGAAAATTTAATAATTTTCGACAAAAAAATACTTAAGCATCAAATGTTTTGATCAGAACTTTGAAGAGGCCTTTAAGTCATCAGAAATATTCCAGAGGTAAAATCAAGAAATTGTAAATTATATTGTCTGAATTTAGAAAGATTTTTCGATTGAAATGTATTAGAAATTTAATGCATTTTTAAAGTGGTTTTGTTTTATTCAATCAAGAATCAGCTGTTTTATTATGAAGACAATTGAATTTGAGTATTCGTGTGCAACGTTGCATTTACTATCTTTTCTGATATTGAATGCATAATTTATAAACTATACAAGTAACTCATCACCCATAATAATTTTCCCCATGTTGGATTCAAGATGGTGATGCTATGTACTGTAGTGCTTTATTAATTTAATTTTAATTTAAATAAATTTTTGTATTTCCCTGCGTTTTTAAAATGTTATTTAAATGACTATTATTTATTCTTCGAACTGTCTTGTGTTAGATTGTTTTATTTAGTGTGAGATAATGGATTTAAAATGATCTTGATACGGTTTCTATGCTATGCATTTGTTGGCGAATGGGGTTGGTTTTTAGTTATTTTTTCCTAGGGTTTTTGTGTATCTACCTCCTAAACGCCAGCAAGATTATTATTCTATCCCTCCTATGTACCCATGGTGAGTGCCATGTTGATAATGTACATAAGGGTTGAAAATTCATGAGCAGGTGAGCTCCATTTCTAGAACTACTCCTCATGATATTTTCACTTTCGGGTTCTGGACTGCCGATGGAGGGTCTTACGTCTTTCTCTTTCTATATCCTGGTCCTTACTCGTCTATTCCGACAATTTCCATGCTTATTTATCATCTTTACCCATTATTTATAAATGTAGCTTTCAAAAATTTTGGCAGCGTTCCTCCCTTAATTTTGGATAAATTTCCTATTTCATTTGTTTAATCACGGAATCGACTACATTTTCCCTAATTTACATTTATCTTTCCCTATATTAAAAATTTGATTAACAATTCCTTAATTCCCGGTACGTTTCCCATGATTTTAAGTAATTTTAACCCTCTGCGATCACTTCAATAAACGCTACTCTCTTCTGTCAGGTCATATCATTCAACTATTGGAAAAATGCTTTCAAATTTACATTTCTGCACTAACCTATCCTTTTCTACTCGATTTTTAATTAATTTTCCGTAATTATTTTAAATTTTCCCTGCAAAACTTCAATCCCACTTAACTATAGTCGCACTTCCCGAATTTTATTTCGACTCGCTCCGGCCATTTTTCAACAGCCGCCTCGAGTATACAACGGCGCCCTGCGTAGCGGTCCTGTGCACAAGGCCAGACCTGACTGCGGACTGCCGAGGGGTTCACGAGGCATGACCCACGAGCTCAACTAAGGGTTTTCACCCACTAGCCAACACACGGTCAGTCCCATGAACCATCTATTGAAATACTTATTATAAATAAGATTTTAGGGGGATTTGTCAGTGGCACCAAAAGATTCCACGACCATCCAGAATAAAATCAAAGTAACAAGACTTCGAAATATATATTTATACAAGAAAACAATACTTACAACCCGATAGGAAAAATTGACATGAATTGGCATACAAAATTTTGTCTAAGAATGATTCACTGCTAGTCTAAAAATTTCTACAAATTTTCTAACAATTTTCTGCCGGACAAAAATTTTCTAAGTCTGTTAAAATTCGGTTAAATTTGGTTAGAAATTATGAAAATGACTGCCGTATATATAGTATTTTTGTGCCTGTGTGCGACCAATGGGCGATTTTTCGCGATTTTTAGGGTTTTTTAATTATTTTATTAATTTCAAAATATTTTTGTAATTTTTTATATATTTTTCTTTATTTTTTGATATATTAATATTTTATTGTTGGATTTTATTTTTATTATTGTTTTCTTAATATATTATTTTTAAACCCCAATATTTTGTTTTCTGGTCGCCTCTTCTGCCTGTGTTTTTTCTAAACCTTATTTTGCAAGGTTTTGGCAGTTTATTTTATTTTTCATATGTTTCTTTTTGCATCTGTAGGCATTTTTCCGAATTTTAATTAATTATTTGTTTTATTTAATTTTTGTTATATTTTTAATTTGTTTTAATTAATATGTTTTATTTTATTTTTGGTCTCTTCTTGCGGTGCGTGTTTATGTTACGGCAGCCATATTGACAATTTCAAAACTACATTAATCATTTTGTTCTAACTTATACAATTTTCACCTTTTTGTTTAAATTGGTTTTGAAAATTTATTTTAATTTTGGCTCTAAGCCCAACACATTTTTTACGGTTTAAAAATTGATTAATTAAAAAATTCTAGTTCTAGCCAAACAATTTGTAGTTTTCTAATATCCATTTCTGGGGCCTTATTGGTTTGACATTATTATATTTGTATTTGTCTCATTATTTGCAATTATCCTATACCTATTTCCAGCGCCAGCTTAGGAGCGATCCAGATATGGCAAATGCATATAGCGGCATGATTAAGGGGCGGCAAATATACCGAAATTTTTTTACGTTTTATAAAATATTATTTAAATAATTTTAAAAAATATTAAAATTATAAAATGTTCTAATTTATATTAATAATTTGGCTAATTTTAATATGACTTTCAGAATTTGTATAAAAAATATACATAAGGATAGATATCTATAATAATAATAAATATTTTGCATATATTTAGGTGTTTACAAGTTTTTTTCTTCCATATGGTTTGAGTTTGAGCTAAAAGTTGTAAGCATTCAAATATTTTTTGAAACTTGATTTAATTCAAATAAAAAGAAAATTAATTATCAATTTGGCTGCTTTCCTAACTTCACAAAATCTTTAGTGTTTTCTTTTATATGTTGTGTGAGTATTTTTGAAACATTTCCAATAACAATATATATAATTTTACATAATTGCTATCAATCAAAATTTGCGTTAGGTAGGTACAAATTTATATTTAATTCAACTATCATTACATTTTCAGTTTTTTAAATTAAATTTAATGTAGAAAAAGTAAAAAGTTTTTTAATTATGGATAAGAAAAAAAAACTAACTGGTGATGAATATCGTAAGCGAAAAGTTCAAAAAGAGTTGTCCATGAGAAACCAAAAAGGAAGTTTAAGAAAATTTCTAAGCACTGCAGAAACATCAAGAATATCTTCTGATTGATAGAGTATGGATACGGATGTAACCAGGCCCGGATTTACCTATAGGCAGACTAGGCACTGCCTAGGGGCCCCGCAGTTTTGGGGGCCCAAAATCGAAATCATCTAAGGGGCCACAAAAAAAAATATTTTTTTTAATGGATTTTTTATATACTAAAATATAAAAAAATTAAAATACAGTATAAAATACATGTATTATATAAAGAATTAAAAAAACATTGTACGTATGTTTTTATTTAAGGAAATTTTCTAAAATACTAACAATTTGGGGCCCCAATAATTTTAAAAGTTGTTATAGTTGAAAAAATATACTAATTAATTTTGAGGGCCCCAAAAAGCTCCTTTGCCTAGGGCCAACAAATGCTTAAATCCGGCCATTTCCCGATATCTGAATAATCATTTGGTTAAGTGTTATTATTTTTGCTGGTAATAGTTTCACTTATTGGATTTGGATATATCTCATTTTCAATTAATATTTCAATATTACCATTTTCATTAGTTACATCATGTAACTATTACACTAGTATTTTTGATCAAAAAATGAAAAATCGATCATAGAAATACGATACATTTGTTGGGTTTGTCGGTGAATTCAGCTGTTAACACTTAATTATCTAACTCCAAGTGTGCTTTAATAACAACAACAACAACTAACTCTCAGCAACACATTAAAATTTATTAATCAGAATAATTCACTTATCTTGTGCCGTTGTAATCACTTTAAAAGAGATTATATCTTCAAAATGAGAAGCATTCAGTATTTATTGTAACAGTCCATAAATAATAGCAAGATTTCTACACGTATATCTTGGAACACTAATTTGCACTTTTTGGCATGAATACTTCATACATTTGGATCGAGCGCTTCCTTTACTTTAACTACGATTTGGTTTCTATTTATTCACAAGTAAAATTACACCACTTCAATATCAATATAATATTTTGTCGACAAGATATTAAACAAGACCCCCAAATAAAAATGGATAAGAAATTATTAAATGATTTCTACAAATATTTTTTTCGGAAAATTAACTTACTACATTAAGTTAAAAAATTTCCAATATTAATTATTGAATTTTAACTGGTCCATTTATTTTCCCGCTCAACCAATCCCATTAGGGAAAATGAGATTTCCCAACTAAAAGTAATTGAAAACATATTCTCCGATTACTTATTTTTAATCAGTAGTTGACAAAATAATTATTTAAATCTCTCAAAACATTTTTGAAATGCCATCGATACATCGAGCTGTAATCAGATCACGACAAATTCGTACATTGAAATTATTTGCCTAGTGACGCGACTGATGAGAATTCGATGAATTCCGACGAGCAAATCATATTTTCATCAAATGAGCTAATAATAAATTATCAATTCTTAATTATCGATTATCTAATTCTCTAAAATTGATTCGATCGATTTTTATGTGATCTTGATAATGAAAGAAAATATATTTTTGTAAAGTTCTTTTGATGGATAAAAGGACTTTTAATGGCTTCTCGTTATTATTATTATTATTTATTATTATTAGTATTATAATTTCAATTATTATTAATTATTATAATTATATATTATTAATTTTTTATTATTACTATTATTATTATTATTACTACTACTATTATTATTTTTGCTATTATTATTTTTGCCATTAAATTTATAATGACAACCGAAACACTTGCAAATGAAAAAGAATTTTATGACATTCAATTCAAATAGTTGATGTGGTCAAAATGATTCATAGTAACAAAAAACTATTTATAATAATTATATTGGCTGACTTCTTAAACTATTGAATGAAACTTTCTAAGAGCACAACGTTGGCAGTTTTATGTCGCACTCATTAACGCATGTTTTTTTATTATTATTATGATGTCATAGTTTTGTCATCAGTATTGGCAACGAATTCTCGTTAATGTCGGAAATAAATTCGGTGAATTTTTTAACAAATAAATCATAAATAATTTTATTGAAATTAGAAACCATAAATAAAGTGCGCTAAATAATACAAATACAAACGTAATCACAACTCAACAAAATATGTCTTTGCTCCATCAAATGCAGTTCTTCAAGGCTTGTTCTTGACAATTTTCCAAATATATGTTGCCAGTAAGGTTGACAGGGATAATATCTTCTACTTTGATGCAATTCATCATCATGCTTCCATTGAAGGGTTTATCGTCAATAGATATCTGCAAGTTTCCTGGAGATTCTACATCGTCTTTTACATATGATATGAATTTACTACATTCTGACTGTTCATTGCCGTCACCAGTAACACAGTCCTCATTCATTGCATTGTTGCTGTCAATGTCGGCAACATGTATTCCAAACGGAGAAGATTTCTCTAAAGGTTCTAGACACATTGAATTCATGACGGCTTTATTTTCTTCCGCGTTTTCCAATTCCAATAGTCTGTTGTTTTGCATTCTTTCGAGGTATTCTAGACATTCAGACGATGACAATTTGACAGTAATATTCGATTTGGGATCAGAACCGGGATGACTGACTTCGATATGTCGCACGAGATGGTCTTTTCGATAATATGCTTTACTGCACACATTACAAATGAATGGCTTGAATCCGACATGTTTCAACGAATGCCGCTGAAGATTCGACCTTTGGGTGAAATTGGCACTACAGAAGGTGCATCGGAACGCTCGATGATCGGAAAACGTGTGCTTACATAGAGCATTCAACGAGTTGAACTGAAGCTTACATTGGTTACAATTAAAAACTTTACTGGATTTTTTGTGTCCAGCAATAGCCTGAGTTTTTTTCGGTTTCATCAACATAGTTGTAGGCTGTTGGGTGGAGATATACGGTTTTATGTCTGTCGACGTTGCACACGGCCAAATCGGGAGATTCGAGTTGAAAAATCTCTCAATTTTATTATCGGTATCTGTGAAATTGATATGCTCTTGTTTGACAGTCAATGTCAGATCCAATCCGTTCAATTCATTGGGAGAATTTTCCTGGGGAATTTTCGTTGGTTTTTCTGATTTTCGTTTCCGAGATGAAAACCCGGATTCATTTGTTTCCGATGGTTTGTCGGGTTTTAAAACCGATTCTGGACTTGAGTTATGGTTGGAATTGAATAAGAAACTCGTCGGGTTTGAGTGGTCTTGCATTGAAATATTGTGTCTAGTAATGTTTTGTTGGAGGTTCGGTGTGATGTTAAACAACGCTTGAAGATCTTCAATCGTTGTGGAAAACAATGACGGCTGCTGCAGAATCACTCCGGTATGATTGGCAACAGAATTCGTCGAAATCGATGAAAATGCATTATTCGACAAAGAACTGGAGATATGGATATTCGGATTCATGGAATTCCCACTTGAAGATTCATTTATAACTAATGTTCGTTTCGGTTCATTATCACATTCAATCACAACAATCGCGTTGATTTTCACATTCTTTTTCATTCCGATAGACTGGAGAATTGTTTGATTAATTCTTTCTTTGATCGCATCGTCCTCCATGTTGTCACTGTTGTGGGAAAGCAACTTGAAGGTATTGTTAATCGTAAATGGAAACATCTAAATTCGCATAGATCATTCAATAATACCGAAAACAAATGAATAATAAATAAGGAAAATGGAGGTAGTAGTGATAATTACAAAAGTGGATTGACCGAATGATGAAGACAATACATATATGCCTTACTAATAAGCCATTGTGCACACTCGACATTCAAACCAAAATACATGCCGACACTGATAAAATTGGGTACAAACTTTATCAAAAATACACACACACACACGATCTTAATCTGACTACCTTAACGTGGTTGATTAGGATTTAATCTTTATTGTCCTAATATCTCATTATGCTACCACGAATCAATAACAATATCGCACAATTCGCTAAAACAATTGCCGACGAAACGTCACATTCTGGTCAAGCTTGCATGCCCAAATTCAATCCTACAATCTAACGAATACCTGTTGAGGTCGTATCGAATAGAAATTGTTGTCAAAACTTTCTCTCTCTCTCTCTCTCTCTCGCTCGCTCGTGACGTCGACAATTGCATGGTGCAATGTTCGTGTTGGTGTGCGAGTGTGCATGCGTGCCAGTGCGTGCATGTATTCTGAATGCATGGATAATAAAAAAAAAACACCAAAACTTCTCGACATTTCCAAGTTGCACTCAGATCTAGTTCTTAATGAGTTGCGACTCTATTATATCGGTTTACAAATGCCGCCATTTTGAATTGATTAAACCAATTCTAAATTATGCATCGATCTCGACAAGTTTACATCGGAAACCCATCGGTTTTGATTGTAATTATTATTCATCTATCCTTCAACAGTGCGTTCAAATTACTCGCGATCCGTTGCATTGACCCCTGGCCCGCATACTGTGGATGCCTCATTATTCAATATTTTCCTTCATGATCAAGGTCCAACAATCCATTCAACAGTCAAACCAAATTCGCTGCTAAACCATAAAAACAACAACCAAAAAAAAAAAAACACAAGTTTTTCGTCTTGGGAATGTGTATAATAAAAATCTCTAAAACTGCGCCACAACTCACTGCCATAATATCGATTAATCCATCACAAATGATTTGGTATATTATTTATAAATAAATATAAAATCAAATAATATATAAAATAATATGAAAAAAAAAATTATCAAGTAAAAAACAAAATCTCACCGGTTAAGTTATTGCAAATAGTAGAAAAAATGAAAATTTAATTGTGCATTCCTCACAAATTGGGTATCATTGGGGTTGTGTTGTAATAGGGCCGGACGGTGCATCGATATTTCTATTGTTTCACATTGTCTGCTACGAACAGCACACAGGCACTGCATCATCTCATACTGCATTCTCTGGCTACATTGACAATTGGACGATTGTAGCACAGCCCAATTACATTTGAGAGGCTGTAATGACAACGTGCAGTTACTAAGCCCAAAATCTGGTACAACTGTAATCACACCTATCTGTGTGTGGTTTTGTGCTATTCTCATTGTTAGCAACTGCACACATTCACGCACAAATGCACACAACGATACCTGAGTGAGGCATACCGATACAACGAGTGTGCGTGTGTATGTGTATGCATCTTTGAAAGATATTTTACACATCGCTCATTGTGTTGATTCTTGGTTTGTTTTGCATAGAGATTTATTACGTTTTACAGAGATTTTCTACCAACATCTCACGATCCAGTGCTGTTTGTACTTGTATTGGCAAATACAAACAGTGCTTACTCACACGATCATACTCAAATTATGAAACCGAGTGTATATTAATGCACGGAGGATGTTTATAAGCCATTTCTAGGTCACAATTTCATTATTATTATTATTATTATTATTTTTATTATTATTAATATTATTATTATTATTATTATTATTATTATTATTATTATTATCATTATTATTATTATTATTATAATTAATATTATTTTTCTTATTAATTTTATTATTTTATTATTATCATTATTATTATTATTATTATTATTATTATTATTTTTATTATTATTATTACTATTATTTTATTATTAATATTATTTTTATCATTATTATTAATAATAATAAGACGTACGTACTGATTTCTGTGTAGCGTGCATTCAACGTAGGATTAACAACGGCATGCATCGGATTATAGAGCTCATTTCTGATGGGTAGGGCTGACGTGTGTGCCATTGAGAGCACAGTTCTCATAGAAACAATTTAATCGATAACACAGTGCCAGCCGTATGGTAACAAATGGCACAGTAATTGACACGTTATAGCCCATCAGTTTTGTAGATATTTGTGGCCGCTCATAGCGCTGGAAGAGTTGAGTACAAAATGCACCTGGTGTGCAAGCTCTGGTGAGAGAACCTATTTATGCTATTGATGTTGGTTGAGAATTGTGATGAGTTTCATCTGAAATGGGTTCACATTTATGATAACTTTAACAAACATATTATTACAATATCTATTATAACTTTTTTAGAGCGCTGCCTTTTTATTAGAGTTCTTTCTATTAGACAAATAATATCAAAATAAAAATATAAATATATAAAATTAATTATTGTAATATTTATTCTACTTTTCTATTATTAGAATTATTTTAGAATGCTGCCTTTCTAAAAATTCCAAACAAGCATAATAGATATTAATCAATAATGTTAAAATTGATTTAATTTAACAGTATAAAATATAGATTGTCACGGTGAAATGTTCTAAATTTTTTCAGTTTTAGGGGAAATTAATTTTTGCAATGAAGATTGTTTTCAAATGAGGCACCTAAAACCAATAATTGATGATGATGATGATAATGATAATAATAATAATAATAATAATAATAATAATAATAATAATAATAATAATAATAATAATAATAATAATAATAATAATAATAATAATAATAATAATAATAATAATAATAATAATAATAATAATAATAATAATAATAATAATATAATAATAATAATAATAATAATAATAATAATAATAATAATAATAATAATAATAATAATAATAATAATAATAATAATAATAATAATAATAATAATAATAATAATAATAATAATAATAATAATAATAATAATAATAATAATAATAATAATAATAATAATAATAATAATAATAATAATAATAATAATAACAATTATTATTATTATTATTTTCCTTCCCAATCAAAACGAAGCGCAATAATCATTTCTCCTTGCCAATAGAATCTCACATGAATACATGTGAGAAATTCCACTATTTCACATCGCTAGAATTTTTTGCAGAATGCGAATTTGCTATTAGTAAATCAATCATATTTTTACTGTCTGAAATTAACTCGTTTCTTGTTTGAGAATCTATGATACCCCTATGATACCCCTATAAATCACATTTTATTAAAAAAAAGAAAAGTGTATCAAAGTCCATTTCCTATTTCTAGTTTGGAAGTAAACATGCAATGAAAACTGTGGTGCATGGGAATCGCACAAGGAATTTCGTTTTTCTTCTAAAAACGGAAATTATTTTATTCAATGATTCATAACTAAACTCTCGAACTTCTACAAAGAGTCAACATTTTTATAGATTTTATTCAAATTTTACAAACGAATGACAATTTGTACAGTACAATTTAGTAAAAAATCATTGACACAGTATGTGCAAGTGATGGTGACTATTTCAATATCAAATGGGATGGGATGAGACAATAGGAAAAAACAATTTTGAGCATTTGTCAATGGCTGTAAGTTATGTAAAAGATGAAAAACCTTTGGAATGTCTCGTAAACGTAGTGAGATTAGACAGACTTAATGGGGAATACGAAATTCATAGACCATCTAAAGGAAATTGGGCTGAACTCCAGAAAAATACTCTGAGTTTTATGATAAAGCCAGTATGGACAACGTTGGTAAAAACATCCCGTTTGTTTTACTGCGTAAGCCACCAAATACATCTGGTGGTTATTCATGCTGGAGAATTTGACGTCATTCGAAATAGTTTTTCGAATTATGTGATGGACTTTTTATTTTCATATGTAGGCTTGTTATTGGATTTGAACTCAATTTGGATGCGATGGACTGGCCACCATACAACTGGAAAAAACACCTTATCTCATTGTACTCTAGTATTGTTGAATTGCTCAAATCATGTAGTTAGTCAGCTGGTCTCAAAGCGGAGGTGATTGCAATGGCAATTGGATTTAGTAAGATATTAAGAGAAGTCAAATCTCTCCCAATTTCAAATATATTATTATTGCGGAAATTCCCAGTATTCTTCAACGAACAAAGGCAACGCTTCAAGCAAATAGAAACGACTTATTGAAGAGTTTTGAACTTGTTCAACATGCCCATGAACAAAGAATACAAAAATTGCATTGAGATTAAGCATTTGACCGAATTTGGGAAAAAGCTGGAGAAAGTGGTGATTTACGTTTCATTTCTCGTCATAAGCGTTTAGAACTAAGTAGATCTTATGATGAATCCAATATACTACATCACATGAAGAAAATGCGTCAAAATTAGTCTTTCAAATAAATAAATAGTCGTTTATACGAAAGGACAACCAAGGTAATGCTAGCTCTACATTCTCTAGCACCGAATGCAGCAGATTACCTTGATCTACACACGATAGAACAACTTTTTAAGTCCCTTATTGCCAGGGAATAACTAAGGTGTTAAATGAAAGTCGCAAAGTCTTTTGTTTAGAAATTTTATATGATAGTATGCTTTTGGGATGCCGCTCTTAATTCAAGGCCCTGAAGGATTGCTTGTTTGTTGTACCCAATTGTTAGTTTTATGAGAAAGATTCATATGGAAAACCTTATGAACACAAACATTCATTGACCCCTTGAAAATAGAATATTTATCATTAAAAATACTAAAAAATGAAAACATTTATTATCTTTATTTCAAATATGTGAAATAAGTGATTGCAAGGACCATTTCATAAGTATTTCAAATGAGAGTCCCCTGCTGGAATCCTTGTCCACACAACTGAATTCTCACATAGATTAGCCATGTTACGTACTGCAAGAAGATTAGATAAATTTTATCCCAAATTTGTGAAAGGGGAGATTAAAACCATGTGATAGTAATGAAAATAATCATTGAAATATGTGCACTATGATTTATAGACTCTGACCTTTGATGGTAACCTAAATTCGCCATATCTATACAATGAGTCGAAGGAATTACCTGGTTAACTGACAATTAATGAATATATTTTGTAAGGTTTTGCAAAATGATATATTTAGAGCATTGAGAAAGACACTCAATGCTCCAATCATATCTTTTCGGTCAGCATCCTTCGAAGGTTACTGTTGTTTGGTTTCGAATATTATAACTTTTATTTGGATTTTTCTAACTTTTACAGTTTTTATTTTTTGATGGGGTTAGTTATACAGGTTTTTATTCAGGTCTCGATTAACCTTTATTGGCTTTACTGAAGGAGAGCAACAGCTAAATCACTAAATCCTATACGGATCATACGTTGCAAATCTTAGAATTGGGGCGGTTAAAAGAAAAGCCACAACAAACTTTTCAATATTAAATGATGAATCGGCGATATTTGTATATAATTTTCATTTTTACCATGTTTTTGAAAATTAATAATTTTTAGATTATTAATTAATTATATTTATTTTCATTTTTATTATATAGTTAATATAAATTTTGATTAAATCTATATTATATGTAATTTGATTGTTTATGACTTTTTCAGAGCTAAATTATTTATAATTAAAAGATATTATTAGCATAATCAAAAGTGAAATAATACACTATTAAATTTTGTAAAACATGGAATATGGAATTCACGAATGTTTCGAGTTATGATATTGGATAATATCCAAAGATCGAATGTCAATCAATTTTATTGTATGCTGTGTAATCAAATACAATTTGTTAGTGATTACTCATTTAAAGAGTTGTACCATTTCTTTATTGAATTAATGAATCTTGAGATGAATTCTTGTGTTTTTATTGGCAACCTCATACAAATGTTTACATAGTGATGGGTCGAGAAGTTGGAAAAATCAACAAGAGATTCACTATCTAAAAGAGTTTAAGAACTCCTGGATATGGAAATTAAAAGATTCGATAATTCCTCTATAGATCGTACGTTGCAAATCTTAGAATTGGGGCGGTTAAAAGAAATTCCACAACAAACTCTTCAACATTAAAGACACTAGTAACTGATGATCGAATTGCTCAAAAAGACTTAAAGATAACAAAAGCATTCGATTTTCTCTTCTGTAATGAAGCAGCTACAGCATTGGAAAATTTTGATAACATACAAATCAACAGATACAGCTAAAGAATGGTTTACCAAAACATTTACAATCAAATTGACTATTATTAACAAGATCGTGCAAATATATAAAATGAAAATGAAAGATATGCTGCTTGACTTTGAATCAATAATTCTATTCCTCATTTTATTATTCATGACTACAAAGAAAAGTTTTTCACTAAATGTTTTCTTACTTTCGTTACTTCTGTAAAAGTTTTTGGATTCCTTTTTTTTGTCTCTGCGTAACTGGTCTTTTTTATTACCATAATTTTTTCAATCTTTTCATTTGATTCTACTTTATCTTAAATTTTTGCCAGATGATAATGTTCTTGGTTTTCATATATAATTTTTATACAATGACGTATACCAGGAAAATACTACATGCATTAAGACATCATTCAAGATTCTTCACGATATATTTGAATGTCTATGAGCGTTATAGTGGGTCCAGAAGAATATACAAGGATTACTGTTATTGACGGTCATCATAGGAATCTTTTATTAACTAAACACTAGGTATATACAGGGATCTTATCAAGTTTTTTTCACATTCACACACTAGAAAACATTTCACAATTCAAAAATATCCCAAAATTTAAAATCACTAAAAAATTTCCCAACTCAAAAAACATGCAAACTTTACCAAAGGCATAACTATGTTTTAAAATCCTAATAACGATGTCGGAAAAAGGTAAAATATATATATTTAAAATTTTAATCTAAATATCGAAAAGATGATGGCCTATTATTAATAAAAACACGACTAAGCCAAGCAAAAGAAATATATTTTGAGGAAATTATCTTCATCATCCGTCTGCCATCATAATATTTGTCAAATGTTATATACGGAAGCAGTAATGATGTAATAGTTACGATTTAATGATTTAATTAAACGATCTCAATAATTTTTTGCTTATTGAACGTTTATTTTATGGGATTGTGATTTAATCACCAAAGCCTCACCTAAACTTTTTACCCACTTATTACTGATGTTTTTATATAAAATTTTAAAATCTTTTAAGTCCTTTGCACATTTTTCAAAGCTCAATAATATTACTCATGTCTTTCAATCGGCGATGTTCCTGAACCCGTGTGCGAAGATGACGGGAAGTCTCTCCAGTGTATGTAGCATTGCACCCATTACATGAAAATTTATACACTGAAAATATACATGATAATTTATATAAATAATTTTATTCATTCCAATGTCTGCAGAAACTGAATATCGGACAATGTTGAAATCCTTAGTGAGCGGAAGTGACCCACAATCATATACTGGACACCCCTTAGATAGAGTAAAATAAAAACTTACTTTCTTAAATACAATAGCCCGGAAAAAAAGAGCTCTGTCAGTTATTGAACACTTTTTGGAGCTTTAATATATATTTATATTTACTAAAAATAATAATCTAATTGATTTATAGATAAATATATAAATAAAAAAGAAAATTTCCCATACGATTATGGAAAATACAGTCTTTGCAAAAGTTCATAGCTTGCTAGAAAACAATAACATTATGAGAATTCATCGTAACTCCACAAAGGAGTTTGGAGGTCTTATGGGAATGAGCACAAGATCTGATAAAAAAGATATTACCCAAATGCCACAATTTAATAAAAGTTTCACTGCCATGGAGCGCTCTCTGGAATTTCTCAAGTCAACTCAGAACGAAATTTATTATCAGCTTCACACAGAATTAGACGGATTAAAAATGGAAAACAAAGGTAAAGACAGTCTCATTGTAAATTGCAGAAGAATAAAGTTTTCACCCGTAGAGTTAAAGTTAAAATTAGTTCTATTATCGAATTCCACTGAAATCCTCACGAACTTTCCAGATTTTGATCCGATCGCCTCTTTACAAAACGAAGGTACTCTCAATGAGTTTGAAGGATTTTCTTATCGGAGTCTTTTAGGTTTCCATGCGCGTGTTTTAGGACAACGGATAAAAGAATTGAATGAGATTATCACAAAAGAGAATGCTGTCAATTTAATGCTCGAAAAAAAGATTCAAAGTCAAGAACAAGAAATTTATAATTTAAAAAATACGTAAATATCTTTATTTTCTCACTTTTAAAACATTAACCACTAATAATCCATTTGACCGTTCCCCCATTTTGAGGTTGTTATGATCACAGTTCAACGGATAAAAAAATTTAAGTTTAAAAGATGAAATCAAATTCACGAACGTGCACTTATGGGACGAAGATTCCGAATTTCTCAGTTTTCCTGTACAATTTGTAAGTTATATGGTCTACCAAAGACACAAAATTTTAAAAGTGAAATTTGAGCCATACAAATGTATCTAATAAGCGGGAGAAATTCGGAAAAGCTTCCCATTGGTTGGCAGGTCATAAACTTTAAATCTTGTAATGCAAATTGCAAACTAATTAGACTATTCAAGCCTAGGATTAAATGTCAATCATGCGCCTTTCCCATCGAATTTGTAACATGTTTTGTCATTTTGACTAATATCATATTTTTTCGAATTTTCCTAGGTTTATTATCTCACGTCCCTTGGAAATCTCAAGTCTAAGTTGGTTTGGACACATAACATTTATTTGCTATCGAAAGAATGTGAAGCATCTCTTTTCATCACAAAATTTAAATTTCTCCTAAACTTTTCATAACAAGAATGCTTATTATTCCTTGTTAACATTAGCTCCGAATCGACACAAGGGTATCTGAGCTGCTGCCATGTATACTTCTTGACTACCACCCAAACACGTAAGCAATGCAACTGTTTTACATAAAACATAATTTTTCCTTAATAATTTCAATGATATTTGTTCCGTTAATTCGGTTGACCTAAATGTAATGCTCACATTGTTTCAGCTAGGGACTAAAATGACTTTTACTGGACTATAAATACCAATGTGTTTGTTAGCTCTAGAATTTTGATGACTTAATAATTATGTATTAATGAACGCTTGTACGTTTTCGTTTACCTGGGTTTCTTTCACTTAATGTTTTTGCTCTTTCTCAACTATACTTTGCTTAATTTTCCCTTTAACATTCGTAGATTCTTCTTTCGTTGGTATACTGGAAAGTTCCTGAATGTTATAGAGCTTCCCTTAAATTCTATAACTAGTATAAGTACCAATTCTAATATGGTTTTGTTAGGGTTCTAGAAATTGGGGCAAGTGCACAAAAAGATTTATGCAAAACATCAAAAACCATAATTTAACAAAATTAAAAATATATTATAAATTTAATCACACAAAATTGGCAAAAGAACTAAATTAAAGAGACACCAATCCAAAATATATATTCAGCTACAATATATTTCGACTTATTTACAGTCATCGGCAGGTACTTCGTCTTGAACTTTAAACTATTCAGAACAAATATTATTATTATAATAATATTACAAATCATTATAACTATTTTACACTTACTTTCATCCTGCATCAAAAAATTGCGCTTACTAATATCAATCAATTTCATCAGTCGACTGTGATTGAAACCTTGAGAGCGAAAATGATGGGCAGTTACTTCAATGTATGTAGTAAAATAGTTTTGGTAAATTTTTTTTAAAATATTTCGTTGAAAATTTTATTTAAATTTTGTTAAAGTGTCTATTTTGTAAGATTTAGATTTTAAATTTTGTAAAATTTGTGATTTTAAAAAAAAACAATTTTTAATTTTTGATAAAATGTTTTGAGAATTTAAAAGCAGAAATTTGTTTAAATACTAATGATTTGTTCTAAATAGTTTAAAGTTCAAGACGAAGTATCTAACGATGACTGTTAATTAGTCGAAATATAGTGTAGCTGAATATATATTTTAGATTGGTGTTTTCTTTAATATTATAAATTAATAGCTCATTTATTCCACGATTTTTAACGTTATGCTCATTTGAAGTTTAATTAATTAAAATTCATGTACAATTAATTAAATGGCCTTTTGAAACCGTATGGTTTCCTATATTTATATTACTGAAGTGACTGCAACATTTAATTTTTACAAAATTTTAATTATTTAAAATAAAATTACAAATGCATTATAAATAATAAATATTGAATTTTTGTTTAAATATCTTCACT
Source organism: Schmidtea mediterranea (assembly GCA_022537955.1). Lineage (NCBI taxonomy): Eukaryota > Metazoa > Platyhelminthes > Tricladida > Dugesiidae > Schmidtea > Schmidtea mediterranea. The sequence continues at coordinate 40,421,647 of CM039681.1, forward strand.
TGTTAACTGAACTCCACTTTGTTATCTGCAATAAATGTATCAAAAACTATTAATCACTTCATTCATTCATCGATAATGTTCTTCACCAAAGTTCAATCATGGAAATTGCTGTTTGGTTTAATGCTCGTTTCCACATATTCCTATCAGCTTGAAACATACAAACTTATTTAAAAATCGAAGCTGTTTGAATTGATTCAGATAACAAAATTATTGTATTCTCCAAAAAACGTCGGAAATGGAAGAAATATCATTGATATACTATGTGCACACTACAATGTCATGAACGGCTAAACTCGAGAATTATTCTTGAAGAATGCCCAAGTAAAAAATGTTGTAAAGTGTTTTTGCAGATCTAGCGAAAAAGTAGAATCACAATTTATTGATGTAGAACAGTTAACCATAACTAATCAAGATCAATTAATAGTTGAACGAGAAAACATTCCTCACATTGACATTTCTCATCTCGATAAAAATCAAAATACTATCAGACTCGAAGAAACAGAAAATCTCTACACTGGTTAAGGAATCAATTCGATTTTCAATGGATCAAGTCAAATAATTGTATTTATTACGAATATATTTCGAATATTATTGTTGTTTTCCTACAATAGTGATTTAGCAAAATTTAATTAACGCCGAATTTATGAACTTGCACAATGTCTAATTCAGGGGAAATGCAAGAAACAACATATTAATCGTTCACTGTCTAGTAAAATATTACAATTAAATGAAATCAAAATACTTGTTTATTGCACGAACAGGATATACAAATATATAGAGGATGCAAAGCCAATAAGAATATTGAAGCTGCTATTTCGTGTTTTAGGAAACCAAAAACGGGATCCGGTTTTCAATACCAGAAAGAAGATTTCAGAGTATTAAATTATTAAACTTTTATCTTTTAATTCAATATAACAAAGCCATTTAATTTTTAAAATAAAACTTGGGCAAATTATACATTTCAATAGAAATTTTAAAATTATATATATATATATATATTATACACACATATATATATATATATATATATGACACACACACATACGATTAAAACAATTTTATTCGAATATACATTTAAACTTAGTGTAAATAAAAAAATACAAAATAATTAAAGGTAGGTAAATTATTGTATAATAATTTATGTTGAATTTGCAATTCAGGTGTACCCAAAATAGACAAATTTGCTGTACTCAGCTCACAGCACAAATCCGTCACTTTAAATGAGCCTTGCGTCCCTTAACTAACATAGATTTTGTTTGCAAGATGTCAATTAAAGCGTTTTTTGCTAAGTTTTCTCACCATGCTTTAATGTTTTACAAGTGTCAAACAGAATTATCACCAAAAACCACAAAAGTAATGTTTTGAAGCAAAGTGATATTTTAAATTCTTGGAAAATCTTTGACATCATAGATCTTTTAATGGTATAATTCATTATTTTTGAGTAAGAAGCCGAATAGTAAAACAAGAGTAGATTAATATTTAGGCTACACATTATTTAGACGTTGAGTTCCGTGAGAAGCTTTTAGGTTTCTTACGTACAGTATGCATTTAGGTCATGTAAGATGGAGTTTGCCTTACAACAAATATAATAATATATAATAATAATATTAATATTAATATTATTATTATTATTATTATTATTATTATTATTATTATTATTATTATTATTATTATTATTATTATTATTATTATTATTATTATTATTATTATTATTATTATTATTATTATTATTATTATTATTATTATTATTATTATTATTATTATTATTATTATTATTGTACTAGTTCAGTAATAATGAATTTAAAATAAAATAAAATTTATGAATTATTTTGATAGTTTTCAGAAAACGGAAATAAAAGAGGAAATTATTCCGAAAACCGAAAGTATACTGTGAGAGATATATTTATTATTTTGATCGTATTTATTATTTACGATCAGCCAGCCACCTAAATTTAAAACAAACATTGATAATTTGAAATTGATGAATGAAAAACTGATCCGTTCTGCTCAAAAATTTAATAATGATTCGACATCTTTCCCAGTTACCTTGCAAGGCTGTTATTCAATGATTCGGTCTCTGATCAAGTCGAAAGATAAATTAAATTTAGAAGTAAAAAAAATACTTTGTGAATTTTTAAAAATTTCTTTTATCATGCCTTCATTTAGAAAATGATGCTTCAGAAAAAATTGAATAGTTTTACGAAATCCTTTCAAAGGAGAGAGTTTATGATTTCAAAAAATTCATTCAACAGCACCAATGTTTCTAATGTGACTGTGATTGGCAACTCTAATAGCAAAAGGTAAATATCTATTCATTATTGTCCATTCTTAATCTTTCTTAAGCGAGTGTTACCTTTATCCGTGTTCTCAACTCTACTTTTACATACGACACAATGTGACCTCTCAATCCATTCTTTCCTTTAGCCTTCTTTAAAAATTATAATATACAAACGGATGTTTGGATTTCATGGTATCCAAAGTTATCCTTTTTTGGAGAAGATGTCTTATAGTAAGACTTAAATATTAAGTCCAAATTATAAAAAATAAAGATTCATGAAAAATAAGACGTCTTCGAAAATACTCCGCCTTAGACTCCACGTGATGGTCACGCACTTTACTCGCTTTTCGCAAGAATATTTGACTAAGTTTCATTTGCTTGGAGCACTACTCTCACAAACCGCAAAGGGAATAGCTCAACATTTGCTAAATATTTTTATCGAGTGTGGAAATCCTACACTAATTGTATAAGCGTGGTATATTAATCTTGCAATTATATTAAAGTATATTAAAGTTGCACATTTTATGAGCTTTGCTAATTTATTATCTGCTTGTACCGTAAACACAAAGGGACATTCGATAGAACCTACATAAATATTGGATAAGGCCTTAAATTAGCAATCAACAAAACTAATCTATAATAAATATGTGTGTGTATATGTGTGTGCGAGATAGCCAAAATTGACATTAGATAGAACCTTACAATATAATGAGGTATGGAAATTTCATTCAGGATGAAAACTAATACTCTCCACAATCACAGTTCACAATATTGATATAATAAAATATACTAGTAGTTGGACAATAAATTGCCACCATATTTTAAATGTTTTGAAGCCATTTCTGATGCTTGCACAAAACTTACTATTTTAAACAGAGATAACCATCGAAATATTTAAGTTTGCCTTTAAAATTTAGTTAACTTATAGCAATTTTTGCACAATATCTACTGCCGATAGAAAACAAATAATTGAACCTATGAAAGACGTATGTGATTTCTTTGAAGCTGGCCGTATTCTTGGAATAAAACGAGAAACAGTGAACACTATTGTTTCACTATAAAAACCATATGGCGACCTCTACCAAGAAGAAAAAGAGGTAGAAATCGACCAACTATTATCAATCTATTTATTGGTGAAAGTTTATTACTTAATATTACACCAAGTGAACAGATATTTCGAAACAAATCAGAATTTCTAATTATTAAAAAGACTTTCAATATTTCCTGGCAAAAAATTAATATTTTTTAAAAATGTGAGACCTTGTGTTTATGCAACCCTTTTTAAACCCTATTGAAAGGGTTTTTAGTAAAATAAAAAATGAGATAAAAACTATAGTATCCATTCTTCAAGGTTGTTGAACAATGTCTTTAAATATTAGACATGCTGTTATCTGGTGAAAAGTCACTGAAGAGCTTCAGGAGTTCGATTATGGTAATTTAAGAAGTTATTATCACCAAATCAAAAGATTTTTCACAAAATGTCAAATGAAAGAAGAACTGTAGATGTCGTGTATTTAAATAAATAAAGGTCTTAGTTTTTTATGCATAAATCCAGAATTTCTAAACTACACATAAGAAAAATCATAATAAATTATTATTAAATAAATTTTCCTTAAAATTCTAATATGCAAAGCAAATTTAAACATTTAATAGCATTATAACAATTCTAGGGTACAATTTAATGTCTTAACAGGTGCTATCATATATTCCTTGATGTACACCTCTTGATACACATTGCTAACCAGTGCTAATCAACCAATTTATTTTTAAATTATGCCAAATTAAATTTGACCTCTCTGACGGTTTTATAAAAGATTGGTATATATTTGTTTTGAAAGAAATTTTTATTTTATTCCCAAAAAGTCCATGAAGTTATTTTTTGCAATACAGTCAATTCTTTTTTTATGCGTTTATGAAGTTATTCGGTTTTTACATTCGGTCCAGAAAAGGCTTAATCTTTGTCAAACCTAAACCACCCATGTATTTTTGAATAGAGAAGCATTCAAAGTACAATGTTATTATTACGTAATTTTATGTTTTTTTCAATTTCTCCACCAACTCTTAATGACTTTTTGATTTTATGTGCTTTTCAAAAATTATGAAACGTATGTCTATTCACACAACGTAAGTCGTATCTTTTTTATGTTTTTTATGCGGTATTCTGAGGAACCTATCTACCGCATAAAAAAAGAATTGGCTGTACTTTCTAATCTGTGCTTATTTGTTTTATAAAATATTTTTAACAGAAAGAGTTTTTATGATTTTTCATTTCTAGGCCATTTACTTTGCCAAAAATACCTAAATTCGGCAAAAGAGGTGATTGCAATTTTAATAAAAATAGATCGTCTTCTTTCTTTTGTTAAAGTTTATTATTAATCTTTTTATACAGTTCGTTAAAGTGTTATAAATGTTTGAAACTTATAAAATAAACGCAAATTATCTGTCCCTAGTAAGCCGCCCCTTGCAAAGTGCCTTATAACTATCTTATACGAATTAGTATCTTTCAAATTAAACTCAAATAATAAGTATTAAATCATGAGTATTGTCTATAGATAAATGAAGGAGAAATTTTTTCGCCAATCTTTTATTATAACTATTCGATGGGATAGAACTTATGATTCAACTCCTCATGTTTTCGATCACAAAAAAGACTAACTAAAGCAAGTTATTTGTGTTACAAAATAACAAATGTTTCAATTCTCAATTACAAAAATAAAAGCTTTCGTTTAATACTTTGAACTGATTAATCTGAGAGAAATCACCTCAAGCTGAACGAATCTGATTTGACCTTTAAAGAAAATTTCTCACTCACTATCGTTTCCTTTTAATAGATTGGTTGCTTTCTCTCCTCAACCACTTCTTTTATAGGACTCGCTCCGGGTCAATCATTCCTTAATTAAATGACCAATTCAAAAGAAACCGGAAAGAGTCTAATAAGTGAAATAATTTTAATTTTACTTGACAATCTGCAACCATGCCTATAAAAATCAACGATTTTGCTAATCAATTTTTTTATCAATCAATTAATTAATTAGTTTGTATTTCTTAAATAAAATGGTCTAGAGATCCCAAATTGATTTTATAATTATTATATTCGTATTCGTCTCTTCATTTGGTCATACATTAAAAATTAATTAATTAACTTTTGTTACATTTAAATTTTTTATGTATGGTACACAATTTCTTGTACACTTCCTGTTTGTTTGCACTTTTTTGAATAATTCTAACATTGTGCTAAAATTTAATTAGTTCCCAGAAGTGTTTAAAAACAAAAAATGAGACATCGGATTTAAAATAAAGGGGACAATACACTTGAAATATGGTATTATTAGGTTTTATTATATAATAACTGTAAATCTGTACTATTGAATAATAGTCAAGTGTTATAGTTTATTCACGAATCTAATAATTTAATATAAAATATCAATGGTAATAAATATAAACAAAATATAATTAAAATATAAGTAAATATAGAATTATACTTTATGCTCAAATGTACAGGGCGGTATGGAATGATATGAACTTTAGTTTCAAAAATCAAAGGATACAGACCCAGCATTTCTTGCATCTCATACCATTTAGTAAAAACCCTACAGAGCTACATTCTCCTTAATTGATTATAGGAAACTTTGCAGGAATTCTAATATTTAATTTCAATTCTCTACTTTCTTCCTCATCAGTATTTCTTAACAATATATTAAAATATCATAATCTTATTTGTGTTAACGAATAAGGTTTATTTTGAATTTTAATTTTTCTAGGGTTCTAGTTTGATTTATCATTGAATCTAACCTTGACCCGTGGCCACTTCCATGTTAGTAATATATACAGCGGTGGAAAATCCATGAGCAGGTGAACTCCATTTCTAGAGCTACTCCTAATGATATTGATTATGGAAGGCCTATGTCTTATCCATGATATACCATTTTCGTGATTTCTATTTCAAATGATTCGCTTTATCCATTATTCATCAATGCATCATTCAAAAATTTTAGCAGAGATCTACCCTTATTTCTACGATTTAATAATGTATCTTAATTTCTTCAGAATATTTGCACGGCGTACCGCCCTTATTTTCTGGAAAATTTCCTACATTATTTATTTCATTTTTAAAACAACTGGGCTCTTATATAGATTTTTAAAAAATTCAAATCTTAGAGCATTCAGTTTCCTATGTCATCTCAGCCAACTCCCAACATAATTTACTAGCGTCAATCTGAGTAAATGTTTCCGTAAGTCCTTAAATGGCTTCCGACCAACGAACTACATTCTATTTCAGTGCAAATTGTGGCTAGAACATTTCAGTGCCCGTAAAAACAAAAGCAGAATTCCTAATCAGCATTCCACTACAACCTGTTAACACGCAAGCCACGTTTTGATGTTCTGTCCATAGCTATAGGTGAATTAGATTTTAGAGGGTAGGAGTAACGGAGAAATTCCTATTAGGTACAACATCCAAACTTGTAAATGATCTGGACGAGCCACTTTTCGGCTTCCTATCAAGTACTTTATGTGAATTCGAGTTTAGAGACATGTTGGCATTAAGGCAATAATTAGCAAAGACAAAAACTTCATATAAAATGTATTAACTGATAAAAGTTAACATAGGCAATAATATTATCAAGAAAAATTAAAAAAGACTACTTACTAGCGATACACAAATTGCAATAACAGCGATCATGTATTAGAACTGAATTTCTAAACCGAAACACAAAAAATGAAAAATTTTGAACCAGTTTTTCAATATGGAATTTACGCGTTTATTTATACTAAATTTATGACTCTGTGTTTAGTACTATCTTGAGAAGCTGTAAATCACCTGCTGGGCACCTGATTGGTAAAAAGATATAAGATTTTCGAGGTCATTTTCAAGGGATTCCTACCAGATGCTCGCAAAAGCGATATAAACATTGTTTACCCTTCAAAAATGACGTTGGAAATTTATTCCAATTGGCGGTTTCTAGTAAAAGGTGAGCCATATTGCCATGACTGCTAATACACTAGAAAACCTTTGGGTTCACGAACTACCACAGAAGGTATTCATGCTCATTTTAATTAAGGGTCCCTCTATTGTTATTTTGATTGAAATAATATCGATCGTTGTACTATTTTAATTTAGTTAATTTTGTTATTTATTAAATAGTTTAGGTTTATTCCAAAAACGACTATCTATTCGAGAAACGCAAATTATTTATTAAAATTTTTTAATCAAATAAACAGGTCAATTTCAATTCAAGATTTTCGGTTTGAACTTCATTTGTCTCATCAATCAAGCTGTTTTGAGCCTTTGTCATCTTTCTCTCTCGGTTTTGCTGGGACGAGGCTTATTATGCTTGGAATTGGGTCTTGGTTCAGTATTGTTGGGTAGATTTGTTTGGCTGGAGATTGAAACAGGCCATGTGATACTCGAATCGATGCTCATAATTGTACTTGAGTGGCGCCTGATTTCGTTTCTAATAGTTTCTTTTAGTTTTAGTTGATGATTCTCTCTTTTCAATTGCTCCATCTCGACGTGCTGTACGTTCAATAAATCATTATGCTGAACCAACTTCTTTGCTTGTTCCGGTCGCGTCCATGTTTGTTCCATCCTACGGCACTTCAGATCATAGATTCCGCACGATAGCTTTGCTCCAAAGACTTTTCGTGGTAGTAGGCTACGTCCCGTCGAAGCTTATCCACATCCAAAGTTTTATTTCGATTTTGTTGCACTAGAATGTTTTTGTAGGATTTTCAATCAAATTGATAATCGGTTTTGGAACATTATTATAATGAATTTTATAAAAATATAATGGATCGTGAAGTGATAATAAAATTAAATTTGAGCTTCATCAATTTTAATGGGTTTTCGTTTATTTATTTGTCCCGGTCAGTTTAAAATTTACGAATAAATATATTTGTTTTTAAACATGAAAGTCAAAACTAACGAAATTTTCCCGAACGATGCTGATTACGGGTCAGCTAGTGTCTAGTACTGATATTCGCACGTTGTAAAACCGACATTCGAAGCAACACCTCCGCCCTCTCCTTTCCTCTTACACCAGCTATCAGAAAAAGAAAGGCCATTTTTCTTACATAATATTAATTTCAGTCTAATATTTATAAAACAAAATTCTAACGCCCATGACAAATTTCGAGAGCACACTTGACGAGATAACCACCATGAACGACCATCAGATGTACCTCTGGTTGGTGAATAAGCGTCTACTTCGTGAAACCTTACTGTGTTCGGTGTGTTACCAATCGCAATCTTTAAAACTGTGTAAAGACGGATAGTTGGGTTTGGAATGGCGTTGCATGACATTTTTGTGTCCCGGTTCCGGCCTGGCTCCCTCTTGATGAGAACGCTAGGGAGCTCGACGTCAGTTGTTGATCTATTATTGTTCCTGTTCGGCCACTCGGGGTACGATAAGTCGATATGGTATATCCCTGGTCCCACAATGCTTGCCTATATCTTCCGGAAAATCTGTTCGGTACTGTTAGCATAGTGCGATCTACGTCTTCCCAATCACTGGTATGGGTGCCTGTTAATAACGATATTAATGGTTATCAGTTTAAATTGATTGCTTTCCTGACGATAATTAATATAAACTTATAATGGGAGTTTTAGAATAATTTTAGCCAAATTCTTAAATCAAACTCAGAGTTATGCAAATCCGATTTATTTTACAAAAACTAATCGTTTATGTTTTACCACAACATTTATCTAAATTAAATATATTCATTTTCAAAAATTATACTTAGGTGATAATGATTTAAAATTCTTAATAGGGTCATCATAATGGTAATTTAATATTGATCTTCTAATTATTAGAATACAAAAAATCCACTAATTCTAGTAGTCTATTTGTAGCAGAATGAAATCAAATCAAATAATCCTAATGCATCAAGAGTCGTATTAATAATATTCTGTTGCCTAATACTAAGGGCTGAACACCCTAATAACAAAGTAAGATTAGATCATATTAAATAATCAAAACTACCTCAAAAGAGGATTCATGTGCTATATCATTTAAATCGACAAGATAAATTGACTTAAAATATACAATAGTTACGTGAATATATTTAATTGAAAATTTAAATTTCAGAAAAATTCATGCATATCCGAGGAAATTGTTGGATAGTTGGGGATTAAGTCAACTTATTTTCTCCACATTACTAAGCGGTTCACTCTCTTATTCTAGATTCTTGCGTTGAGCAAAGAATGACCGTCACGGGATAACGAAGTTCACGATTAATTTATATGGTGGGAGCGACGTGACTAGAGAGATTTCTTACAACTCGTTGGTAACTTTAGTTGTTTAGAGATTTGGTGATTATTTAATTTCGGTGTAGGAGCACCTTGAATCGTTAAGTCGTAATTTTAATTGTATGAACACCAAAAGGAACAGTAATATAACGATTGTAATATAAGTTTTATTGAGTATCAAAACGTAGCTGGGATAGTCCTACTTGGCATGTAATTGTCTGCAGGAATGTGGCTTCAACCATGACCAATAGTTGCATGGGTTTGAAGGTTGCGCGCTTCAGGCATTTGTCGGTTCGGATCCTCGATCAGAGCATTTTCCCTCGCTTTCGTTCGAATAGATTCACTAGATGAAGCTGTTGCCATCGTAAATTTTCAATAAACTATTTGAATGTGTATAGCTGCATTGACTATATATATTCGTGGCGTCAAGAATATTTTCGTCTGTTTTAACTCTACTATCGATCAAAAAGGAGACGGAATTTTCAACACACAAACAGGTAATAGTCAGATTTTCATATCCAAAAATTGATTAATTTCTACCAACTTTCTAGAATGGTCGACGTGTTTCGTTTCGGAGTTGATATATCGTGGGGAATTCTAAAAATTTTATTTTTGCTGGAATCAACAATTGGATCAGTTTTTAGCCTTCAAAAAAACGAGTTGCCGTTAGACAAGGTGAACTATTTTGATGGAGCCTTTGCTAGACGTCGCCTGAGAGCGAGAACTGAACATTTAGGCGGGATTTTTGTCAGAAACACTAGCCGTGGCGTTTCTCAAGGTAATTATGATTTCTATTTTCCCACCTTAATAGTTTATAGGAGGTCGAAGGGTTATCGGCTGATCACATTCAGGTTTATCGGATTGCTTTTTGCAGACGCCATCATGGGTCGTATTAAATTTACTGAGAATTTTCACGTGGACTAATTGTTTTATTTGATGAATATTAATTAGATTATTTAACACTGTTAATTTTTGGTTCTTTTCCTTATTTTCTATATCTAATTGGCGATTTTGGATGAGTGAATTTTGGTGGGATTATTATTAAGGGCTTTCCTAGCTAATTTGTGGAAGTTGCCTGTATGAACATTGTCCATCTAAGACTATTCTAGCATCCGAAAATTACAGGTAATACTCTTTTCATTTTTATTGTAGCAGTAGTCCACCTATGTTTAGTAATCCTGGACGACAGATGCTTTGGAAATATAGACGATTGGGTATCATTGTGCCCATAACAACTAGCAATTATTAGTCTATGAATTAACGCAGTTTGAGTTTACTCTTTATCATAATTGGTGGTATTTTGGGTCGAGGTTTTTGGGTTTTATGGTCGTTTCCATCATTAATAATGTTTTATATAGGGATTAATTTAGTTCTGCCATTTTATTTACTCTATTATCGATCCATAATATTTATTGACTTAAATTTTGGCCTCATTCCCAGAATGTTTATAGATTTTCGCTCGGTTCTCGTCATATTATTTAATTAGTTAAAGAGTTATACGAGGATTTTGTAGTAATTCTCTGGATAAGTGACAATTTTGGGGACCTTTAGTTTAGCTTTAGTTCTAGATGGTTGAATTATCAATAAGTTTATTAATAGTTTATATTTATTTTACCAAAATTAATAATGATTGATAATTTGAAGTTTGATGCATCGATTTCCGCAAGTCCCGTTCCCGTTAACCTCAAATTGATCTTAGGACATTTTATGTTGATATTAGATTTTAAGAGTGTCCACTGGACTACTCTGTGTTAATATTTTAGCCGTTGAGTAATGAGATTTTAGGTCGATTTTTCGGGAGTAGGTAGAAAGGTAGGCAACCAACAGTTTACCTCCCGATCTCCCTTCTGACCCTATGGAAGTGAATGAATTGACGTTCGAGTCCGTCGTTACCCACGGCGAGATCTCTCATGGGTACGAGCTGTTGGCGGACTTACACCGTACTTACACTGCTCTAATCTTTATGTAATATTTTAATAGCTTGTCGGTGTGTAGCTGTGGGCCGGAAAAATTTTGACATGATAAATAAGTTCGTTCGTATATATATTTATTTAATCAGTAATAATATCATTTCTGACATCTCTTTCATCTAATTCACATTCATCAGCAAGTCATTCTTGATTACTTTAATCAACAAATTTTGTCTGGTTCAGTAGTTAAATAGTATCGTTGTCGAGTTATCGCAAAATTGCTTTAAGAAATGCTTCGTCCGTTAAAGATTGGCTTAACTGATATGAGTGATTGTTTCGAGTGTTTTTTTAAGGTTAAAATTATGTGAAAATGAATCGGTATATATACCTATTCTGTGACCCTAACCTTGCGTGTTAAATTTGATGTAGTAAAACATAATTTGACCTTGGGAATTTCGTTGTATTTTCTAACTTTAATTTCTTAATTTTTGATTTATTTTTACAATTTATTCTTTTAATAAATAATTGAATTATTTCTAATTCAAAATATTTAATTTTAGTTCTAACTTGAATGAACTTTTGTTTCGTTAAGTAAATTGTCAATTTTCGGACAAACTTTTGTGTTTTCGTGTTATTTCTGTGTTTGTTTCGTGCGGATCTTGTTGCTTTCTGTTATTATTTTTATTTATTTTTATGTCTTTAATTTTATATTTTAATTATTTCTTTCTCATATTTTAGCATGGTTAATTGGTGTTTTATGGGTCTGATTTTAAATCTACTTGCTGTATTTGCGTGCTGTTACCGATTCATTTAAACAAAATTGTGTTTTGGCCCAACAATATTCTCTCAGATTTTAAAGTGTTTAGTTGGTGTTATAAATTGTATTTTAAGTTATCTTGTGCTGGTTTTTCGTGCTGTATTACTGATGGATTTAAACAATTTTCAACGCCGTTTGTGTTCTGGCCCAACAATATACCGTAATATCTTCCTTTAGATTTAACTAAAAATTTTAATCCCTTATCAATTTCCAATAGAATGTTAAGGATCTTTACTGGGGCTCTGAACTATATGTTGCTGGTCTGATCTATTTGCTATCTGATATCCTGAATCAAAACCAATGGAATGCTGCTACCCCGTTGATGTTTCCACTTTTTGATGTTTTGATCACTCTACAATTTGATGTCCCAAATCAATAACAATGGAATGTTGATAATACCCCGGGTAAATCCGTATTAATACCCCTTACCGTTGATGAGTTACACACTGCAATCTGAACAATTCAGAATGCATTTAGCCAAATTCTTACAAGGATAAACATGAAATGCTGAAAACACTCGCATATATTAGCCAATGATAACCAGTTTATCTTAAATAAAAATTTGATTTTGTTATAGGAGTGTAATACAGTTAACTACACATAGTTTTCGTCCCAGCGCAGTTGGCCTACAAAGAGAGACACCAATAATCGACGAAGGCTAAAGAGGTTCTCAAGAGATAGAAGCCCAGTAAAGTATAACTGGCGCAGAACCGCATCTTACGAAAGCGACTAACTGCAGAAATGGTAAAAACAAACAACTATGTGATTTGAACCTGTAAATAAAATATTTCGCTGTTTTGATGTTTTAACTGTATAAGTAAAGCATCGTACATTATAAGTAAAACACAAGCGAAAGATATAGGACCTGTGAAAGGAGCAACTCAAACAAAGACGAGCACGGACATTTTATCGGCAGCTCACTGGACCCAAGGTACGTCCTTTCCAAAACAATCTTAGTAGAAAATCTCATTTTTGACGGACGATTAACTCCCTATTACAACACTAACGTTGACTAGCAATGGGGAACAAGTGGACAGTAGGCATATATTGGTTAAGTTTGAATTCGTCGACAGGCAGTAACCCACCATATTTAAACCTGTTACTTTAAAAGCGATTCATGTCAGTAATACCTTTAAATAACCTGTCAACTTTAGATAATGGTTTTATTTTACCATACTGAAACACTCAGCGTCCCGCAAGGAGAACGAAGGCATGTACCAACGTATTACGTAAGGCCAGAGTGATCAGGACCGTCTTAAGTTCTCGTTTTATTCAAAATAACACAAAGACGTTGTATTTTTTTAACAAAGCTTCAAGTCATTCGTACTTATCAAATCACATGATTAATAGATTGAAATTTTAAATATGTTAACAAAATCAGAAATTTGAAATTGTACCAATTAAATTCTTTTGTTTTAACATTTACAAAATTGTAACATTTTAAAATATTTTAAAGCATTTACATACTTAATTTTATGAATCGTTTATTCGAATAAAATAATACATATTAATTAATATTTATTTAATCGTGATTGCATCACTTTATCAAAATAATTATTATGTCTATTAATTACTTTGGAATAGTTATAAAATTATTTTCAAAGTCAAAGTCATTGCCATGCAATATATCTGTTCGTGAAATGAGAACGAGACATAGAAATGCAAGATTTCTTATAATGAATAAATACCAACCATGGCCTAAAGCTGCAGATGTGAAAAAAATTTTTGAGGACTTTGATAAACTTAATCCATCAGAAATGCGTGAAAATTTGCGCCGAATCGGAATGCTGACAAGAAATTCCTTTAAGGAAAAAGAAATTAATTTATCTTGTACAGGTAAATGAAATTTAATAGAAAATTTTCATTTCCCATAATTTTAGATGTAATTTTTGATCAATTCATTCCACCTGAAGGTGATGGGAAATTATCGATACTAAATCCATCGGTGAATTTATTAATATGAATTATTATTATAACCATGATCGTCATTATTATGCAGCGTTATACCGAGTCTACTTCATCGACAATCAAAAATACGATGGCAGTGAGAAAAATTAGGAAATTCGATTCCAATTTTGATAAAAAGCAATTTCCATTAATTGCTGAGGATATTTATCGGCAGGTTCTGAATATTTTACCGGAGTAAATCCTTATTTGCTAATAAACCAAACTGATTGTCAATAGTTATAAATCTAATGAAGGTTGCCTATTAGAGCTCGTCACCGAAAAGGGTTTGTGTGTGAGTTTTTTCATATAATTTTTTAATATTATTTGATTATTAAATGTTTATACGATTTCTTAATTGTCACAGCAATCATTTATTTTCATCTTTGTCCATATTGTGTTACCTCCTCTTCATTCCTGATTATTCTGTAACAGCTAATTAAATGAGAGTTTGTAATGCTTGTTTAGGACATGCTGAGAGGCTTGGAGAACAAAACATTGATGCACACCTTTCACTGTCACCATGACCAGCCGTCAGTTGTCTCTCTGAGAACCGAACCCGGGATTACCGAAGGCCAACTTTTCGGCCAGATTATTGTCAGATTTTACAGTCAACAAGTGAATTTGTCATCAATCTATTAGGCGCTCTTCATTTTTTTCTATGTTCCAGACAATTGCAATATTCGATAAGTTTGGTCGGCTGGTTTACGGCAGTCACGATACGCCGCAGGATTTGCTGGAATATGTTGTGTTTGAGAAACAGATTTCCGAGGAATACAGCCAGTGGAGGATTCACGCGAAAATCGTTTCAGATTCGTTGAAAAGCACCCTTGTTTGCCATCGTACTTCAAGGCTTATTGACGAGCCGCTTAAAACTCCCAATTAGCTAGTTAGTTCCGTTTTTGACTCAGCTTGTAAAATTATTTCCACACATCGTTTGTCTTATTTTAATTGTTTGTGTGTTGAGTCGAATAATGTTGAATAGCATCAGTTATCATATTGGAAACCCCGATCCTATGCAATCGAATTGGGTGGTTAGACTGTCCGTTCCTATTACCTGTTTCAAATTCCTGAATGTTTGATTGGTTAATGTTAAATAACCGAATTGTATAATTGGTTGTGTTTATCTTAATGACATTCTTTCCATTTAAAATCTCATATACCCTAAATACAGCATTACTGGAAGCATTTGTGGTTTCATCCAATAACAACGCGTGGTAAACAGCGTCCACTAAATATAAGAATTTTTTATCCCCTTTTCACGAGCATTCACAGGGACATCAATACAAAAAATAGATAAACTTTATTTTAAACAATTAATGAGCATATAGGCTGAATTTAATTTCAACATTATATGTAGTACACCAAATTTTGGTTGGAAAATAAAGAAAAATGTAAATAAAATGATTATATGGGAAAAATGGAACATGCCGCATACTTACCATGTATAATATATTTAAAAATCATCTATTATGTCCTGTTGGGTTGTCCTAAGTACTTGGACTCCCTCTCTTTTGCGAAGACCCTTTACTTTATTCAAATAAAAAAGCTTTAGGAGTACTGATAGTTATTTGAAACTTATTTGATTGTATGAAGAAACCATGAAAAAGATTTCTTGAATCGGATGTTATTGATTTTTTACATGACACCGAAGACAAACTAAATGAGCTCGAAACCAGTGTGTCATTTGAAATTGCTTCGAATGTTTTATACTGAGGATGTAAAGAAGTGAAAAGCTGACGTAATAGTAACTTCGAAGAAATTGAAATGCTAGTAAAATTTATTCTATATTTCTCAGTAAATAAAGAATTAAACATAAGATATTTATGATTTAGTCGGTACAATTAGTTTGAATTCATCTTTCAACTCTGTATCTTGATAAAGTCGATCTGAAAAATAAATCCGACGCAAGCTGCAATTGGCGTGGATTTTGATACGTGTAACTTGGTAGAACTTTGCACCGTAAAGACTCTGCATTAAACGTCTCATGTCGAACATGATAGTATTCCAGCCAGGTGAGACATTGAGTGGCAGCGATGCCGCAAACGTCTGAGCAACAGTCGTAGAGTTGAAAGTGCTCACTCTAAATCTCCGATTGAAACCTTTATCATCGCCAATTTCTAATTCAAAACTGAAAGCTTTATTTGTATTTTTGAACAGCATGATAAAATAAGGCATCCGAATTGCAAGGATTTCATTTGGATCTTTCGGACAAGAAATGTAATTATTTGCTATGTTTGTTGCTTGGAATTCAAGAACCAATGACTTGATGACGTTGTCAGTGATTCGTTTTAGAGTTCCCGAATTCACGAAAATGCTCCAATTTCTCAGCGGTTTAGATCCAACACTGTAAAAGATGCTCAACTGGCGCTTCTGAAAGGCATTGCTATACATTTATTGAATATTTATGTATTTTTAATAATCAATGATAATTATAAAATTTCATATTTTCAATTAAACAAAATTAAAAACAATATTAATTAAAGGGAGGAGTGACAGTAACCAACATGTCTTAGGATGTGGATTTAGAAATAATAAGAGATTAAACGTAAAAAAATTTACTTTGGATTTCGAATTTTCGAAGAAAAAAAATTTATCAAGCAAGATTATTAGGAATCAATTGATGATTGATTTAAACAAACTCAAAACTTATTTAATACTAGATTTACCAGCATATTTGATATACCTAGTTCTACCATATAAAACACCGCCATTTTGATGGGCTCTGTAGTTTTAGTTTTAACTCTTATTTTTTTAAATTCCATTAACATATTAACGATCTTAATAATAATTTTACACTTATTTCAATTTTCGAACGCTTGACCTGTTTTCCTTTCTTGATATACCATTTATTTTCATTAAGATAAAAAATCAAAAATTTGTGTTGAATTAAAAATAAATTTTTGATTTTATCATATTGAAAAAAACTGAAATTTTGTTATATTTTACTATGTTTTAGCCAATGGGAACCGGAGTAGTGTGAAACACACGAGACGTGTAGTGTCGAGGTGTACGAGGAGACCAGAAAGTCAACAAAACAATTAATTTGATTCAGGATAAATTACTACAAGAGCCGGTCGAACAAACCAAATGTTTTGGTGTAGAGTTTAATTATTATGAAATCATTTAATTTTATAATAAATTAATCTCTAAAAAGAATATTTAAATTGTAAATTAAATAAAAAGTTTTAAATCATGACTTCACATTTTTAAAAAAAGTCGTTCGACATTTGGGAAGCAACTACTCTGGATTTTTAAAGCGATTAGACACGTATTTCGGAAAAAAGATATAAAATAGGCAAGTAGAGAAGCTAGCTACCATAAAGGAAAAACTAAGATTGCCAATTGGAAAACAAATGAATTTAAGGCTGATCGTTTGAAGAACGAAATAAATATAATTGATAAACTATCTAGTTGATGGCATCAACCATGAAGTTCAGAAAAGACGATTTCCATTGGTTTACCTGCCTTAAGTTCCATAAATTAGTGAGCGATACTAAGTGCAAATAAATCAGAACCAAGACATTTATTAACACAATATCCTTTTAAATAAATACAACTTCAACTGAGTTTAAGCTTAAGTGTAATCCTTAAACCAGTTTTGAGATTTTTGATTTCAATCGGATCTCTTTAGCTTATGCCTCTTAAGATCCTGGATTTTTGGTTTTGAAGAGGAAGACTCACTTTAACTCTGATTTAAGCTTTCAATGAAAGAACTTTTATCCAATCTTCTTCATTCATATTCCCGAGACCGATCTGATGTCCGATTTATGTATATTTATCTCATCTATGGTTATGATGTTTCAGAGTTCACACTGGTGACATTTACATGTTTCCATGGCGTAAAACATAGAGCTTCTCCAAGCTTTACATAAGTTTTATCGTCTATTTTAAATTTGGATGTCAGTTATTATGCAAAATTTGTCCAAGAAACTCAAGTTTGTATTGCCAAACATGTTGTGATCTATGATTTGCTGGAACGGAATCTATGCTAATAGCAGTTAAACTTCGATTCCTGAAGGAACAGTGTTATACAAAAATGCGGTTTTTCTGTATCACAGGTAATTTTAAATTTCCCGTGAACTTTATCCACGATAAGTTTCCTGAGTATCTATAGGCACCATCTTTACATAGTAAAGCTCGCATAACTTTCTTATTTTATTGAAATGAAACGTTTAACTGTTGTCCAATAGTATTTTGAACAGAGCAGCATGTTCTATTGATCGAAGATGATCATGAAAGTCCTTGCCATTTTCCGAATTCAACCGCCACTATATTCAGAATCTGATTGGTCCACAATCAAATTCCTTCAAAAATATACAGTTTCTATAACGTGTTGAATCCACTGCTAGTTTCTGCAAAATTTCTGGTACATTCAATTGCCACTTTTAAAATTTTCAGTTGATGGATTGATTCATTTTCACGTTTGATACAGTCCCACAATTTCCATGATTGATAATATTTGGAAGAATGGATCCTTTTTCATATCTGAGAACAATGTTTGATATATTTGAAAATGGTGATCCGTTTGGCAACTCTGTATTAAATCCATGTTTTTATAAACCGGAGCTGAAATTAACATAGTCCTTACATAAGGTTCAAAACCTTTGCCGGTTTCAACCAACATTGTGACTTGAGACATTGTCGTTTATTTTTCAATAATTCAAAACACATCTTATTTTTAATTTATTTTATTGGATTACTGCAAAAACAAATATTTTAAATTGTTGTTTATCTAGCACGACATCCGATAAAATCAGGGCACGCAAAATGGAAATGGACGAAAAATCATCAAAAATAGCTTAATTAGCATTAAATAATATAAAAAGTAGAAAAATACAAAAAATAGGTTAAAAAAATAAAAACATTTAAAAAGAATCAACAAACATTAAATTTTAGCAAAATTAACCTATTTCATCAAATTGGCTCATATTCTAGAAAATAACTATAAGAATTAAGCTTAAAATGTAATTAGAAACTTTAACAAAAAAGAATCACGAAAATCTGACAACTAGGAGAAAAGTGATGAAATATTTATCAACACGAAAAATAAAAGAAGAGAAAAGGAAAATTTTAAATATATCTTATTATTGAAAAGACAAAGATTTGGAAGAATTTTAAGCATATCTTGTTTTGCTTCAGGAAATTTCTTAATGCGATATATATATAACTAATTTTGTTAAAACGATTTGCTGAATTTTAAAAATTATTTTTTTATATACTATTTTATTCTATTAATTATCTTTTATTATGCCCACTCATCGTCGATAGAATCCAATGTCGATATTTGTCACTTCCTAACAAGGGGAGAAAAGAAATGTATTTATTATCTTATGCATTTTAGGTATATACCCAATCCAATTCACAAGAAAATATCATGTAATTACCTACTATTCTCGCACTATGATTAAACAAAATATTTAGAAATTAAACTACAGTTTTTATTATATTATCACTATTTAATTATAATTAATAAAATAATTCATGTTTTTTTAATGTTTATAATTCTCATTCACATGCCACGCAAAGGAACAAGTCAAAGCTCCTGAGAACGGTCATTGAATTTCAAAAAATTAAGCCAAAAAGAAATGGGAAATTGTCTAATAAAAGTTCAGGAAATAGAATTTTGTTAATTGAAAATAAGAATGTTTTCATGAATTTAGTTTTGTTTTTTTATTTTGTTGGGCTAGCACTAAATTTTGTTTGAATGGATTGGAAATAACACGCAAACACAACATGCAGATTTAAAATCAGACCCATAAAAACCAAATAACCACCGTAAAATGCAAGAAAGACATAACTAAAAATATAAAATCGAAAAAATATAAAAGTAAATCAAAATAAATAACAAGTGCATCAAGATCCCCACGAAATAACATAAAAACAACATAGTAACATAAAAATTGACCGAAAATTGACAATTTACGTAAAAGCATAAAATTAACGAAAAAGTTGAAGAAAATAAAATAATTTCGATCAGAAATGAGTTAAATAAAAATCTATAGAATAAATTGTCAAATAAAATCGAGAAAATAATAAAAATTAGAATTAGATTAGACAAATAATATCAAGGTCAAATTTTGTTTTATCGCATCAAATTTAACTCGCAAGGTTAGGGTCACAGAATAGGTATAAATACCAATCCATTTTCACATAATTTTAACTAAGTAACCGCTCAATCACTTGAGTAAACATAATCACTTATCGCTGAATAACCATAATCACTTGTGAGGAATCGATTGAAAATAAGTATTATCTCAAACTTTTAGAACCGAAACTCTAAGACGAATCTATTATGGTGGGTTACAGGGTCTCGTTATTTGTTTAAATTGTCCTGTGGTTGCCCTAGTAACGCAATACAAAATATTTCTAGCTACCACTCGGCACCCGTTGCTAGGCAACGTTGGAAATGTGTTCGAGTGGGTGGATTGTCCGCAAAAAGTGAGCATCATTACTAATACTGTAATTGCTCGGACAACCCTCGGGTTCACGAGCTGTCGATAGAAGACCTATGCTCGCTTTGCTCTGTCCCTTGTGTAAGAAAGTTCAAGATCGGATTTGTGTTGACTGTTGGAGATGGAACGATGGTTTGAGAATGTAGTACAAGTATTCCGGATGATGGCCTTATGCACATCGTAACTTGAAATTGAATCAACAGTGAATGCAACTTATTTATTCAAATCAGCAAAAAAAATATAATATTCATGAACTAAGGTGATAAACTTGGGGGTCGTGCTGCCCGGCGTCGGGCACGCTCCTTGCGTCCCGGCCGACGATTGTTTGATGGAGTGGCGGACTGGTTCGTAGATTGAGGATCTTTATACGGCAGTTGTGACAGGGCGAAGACAAGCGGGTACGTCACCGCTTCCCCCTCACGACAGACTGCTAGGGCGACCTCCAATCCCCTGATTTGAGTGCGCAGGCTCTGATTAAGCTGTCGCTCTTCCGCCCAACCCTTTTGAGCTGCTGTGAGCCTATGATAAAGAGTTTTCATCTTTTTCGGGTCTGACCAGGTTGCCTTGATTTTTTGCACTTCTCCAGTTATTTGGATTATCTGGGTGAGTAGATTGGCATTCTCATCTCTAGCTCGATCCAATTCGGTTTGCAGAAATTGGATGGTTGCCATTACTATAATAAAACAAAAATCTTTAAATTTTTTTATGGACTCAAATAAAACAAAAAGAAAAAACTCTGATTAATACAAACATAATCTTTCGCATAAATCCATTTTTCAGAAAAATTAAGACGAACGACGTTAAAATCCTTTAAAATTTAATCACATTTATAACAAATTATCGTGTATGTCCTTTGTCCGAGGAGTCAGGGTTCTTCGCAGAATTGTCTTTTTAAGCCCTTCCTCTGAGGAGAAACCGGAAATGGTCGTCGGGTATCGCGGACCTGTCGAGGTGGATGAGCCTCCGCAATACGCCCGACGCGGATGTCCTCTTCGACGTTCGCGAGGTACATCCTTGCTTTGACTACGTTCAGGTCCACTTGCTCCTGCACCCTTTCCCATTGAGTGAGGAGGTTCCGCGCGTGGTCGCGGATTTCTTCGACAGGGTATCGTTGTTCGTTGGGCCAACAAGGGTCCTTTTCCAGGCCCAATATCTGCCAAGTGGTGGGATACGACCTTTTTGGTTGAAGCTCTTTGATGATGGCGGTTGCCATTTGTACTCCCTTCAGATGCGGTTCGTCAGCTACTTGGGTGGAGATCCAGTCGAGTGGCATGATTTCTTCTGAAATGTCATTATAGTTAGATAAAGGAATAAAAAGTTAATCTATCTAAATCGTCCGCATGATTCAATAGTCGGTTATTTAGGGTTCGCGGAAAATAAAAATTTGATTATCACTTTATTAGTTGCTCTAGAAATGCTATACTAAATTCATTTGGGGTTTATGGAAAATAATTCCTAATGTAAAAGCTGCTGAGGGGAAATACTTCTAGAATTCGTGAAACGGGAATAATCGTTACTAGATATTCGAGAAAAAATTCATCGCAATCGCGGATCATGATCTTTATCCAACAACAGTAAATTTTCCTATGATAATTTGTACCCTGAAATCTACGCGGTATTTACTCATTTTACTTCGCTGTTAATATTTGGGTTAATAGGTTACATAATAAGTGTAATATTACAATTTGAATTATCCAAATCTAAATTTTATTAAATTCCGTTAAGTCTTTAATGGTTAACGCGTTTTTTAAGCGACATAAATACGACTGTTCGTCTATGACATTTATGATGTAAATTTATTCCATTAGTTACCCTAATTCATGATCCTCCTATATTTTGTAATGGCTATAATAATTTTAAATAAAACGGTACATCATTGCTACAACTAATCGATTTATGGTCATTTAAAGCTTAATATCAGTTTATTTATCATCCAAAGGCTTTATATTTAGTAGGATACAATTATTAATTAACTAATTTTAATTTATGGATTACTTTAGAAAGATCATTAATTAAAAGGTCTATAACATTATGAAAATTAAGTTAATTAAGGGGATTTATGTAATATTATGTAATTTTATTAACTAGAATACCTATAATACTAATGATTTGTGAGACTAAAGATGTGATTATATTTATTAACAAATAGAATACAAAAAAATGATTATTGTACTTAACGTTGAAGTAAAGGGGTTTTATCGTATCGGAATTAATTTGTGCGGGAGGCCATGATTTACTATGATGTGAGTAATCACTCAGGTTATCGAAATTAAGTTTAATCCAGAGGGTTTTCCTATTGACTCTCTCGGGTTCTCATTTGGCGGTGGAAGACTATACTGTTTTTGGATCTGAAATTTTCTATCTAATACTCGGGTAGTATAATTAAAAATTTCGTTAATAAAATCAAAAAATTTACTCATCGGAAGGACCTCTGCGATATCCAAGGAATCGGGTTCTAAATATTCTTTTTGATTACTTGGTGATTGCATGATTTTTAACTAGATTAAAATGATGCACTTTTCCCCGATGGCATGTAATATATTAGTGGCGGGTGTGTAAGAGCGTAACACACTTCTTCCGTTTTATCTTTGTGGTGCGTGCCTAATGATCGGGGTAGGTAAATATGAATGAAATGTCGATTGCAGCGTGACAACGGCGATGTGGGTGTTTATATTGATTGATCGGCGGAAATGTCGGCGAGTTTTATTAAGGCAATTTTGTTTATCACATGGATTATAAATTTATTGAATTAGTCTCAGATTAATTGGATTTGGAATTTGGAATTTCGGATTTGATGTGTTATCTGGTAAGTTTTGTTTAATTAATCTCTACCATAATGAGTTTTCTCTAGCTGATGTTGAATGAAATTCAGAGTACAATGCGAATGAATTCGGGGAACCAATTCACCCTGACATTTCCCAGGAGATCCTTAGTTCCTTAGTGTTGGCTACGTCTGCGTTTTGGATTGTCCTTATCTCTTACTGCTGATCACACGGTCGATTTATCGGAAAATTTGTTGATTTCTTAATTCTGTCTGACCGTCGGGTAAGTTATAACATAAGTTTAATTAATTAATTTCGGTATGAATTTTTGGGATGGTTGTGGTTTCCTCATTAAATTTTTATAGCAGACAAATTCAGTCAGAGTTTATTCGTCGGGTCCATTTTTCTCCTTTTGGATATTATAAGTCAAGTTTTTTAGCGGGTTTTCGTGATTTACTCAGTGAAGACTCTGTTCAGATTTTATTTTCCAATTTGGTAGTATTACTAATTATCAATTACGACAATGAATGAAAATTGGATTTGGGTATGGATAGAGCTCTGGTCTAGCCAAACCTTCAACAAAGTCGGGTCGCTACACTCATCGTCTGGAATCTTGAGTTGTGATCATGATTTATCGTAAGTCTATCGTATCGGTATGATTTTAATAGAGTTTTGTTGGTTTCAGATATTTCATGCCTATTTGCTGTGTAGTGAAGCTGGTTTGGTAAGTGGATGTTCCTCATTTTTAATTGAATAAAGGTTTAAAAGGTCTCTAATTTTGTCTTTAATTTTTAAAGGATAATATTTAATTTACTTTATCTCTAAACTTTTCCTAAATTCTGTAAACGTTAGGTCGAGAATCTCCAAGCATAAAACTGGGAGGGATTTTGCTATAGTTAATTTATTGAGTCTTTACATCAATGTGGTTATTCATGAGGTTTATAACAGCTGCATTTTCTTGTTCTTACTTAAATAATTTTGATCGATACTTAACGGAATAATAATAGCTTACGATGACTACTTTATTGTTTTAAACACAAGACAATTTCTATATGTTATTTGATTTTAAATGTAAATCTACATCCTGGTTCCTGGCAACCACTGGAACCCATAATTTATATGACTTCGTGACTCCTATTTGGCTTTATCAAGTGTTGTATGTTCGTAGCAATCGCTCAATATCTAAAATTATTCTATCCTCTTGTCAATCGTTTCAACGACTTACAGTAATAGTTTGAAACTATAGTTGATTTTAATTAGCAACGATTTCGTTCTTTATTCCCGTCACCTTTCCCTTGGTTGACCTTAGGCGCGTTGTGTTCATATTATAGTTAATGAGTGCCCACTGGACTACTCGGTGTGGTGATTTTGAGCCGTGTGTAGAGTAGTTTAGGTCGAATTTACAGAAATCGAGAAACGAGGAAGTAGCCACAAGACCTCTTCCTTATTCCTCCTTTCTTCTATACGAGATAGTATTGACGTTCCGATTCCTGCGTTCCTCACGCCGGGTCTTCACGGGCAAAGATCATTGGCGATATTCCACGCACTTACACGAGTCTGAATAATATGTGGATTTTACTAACTTGTGATGTGTCTTGGCTGTGGGCCGGAAAAATTTCGACAAAAAATGATTAAAAAAAGTTAAGTTGAATGATATTAATAATTTATTAATAATAAAACAATATAATAAATACTTGATCCATCGAACAATTCATCATACAAAATACTACTCTCCCCACGCCGACATCCAAGCAGAGCTCCATCGAGATTGCGAGGACACGACGTGGAGAGAGAGTTCCAAAATAAAACTCACCCTAAAATAGATTTTAAATCAAGATTCGTAAAACGATTTTTGATATCAAAAAAATGATGATTTGGTTAAATTTCATGTGAAAATCCATCGGTATATATACCTATTTTTTGTCCCTAACCTTGCGTGTTCTTTTTGATTTAGTAAAACAAATTTTGACCTTGGATTTTTCTAGTGTATTCTAATCTTAATTTTTATTGTTTTTAAATTTTATTTGACAATTTTTCTTTAGATTTTTTAATTGAATTATTTCTAATTCAAATTATTTGATTTTTATTTCATTTTCATGAAATTTGGTATTTTAATAAATTGTCAAATTTCGGTCAAAATCATTGGGTTTTCGTGTTATGTTTATATTTAATTCGTGCGGATCTTGGTGCATTTTGTTATTATTTAATTTTACTTTTGTGTTTATTATTTTATATTTTATTATCTTTTTCCTCATATTTGATAGGGTTTATTTGATGTTTTAATAGGTTTGAATTTAAATTTGCATGTTATATTTGCATGTGTGTTATCGATTCATTTAAACATTTACAAGGCCGTTTGTGTTCTGGCCCAACAAATGTAAATCCAATAACGAATGTAAAAATTTAGTGGTAAAATTCACCATTAAAATCTTGATAGCCAGTAACTCTATAAGTAATATGGGATAAACGAAATTCACTCACCGATAACGCATAACGGGACATCCGTAGAAGTAGGATTGAATACATGATCAGTTTAAAAGTGCAAATACCCCAGCTAGTAAGTTCACTCAATACTGATAATCATCCAACCACCACACAATCAACCGAAAAGTAGATGCATATAATAAATGAAAACGTATGTTACAAATCCACGAAAGGAAAGCAAAAAACCAATTCATGCAATATATGTATTCATAACATTCCTTGGATGTACGCCAGTCGAGGTAGAAATAATCATGATTTAAAATCACTTGGTAATGTACTAATTTTATTGCCACGTTTCGACACAAGCTCGAGAACAAGAGCGAGGTTCATAGTATCACGAGGCGTTCGTCCAATCTACATCGCATTCGTCAGCAGGACGAAGGGGCTCTGCTAAAAGCAAAAATAGGATATAAATAAATATACAAAAGAAAACTGAATTAAGAGGAAGTTCAACTAATAAATTATTAGAACATACAGAAATAAATGTTACCTATCAATACAACGAACCAGAAATGATCCGAGCCTCAGACCTTTGACGATGAGTGACACTGAAGTTATAGACGTCAGTGATCGAACCAAGCAGCCGCAAATATACAAAATCAAAGGAATACAGCATAACAAAATGACCAAAGATAACGAGAATTGAAAAGAAGCCAACTTATCTAATTCAAATTAGGAAACAAAATTCGACTGCACATCGACCCATATGGAGAGAGACAGAAAATTTCTATGCTACTGCAGTAATACCAACAACAGTGCCACGGAAAATCTCTACCCTCAATAATCAATTGAAGAAAAATTCAACGTCGACCAATCAGCAAATGCCAACGGACTAAGAACTCTCACCCGTTAGCGTGGGATGAAAATCGATCGGTCATATATATACGTAGCCGATTTACAACGAGCATCATTATTTCGTCGAACTATGTACAAAATTGCAGAAGCCAACACAAGAGAGCTGAGACAAATGCAAACAGAACAGGCTAGAGGAAATCCGAACAATTCCTAGGAAAGATATGCCTTCGCAAAGGCAACCGCAAGTCCGCCCAGACAGGGTTGAATCTTCCCGGATATGCGTTCATGAAGAATTTCGTGTAGAAAACCCTTCGGCAGGTAAGGCCGTCCATTCATTTGATAACTTAGAATTTTCTTTTTAATATAATTTTTCAATTAGAATTGCAATTAATTATCCATATTAAAGTTTTGTTGTTGTATATAATATAAAATTTTCAAATTTAGTTAGTTAACCTCACCATTGGTTGTAAACACCACATTCTTACATTTAATATACCTTTAAATTTTGAAACAGTCATACCACAATCAATTACCGATACTAACATTCGTAATATATTTTCTAAAAATTGGGAGGAATGATGTAACCTCTTAATTGTATCTTCGTAATCAAAATGTTTTTAAATTCGGGGATAGTTATTTGATTGCACCATAAATTGACCACGTTATATTTTTTTTTGCAATTAATATATTTTTAAAAGGAGGAATTAGTCGTTTGAGATTATAATTGGCTGCAACATGACAAAAACTCATTTTCCAGAGGAACTTAAATCATGTAAATGTAGAGTAATGCATCTAGGCTATTTTAATTAGGTCCGTATGGACATTGTCTTGAAACGAATTACGCTAAAATGATTGTTCTGTTCTTCTAAAATGTTAAGACGAGCGGAGCAGCGCTGAGATTCCTTTTTGGACAACGTCCGTATTTCAAGCCGATGAATGGTCTTCAGGATAATATGTACAGTAAGATGCGTCAACTACCGTCGGTCAAGTTACGTACGCCATGATACAAGGAACAAATATTTAATTTTTTGGAAGTTTATGCAGGTTAGAACAAGTAAGTCTATTCAGTCGCAACAAGGAAGTTGGGGTCAGATTCCACAAACCGTTTGGTTAGGAGTAGGTTAAAGACAATGGCTAGTACGCAAAGAGATAAGTGGAAACGAATCCGGTTTGAAATCGATACAGGTAGAGCAAGATGAATTAGTAGTGACGCACCACCCTATATGAGTAATTAAACTACATAATTAAACAGGTAATTAAGGAACCCGAAGTGCGAATAATGAATATTAATCTAATGAATGCGACGTTAATTAAGATGATCCATTATTATCGATAACAGGTAACTCCAGAAGGCAATGGAGTGATGTCGATCGTACTACGCTGACAATCTCAAGCAGGTTTGCGGTGAGCTATCGCCAGGCTCTCTGGGATCGTGGGTACTCCATATCAACCTATGGTACCCCCGAATGGCCAAACCGGAACTCAAGTCTGCGGGATGGAGATACGAAACTGCTGAGCATACTAATCAAGAGAGAGCCAGGGAGAAACCCGGCTCGTGAAATTCGTCAGGCGGCGGAAGGAGAGCTCCACAAGTTCAAGCAACTAGAACGACAGCACCGACATTTGGCTAACAAGCAACGGGACCGATTAGCACGAATCAACAGAGATATCGCCAGCGGGCGCATTCCGAGTTCGGACGGATACCTGCCAAGTTACGGGGTAGCCTATAACCCAGAGGATCCAGCACTTTTGGAGCTCGATTCGCCAGTCCATCTGGTTGTCCAGATATAAGGGAAATACTGGAAGACAGAGGGACGGAAGAACACGCCTACTCTCGAAGGCGTCTGACACGAAAACAAATTGTGAATGGAATAATGTTGTAATTGGATAAAATAAACGTTTTTCTCGATTTTTGATTTGATTTAATTGCACAGAATTCAGTTTAAATAAGAAAGTTTTGCTATAATATTAATTCACGAAGAGGTGATAAGTTGAGGTATTTAGATAAGATATAATGGGTAGCATTTATTCATCTAGGAATCAATAAATGATCTGGATATTGTATTTAATAATTTGTATTAATATTAATAATATATTGCAGCTATGGATGCCATCCAGGAAATTGGATCGGAGTTGAAGAAGCTCCGTCGGGAGAACAGTAGCTTGCACAAACAGAGCATCAAACTTAGCAACTAACTCCCGAGTGAAGCGGCTGTATCAAAAGATAGATGCAGCCCACAAGGGTTGGCGATCGGAGAAGGCCTTAAATCAGGCCCAAAAGATACAAATTCAAAGATTGGAGGTTGCTATGGCAACAAACCAGGAAGGAAGGGCAGTTACTTACCCTCTGGTATTTGCCCGGTACAAATCGCCTACCAGAGCCAGGCACGAGACCGAGAAGAGCCGAACAAGAACGCCGGAAGCTGCAAAAACAGCACAAAGACTAAGTATCCTGTTATGTGATTGAACTTTTGCCGAGACTAAAATGTATTGCGTTACAAATAAAAGTATTTTCTTCTAATTTGGTTGTTTTTACAAGTCAAACGTTTTGTGAATGAAAATAATCCATCTGAGAAGTGAATTACAATTAGCGTTAGTAATATATAAATAAGCAAGACGAGCACATACCCTCCATCGATAGCTCGCTCAACCAGCTGTAGACCGGGTCTTAGCAGATTTGGAAAAAAAGCTCATCTTTGACGGTAGCAGAACCATTGGTTACAGTACCAACGTTGCTTAGCAACAGGTAACCACTGGCAGGCACATAATATTGTATGATGGGGGTCAAGGTCATAGATACCACTAATCCCAAAATTTCCTTTATTTACATTTATTTTAAAGGTTTTAATTAAATTCTAAGAAAAATAAAATACAAGACGAAATTTTATTGAATATAAAAATGTAAAAATATAAAAATTTTCTCAACTTACCAATAATAACAGGGATAAATTCAAAATTCCACCATTGAAAAAATAAAAATTCCTCGAAAATTCTTCTAACAGAAATCTAAAAAAACCAATAATCAGTGAAAGAGAAAATGAATTAAAATTTCCTCTCACCCAGAGTAGTAGTGGAAAAGTAAGAAATTCCGTTTCTATTTGAATTTGGGATCTTAAAGGGAAGGTGTCGCGAATTTAATGTTTTTGACTACACTTTTGGTTAAAACCACATAATTAGGACCTCTTATATATGTCATTTGACCACAAAATTTGGAAAACCCATAAAATAAATAAAACTCCATCAAAAATAAATGAAACTATCACTATTCCATGAGTATATTTTTATAATGGAATCATAAATCATAATAGTCAATGTTCCAAACCGATTATCAATTTAATTAAAATATATATATTGGTGGGTTACAGGGTTTCAAATCTTGCTTATCTTCCGGTGACCCTAGTAACGCCATACAAAAATTACTAACTGCCACTTGGCACCCGTTGCTAGGCAACGTTGGTAATGTGTTCAAGTGGTGGACTGCCCGCAAAAATTGAGTATCATTAGCTAATACTATAGTTGCTCGGACAATCCTCGGGTTCACGAGCTGTCGATAGAAGACCTGCGCTCGCTTTTACTTATTGGTCCCCTTGCGTCTAAAATTCTATCGTCTATCCAGCTAGTTTATCGGCGTCAGTTTGAGAAGACAAAATAATAGTGGTTTTATTTAATTCCTCACAATGTTATTATTATATTAAAAAAAAATTTTTTTTTTTTTTACTAGTACAGAAATGCAATGAGAGATGTACAGAAAACAATATATTTAACAATAGTCTATTTCTCTACGACACATTGATTGGAGAGTCGAGCGGCTCGACGTTTAGCTCGCTCCTTGCGACCAGGTCGTCGACTAGATGTTGAAGGAATTGTTGGAGTGGGGTTTTCGACAGGGGTTGGCATTGCGGATGGGGTCGGGTTCACTTCTCGGTATGCTAGTTGAGCCGGGGCGAAAACTAGAGGGTAGGTTACCGCTGCCCCCTCTTGACTAGCGGACAACGCTACCTCTAGCCCCCTGATTTGGGTCTTCAGGCTGGTCACCAATTGCCTTTCTTCGGTCCACCCCTTCTGAGCTGCGGCTAACTTTTGATACAGCGGCTTGACCCTGGTGGGGTTAACCCACGTAGCTTTGAGTTGTTGTATTTCCCGAACCAGGTGTATGAGTTGGTCGTGGAGATCCTTGTTTGTCTGTCGCGCTCGAGTTAACTCGTTTTGTAATAGCTTTACGGGATCCATTTCTAAAATAGTACAAATGAATTGGATGGCGGCTAATGTAAATACGAATAGTTTTATTTAAACAATTTTTTAAAAGGAAAGTTATGATAAGGATAGAAAAAATGAGACAGAAAAACTTTGTTCTTTGAAATCGATCACAATAATAAATGTCCACATCAATAGAGTTACTCCTCCGTGAAGAATCGCTTAATTCCCTCTTCCGGAGCATATCCCGAGACCACGAGCACCGGTCGCTTGAGGTTTCTGATCGGTCTTGGAGAAGGCGGGTAGCTGTCGGCCAGTCGTCCGGTCGCTATGTCATCTTTGACATTGGCCAGGTAAGATGTGGCCCATGCCACATCAGCCTCGATTTGTCGCTGATGCTGCAGCAGGCCTTCCAGGAGCTCTTGGGCCTGCATTAAAATATCTCGTGACGGATTGGGTTCGTCCGCCGTCTTCCGAAATCGCTTCATGAACTTCTCTGGCGACATCTCCTCCGGGTGATCATCTATAGGCACCTCAGGGTATCGTTCCTGGTATACCCGACTCCAGGCTTGTCTCCATTGTTCTACAGTGTGAGCGGGCATATCGATCATGGTTCTAATGTGTCCTGAATTAAAAATATATGTTTATTCTATCTTTCTCCGTATATTTAATAGTTTGCAAAATGAAGTTACTCTCGTCCTGTACGAGAGAACTCACTAGCTTGAATTTACCTACATTAGGTGTCTGAGTACCCTGTGAGTATGGTAGCCGGTAATGTTGATAATTCTAGTGTCGTGCGTTAGGCCAGTAGAGTTTTGCGGTTCAGTAAAACAATATGGTATTATGTTTATGACTGCGTCTGTCTTATATGGGGGTATATTAGCAGCGTAAAATTCGCATGTGTATCTGTTCATGTAAGAAATGTAATAATTTTATCACTTCAGTTTGAAGTGTTTTCAATGCAAACAGTAAATAAAAATGGGGCTATGTATTGAACTATTTCGTAAGAGATTATTATATTTGGGCTTTAGTTTATTGTCGAAATCGTTGACGGGATTCTTGGTTGTCAAATTTCAGAGCGGAAACGAAGTGATTTGATTTTCGGTGATTGACGAATTCTCGTCAAACGGCATGAACCGGACATCGAATTCGGTTCATCGATCATGGTGAATTACCGGATGTGACAAAGATTGGTTAGATTTCGCTACGCCAGAATGTTTATTTTAAGCGGATAAAGTTGTTTATCCGGTTTGCTCATATTTATTGTGGATTCTCATATGAACTTTTCAAGTAGGTGAAAATACTTTATTAACATCATTTAATTTTCTCGTTTTAAGGATCATTAGTTATCGGGTTGCAGATTGGAGTTTTGGGTCAAGAATATTCTGGAAACTTTCTCTGCGTTCATTGGGGGACGTGGTCAAAACAAAATCAGTGGTAGGTATTTCTCATGGTTAAGTTAGCTAGTTATTAATCGCTTTATTTTTAGGGTTCGAAATTTATCGACACACAATTTTTGGGTGATTGCCACTCTGTTAATGCTGAGTTCGAAGTATTCCTCGTGATCGCTCTATTCCCTGATTCGACGATGAATTTTTTGTGTTTCACGGGATGAATAAAATCGCTTCATTTACAAATTTTTATTCTAATCAATAAATTCTTTGATCATTTGGTTTTGAATTAGTTAATCATGATAATTTCATCTATGGTTGACCTCGTTAAACAAATAATATAGATGGTTTATTCGGATAATTCTTGGTTATCATTTTGTTCAATTCATGTCTCAATTCCGTGATCATCAAGTCAAAGGTCCCTCTCTCTCATTTCGTGGATTTGTTGGACTCATTTACATATGAATATTTTTTATTACTCAAGCGGAATTGGATGTCTATTGATGGATCAATTGATTATATCCATAATTCTCTGTATGAACTTACAATAATCTCTAATCCACATGGGTTGATTTTAGTTCTGAAATTTCATCAAGAAGGACCTTGCCTGCTGATCACGAAACTGATTCGAGTTTGAAATCAATTTGTTTAATACAATACGCTTAATTAACAGTTTGGTGATTCGTAATTTTTATAAATTGTTCTTTTATTCGGGTATTTGTTTTTCAGTAAGCATACTTTTAACTACTTATCCAATTCGAACATTTGTCGTTATGGTGAAATGGTCAAGAGGTTAAATCTCTATTACGTTAAGCAACCGTTATCTATTAAATGACTATTTGGTTTAATAAATTGACGAGTCAAATATTTTTACAAGATTCTTTACGGTACAATTTTTACTTTAAATGGCTGGGTGAAAATCAATGGATTATTTATCAATTTGAATACTTAAACTACGGTATTAAATTTCTTTACGTTAATTAATTAACGTCGACGAAGTATTTGCTGAATGATTGATATTCAATTAAAAAACGATGGATTATTAAATGAACACTTGATGATTTATTTTCGTTTCTTCGAACAATATTAAATGAGTTATTTATCAAATGAAAATTTCAATGAATTAATCATCAATTCACAACCAATGAATTACTTATCAAATCAATGCGTTAATGAGTTTTACTTTAAGCAATAATTAAGTTAAAATCAGTGAATTATTTATTAAATGGTTATCTAATTTACGGTGTAATATTTCAATGAGTTAATTATCTTTACATTAATCAATCGATGAGCTATTTATTAAATGAATATTAAATATTTTACTTTAATCAATGAGAATCAATAAATTATTTATTAACTGATCCCTGTTTATTTATTTGACTCGCCAATTTAATTTTTGTTTGAAATATTAATTTGAATTATAACAACGATTTCCATTTTAATTAACCCCAGTTCCAATCCCTTTTAATAAGCCTTAAGCGCATTCTGTGTTTACATTATATTTACTGAGTGCCCACTGGACTACTCGGTGTGATGATTTTTAGCCATGTGTAGTATGAGTTAAGTCGATTTTACAGAATTGAGAAACGAGGAAGTAGCCAGAGACTTCTTCCTTATTTCTCGCTTCAGCTATAGGGATAATATTGACGATCCAACACTGCGTTCCGCACGCCGGGTCTTCACGGGCACAGATCATTGGCGATATTCCACGCTCTTACACGAATCTGAATTGTGTGTAGATTTTATTTACTTGCATTATGTTTCGGCTGTGGGCCGGAAAAATTTCGACATATTTCAATTAACAAATTATAGATATATAAGAAACAAATTATACATAATAAAGTTTATTAATTATAAGAAAAATATAACAAGTTACCCTTCCAATTCATAAAAAATTTGCATACATTCACATAATAAACCAAATGCCTCTCTTCCCACGCCGACGTCCGAGCAGAGCTCTACAGAGATGCAAGACACGGGGCGTGGAAAGAGGGTTCCAAAATCAATGATTCTCACCTAAAATTCTGAAAATAGATTTAAAAGATTCAAATAATTTGAAAACACGGAGTAATTTCAAAAATAGTTTCTAGTCTTAAAAATGGTTTAAAACTGGTTTAAAACTGGTTTTCGAAAAATGGTTCACTTTAATGTGAAAATGGATCAGTATATATACCTAAATTTTTGGTGTGTAAAATTTGATGTAGTAAAACAAAATTCGACCTTGTTGTTTTCTAGCAAATTCTAATATTTATTTTTATTATTTTTCGATTTTATTTTATAATTTCTTATTTAGAATTTTATTTGAATTATTACTAATTCAAATTTTCCGATTTAAATCTTGCTTTAATGAACTTTAACTGATTTCTCTAATTTCGTCGAATTTGTCGTGTTTTCTTGCTATATTTGTGTAGGTATCGTGCGGATCTTGGTGCATTTTGTTAATATTTTATTTTATTTTTATGTTTCTTAATTTATATTTAATTCTTTTATTTCTCAGATTTTATATGGTTTAATTGGTGTTTTGAGGTTTTATTTAAATTGCGTGTTGTGTTTGCGTGTGTGTTTCTGATCCATTTAAACATTTTGAAGGCCGTTTACGTTTTGGCCCAACATAAAACACTCGGGGGTCCGTAAAATTGCGACCCGCAATTTCAATTGATTTCAAATTAATACATACAATTCCGTTTTCAATATTCATAAAAAGTTTTTACGGTATGGTTAAATCATCAAGATAAAGATGGACTTAAGGTCCTACTACGATACATTATCAAATAAAATCAGATAGTTCAGTTTTTTAATATCAGTGCAAGTTTTGTAATATCAGTTCAAATCAATGTAAATCAATACGCGTTAATTAGTTCAAATCAATGTAAATCAGTTATATTTGGCTTCGAATGAATCACTGACGGCTTGGGTTTCACTTTCAAGCTGGGCTGATCTTGAAGGGTGATTGATAGAAATCTGCGAGAGTCTTGTCGTTTCGTTGGTTTTGTCGATTTTTCGAATTTGGGTGAACATTCTTCTGAATTTTTGAATTGGGGTATTTTGCCTTTGCTTGTTTTTTTGTTAGGCCGAGGATGAGACAGCATGTAAAGAGTATTATGTTGAATATTATACTAATCAGTAGTATAAGTTTGATTGATGGATTTGTTGTATGGGGTTCATTTTCCTGCCCCACTCGTTTTCCTAGTTGCTTTTTAGTTAATAGGACGATCTTTTGAATTTCTTGGATTGGTTTGTTTTTGGGATTTGCTTTGGCTGTTCTTTGAATTTGTCTGATGATATTTTCTAGGGTTTTCTTTATTTCTCGATTCTCATTTTTTATATATTGGTTATTTCTTCATTATTTTTCAGTAGGGGTTGTATCATTATTTGGGTTTTCTCGATATTCTGTTTTATCTCATCCTTGTTCTCTTTCATGGGGCATTGTATACATTGTAGTTTTATTTGCTGACATTCTTCATTATCGGGATTGCTACAAATTTCTTTGTAATCGGCACAGGTGCTGTCTTCTCTTCTGAAGGGTTGGGATCTCTCGCATTTTTCTAATGGGTTTTCAGTGTCACATTTCCTCATCATTATTATTATTATCATTGTGATCCATAACGTTGGGTTCATGGTTTTCATTTCTAATATATCTCAATCAATTTTCACATCTATTTACAATTTTATTCAACTATATACAGTGGAGTTTAGCCCTTTTTACTCTTTCTCTCTTTCTGGGGTTGAGTGTCTCTCGCACTCTTCTTTAATCTTATTTTCTGAAAATCTCATTATCAGGACTTGGGCTTTTATTAATCGCTCGGTTAGTTTTGGGAGTTCTTTTAATCGTTCTTTACCTTCTTTGATTATTCTTTGTTGATTATGAATTTTCATTTGAAGATTTCTTTCTTTTGTTTGTTTTCTCCTGAGTTGACGTTTGTAGTTGACCCGCTTGGTTGTTTGTTTTTCCAGCTTTCGTCTCGCTTCCTGGAGCTGATCTGTTAATGTTCTAATTTCCCCTTGGGCTTGTTGATGGCTCTCTTTTATTTCTCTGGCTTCTTTACAACTGTCTTCTAGTTGTATTACGTATCTCTGTTCGCTTTTTCTGCTGTCTCGCATTCGTTCTGCTTCGGTTTTCCAATAGTCTTCCAGGATTACGCGGGTTTTTATTTCAGCTAATTCTCGTTTCAATTGTTCGTTTTCTCTCTTTTGATTTCTATTTTCCCCCATGCTGGATGTTAGTTTTCGCTTTATCGTATTGGCTAACTGTTTAGATTGTATTAATTGTTGATTTATCCGAGCGATTTCTGATTCTTGCTCCTCCACTATTTCTTGCCACTCTTTTCTTTCGGCTCTCCATCTTTTACTATAATACCTCAGTGGGTCTTGCTCGATTGGTTCTGCTAATTGAATTGGGTTTGGTACGTATTCTCCGTCTTCTAGATTCATTCGGATTTCTATTTCATTTGGATTCATACTAAATATACATTGGCTACAATTTTTTTTTTTTTTGTTTTATAATTTTTATTGTTTTTATTATCTTTTTACACTTTTTACAATTTTTCTTTTTAAATTTACGCTATCGTTTCGTCCGTCTCCCCGAATCCTTCATCGGGTTCGGCGGGTACTTGAGTTGGCATTTCCGTCGGATATAATGGCATAAGCAGGATTGGTGGTCGGTTTTGCAAGGTATTTATCTCTTCACGCAAGGTATTTGATATTTGTATCTCTTCGTCTAAGAGATAAGCAAGATATTCCGTATTTTCCGTTAGTTCTTCCACTTGCGTTTCCAATCGATGCGTATTTTCCAAAGCTTTTAACTTTTCAATCTCTCTTCTCAGATTTTGTTCATTTTCCTCATATCCTTGCTTTATCGCTTTTATCTCTGCTTCAACTTGTTCTTTCAGCTGCTCGTTGACTTCGAGTTGATGTCTCAACTGGATTTCTTTGAATACTACAACTCCTCGGTGTCCGTTCACCTCCTGCTGGAGTTCTGTTATTCTCTCGTTTAATTGTTGGTTTTGTCTTTTTTCGTCTGTAAGTTGATTTCTTGCTTCTGCTGATATCTTGTACATTTCGTTGAATTGTTGTTCGTATTCCTTTTCGTGTCTCCTGAGCCTTCTTATTGTGCCTTGTCTGATTTTTTCCCGAAATTCTAAGTTTTGGACCTGCTCGTTTAGTTCCTCGATTGTTTCTTTCTGTACTTCGACTTGTTCCCAAAGTTCCCAATCTTCCATATTTAGTATCCTTTTGGGTAACGATCTTATCTCTTTCTTGGCTTCTTGAAAGTGCTCTTTCCATTTTTTCGCCTCTCTTTTTATTGCTTTTTCTTTGATCTCCGTTTTCCATTGTTGTTTTTGTTCTTTTCGGTGAGCTTCGTCCTGCTCGATTTGCATCTCTTTTACTCTGGTTTTTTGGTACTCAACTTCCTGCTCTAGTTTCATTATATAGCTAGATTGTTTTGCGTTGGCGTCCTCCCATAATCTGCATTCTATTCGCCATTTTCTTGCTTGATCAGTTATCTGAGTCAGCATTCTCTCTTGTCTATCGTCTCTGGGCTCTCTTATTTTCTTCGATGGTTTTGGCCCTTGGTTTCTCAGCTTGTTGACTTCCTTTTTCGCATTTTCCCATTTAGTTTTGTAAGTTCTTGTTCGGTCTTCCTCTTCGGCTATTTGCTGAATATAATGTCTGATTCGCGATTCCCAATTACTTCTTGAGTTGTCTCTATCCTCTGTCCATTTGATTTTCCAATATCGCGCTTGTCTTTTTGCCCATTCTTTGGCTTGTTCCAAATGGGTTCTCTTTGTTTTCTCTATTCGATATTGGGTGCTAATTTGCCCAATTTCTTCCTGCATTTGTTGTATGATCTTTATCGTCTCATCTCCTTCTTCTCGTATCTCTGCTTCTTTGTCTTTTATCACTTCCCGCAATCTTTCGATTTCACTTTGTTGATCTTGCTTCTCTTGCTCTAGGGTTTGTATCTCTTTCCTTTGGTTCTTGATTCTAGTTTGGTTCTGCATAAATTCCTTCATCATTTCTTCTTCTCGCTCTTGGTACGTTTTCTCTTTTCCTTCTGGGTGAGTTATTTTTTGTTCTAGTAGTTTTTCCCACTTTTCTTTCATCATTTTCGTTTTTTGAGTCTCTTGCACTAATTCCTCTTCTGCGATTAGTAGCATTTCTTTTAATTGTAACGTTCTTTGTCTCCATAATTCTACTTCTTCATTTATTACTTTTATTGATTCTGATTGATCTTTGGTTGTTGGTTTTGACTCTTCAGCCTCTTTCACAACTTCTTTTGTCTCGTTTGGATTCATAATTGTTTTCTAAATGTTAATAATCGATTATTCTCTCTTTTCAATCATTTCAAAATTTTATCATAATTTTATATCATCTCGTATTTTTGTGGTTTTTTGAGTTTTTATAATTTTTTTGTTTTTCGTTTATCTTTATTTACACTTTTTACACATTGTTTCCATTTTTAATTACTGATCAGCGAAACGGAATCCTTTGATCCGCCCGTTGATCGGCTTTCTACATACTGGACATATTTCGACTTTTAACCCACATGCTTCACATGTGACCATATGTCCACAAGGAGTATAAATTATTTCAACATGTTTCTGCCAACATGTCACGCATTGATACTGTTCTAAAATGGCTTCTTTTATCATTGATTTGTCTCGATTCTCTTTTGGTTTCTCTTGATATCGCTTGATTGCTCGGATTACTGCTTGTGTTGAGTCATACCATTCCACATTGTTGGCTAATCTTTCTTTGATTATTTTTCTCATCTTTTGAGTATCTACTCCTGATAATAACATTATGGTTCTCGTTTTTGGTCGATCTAAGATATCTTCTATTTGCTGGTTTGTAATTATTATTTCAATATTCTTTGACTCTTTTTCTTGCTTATACATGCATTTTCCTTTATGTTTTAGCTTTTTGACATTCTGATCTGGTACTGGTTGTTGATTTTTACATCCTTCGCACATTATTCCTCTTGCTGTTTGACAATACCCTTGACTCGCAAATTCCGCTGCTCTTGGATTTCCTTTGAAAGTTTTGATTCTCTCTTCAAATGTTCTATTTATAGTCTCTTTTTTTCCCATATTAATTCTGCTGGGTCTTCGAAACTCTTTATTATCGTTATCTTTTTCTCACCTCCCTTTTCATCTTTGTCTAATTCTGATTGTCGAAGTCCTTCTAATCTGTTTATTGCTTGGTTTCCGACGTCAATGTTTATTCTAAATGGGCAGGTTGAGAATTTCCTCAGGTGTTCTCGTTTTGCTGTTTCTCCTTTTTCCCAATGCGAGAGTCTTCCTTGACAATAAATACAGGTGACTTCATCCGGTAGTTCGGGGGTTCCTGAGAAGAAGAATCCTTGGGCTGCCATCTCTTTACTCTGTCGGTCAGTGAATACTTTATTATCTTTGAACGTTAGATATCTCTGTTCTTCTTTTCTCAGCTCCTCATCTCTTACTTTTCTCTGTGAGTAAATTACCTTCCTCATTTTCCATGGTCGTCCGGTTGTGTCGAAACTGGTATAATGCTGAATTGCGATTACTAAGGTTTTAATTTTTTCCTCTTCCTCTGGTTTTTTCCATAATCTTGTCCATATCGAATCTGGTCCTTCTCTCATCTGTATCATTTTCTCTTCGCTGATTCCGCTTGCCATCTAAATATCGTCATTATTTTTGAATTTTGTTTTTCTGATTTTTCTGATTATTTGTAATTTTTTGATTTTTATTTGGTTTTTTATTATTTTATTTACATTTATTTACACTTTCTTTTCCTTTTTACAACGTCTTGTCTGGCTTCTCCACTTCTAACTTTATATACAGGTTATCTTCTCGCAAGAATCCTTCTCCTCTCAGTCGTTGTTGTGGATAGAAACGTGGTGTCCCAATCGCTGTATTCCAGTCGGTTGTTGGTCTTCCCCATCTGTGGTTCATTTCCTGTTCTGATTGGATTGCGGTGATCCTCATATCCTTTCATTGTTAATATCATGTTTTGTTTAAAAGGCCATGCTAATAGCTCGTCGTAATCTCCTTTTCCCACTCTGATGAAGACACTGATGTGGGTGCCTGTTGCGTTCCCATCTCCATTTGGATATAGTCTAATGCCCAATTTGTATCCATTTTCCCAACTGTATATTGGTGGGCTGTCTAAAATTCTCTGTGTTCCATCTTTTGCTCTCTGAAGCTTTTCTGCGAATTCGGTTATTTTCCATATAAATGGTGCTGTCGGATGTTTTCTGGCTATAGAACTGTTGGTTTCTAGTTCCTTTATGCTGTTGGTCATCTGTTGCATTTTCTTTTCCATTTCGCCCATTTTCTTGAGTGTGTCTCCTTGGCTTCTCTCGAAATTCTTTCTGGACTCTAATATTTCTCTTATTATTGCTTTTTGTGCATCATTTTCTGTTCGTAGGCTTTTTATTTCCCATGCCAACATTCCTATTGTTTTCATCATGATTTCGGTATGCTCGATACTATTTTCCATCATATGCTTTTGCATTTCCGCAACTGGTAATTGTGCTTGGCAATTGAATAATTCTAACGGACATTTGACTGGTTTGCCGCTACATTCGTTCCAGTGTTCCTTTAATTTGACTTTATCTTTCCTGTCGCAGTTGTTTGCGCATATTCCTTCATATAGATCGCATATTTGTTCCTCTTTTGGATTCCGATGTTCCATCTCTATTTTTATCCATTCGCCGATGACTCCACAGAATTCGCATTTTTCCTCTCTCTTGATACACACTTTATGGTGTTCTTTCATAGTCTTTTTTGTTGTGCTCGTTTGGCATTTTTCGCATAATATTTCGTTATATTCGCATTCATTTGCGTGACTTTCGGCTTCCTTCATAAGTCCTTTCCATTCACATTCTTTTACTCGGCATTGGACTAGTAGATTATTGATTTCTTTATTGGTGGCTTTATCCATTGTTGTAGGGTCTTCATCTCTTTCAATCGTCTCGTCGCATCCAGGGCATTTTATTGTTTCTGTTTCTATCACTTCTATCGTACAATCTGTACATATTCTGCATCCACATTTCGTCTGTCTCGCTCCAATCAATAATTCTTTACATTTACAACATTTGAGTCTTTCTTTTATATCATTCGTCACTTTGATTTTTTCCTTCATTATTCGTCTCGTAGTTTCGGATGGATTCTCGCTTCCTCTTATTCTCTCGATAATCGTCTGCATATCTACAAAAATTTTCTGATTATTCGACGTTGTTTTACTTCTATCGCTTTATTTATACATATTTACACGGTACGCTTTATTTTTACTCTACTGTTGAATCCGGTTCAGGGGTGAATTCTGGCATCGATGTTATCCATTCCACCCAACTTGCTGGATCTACGTGCTGTTGATTGTTGCGTAGTCTTCTAATTTCGTCAGCTTGCCATCTAACTTGATCTGCTAATTGGTCATTTATTCTCTGCAATTGTAGTATTGTTCTCTG
Organism: Schmidtea mediterranea; assembly: GCA_022537955.1. Lineage (NCBI taxonomy): Eukaryota > Metazoa > Platyhelminthes > Tricladida > Dugesiidae > Schmidtea > Schmidtea mediterranea. The sequence goes on from CM039681.1 coordinate 40,463,374, forward strand.
CTGCTCTTCTAGTCTTATGGCTTGTTGTAGGCCTCTGTTTACGCTTTCCGTTAATACTAGATGAGTATTTGTCCACTGAGTTTGCGCATTGTTTGTTATTAGCGTCATTAATTCACATTGTCGTCTCCACGTTGCCTCGACTCCTTGATCTTGGTATATTCCTTGATTTAATTCTACAATTTCTATAGGTATATTGACAGCTGCTGGTTGTTGTATTACTTCTACGAATGGTGGTATTCTCACTTGATTTTGTTGATTTGCGTTATTCGGATCCATCTGTTAGTTATAATACATCATTAATTCATCGCATTTATTTCTGTTTGCTTACTATTTCTGATACATTTTGTACAATATTTCTATATACGTGCATACTATTACTACTATTATACTACATAATATTTTACACTATATACAATGTCTTTTCTCGTTTTACACCATCGTCTCCGGGGACTCTATACGCAATGTCCGTATATCCCCATATTTCTCATTCATTATCTGGTATACATCAGATTCATTGGACCATTGTTGTGCTTCGATAATGGGCGGTTCTTTTAACCAGAGTCCGCTTGTGCTAGAATTTCTTATGATTTCGTATTCCTCAGTTCTTTCTACATCGTATTGTCCTAATTCAATATCATAGTTGAATTTTTCCACTGCTGGCCATAATCTTTTCTTCGCTGTCTTCTTTCTACATTTGGTAGTTCTTACTAATTGAATTACTATCAGCATCACTACGCTGCTTATTACTGCTGTTGTTATCCAAATCATTTTTATCATATAGTTCTTTTCATTAGGCTGCATGGTTGTGCTTCCCCTTGCATTGGTTGTTTCCATTATACCTTCTTTCGGTTGTGCATTTTTAAGTGCTTTCTGGAGTTGTAATGCTTCTTGAATTGAAAGGTGGCTGTCGTCCATGATCATTCCTTTTTTCCATGTTTCGTTTCTTGGTTTTCTCTCAGATTGTTTTGTTGCAGGTTGATCTGTTGCATTTGACTTGAGTGGTTTCCTTGTTATCGTTCTCCAATGTTCATGAGTTCCCTTTTGGATATTTATTACATATTTTCCGAGTTTTCTTTTCGTCGGTATGCGGTACTTCCGCTTCGTTATATTTTTGCTCGTTTCACATTGGATTCTTTTGTTTACTGGTTCGTTTCTTTTGGGTTCGTATACACAGATTTTCGTGATGGGTTTTTCACCTGTGTTTTCGATTACTATTTCCTCTTCATTTGCCGCATCTGATTCTATGTTTATTATTACTGCTTTACTTTCTCTGATCTGTCGTTGGTACGGTTTCTCTTTTGTTTCTTTTTCCGGACGTTTTGTCGTAATTGATTCTAGTAACTTTCTTGTTATTGATTTCCAGTAATCATCTCTTCCTCTCTGAACGTGTACTAGATACTTTCCACGCTTTCTTTTAGTTGGAATACGGTAATTTTGGTTTTTGATATCCTCGTTTGATTGACATTTGATTCTTTCGTTCATCGTTCCGTTCTTTTTAGTTTCGAATATACAAACTTTTGTAATGGGTTCTTTGCCCATGTTTTTAACTATTATCTCTTCTCCACTCTTTGGGTTTGATTCCACTTTTATTATTATTTCTGTATTTTCTCGTGCTCGACGTTGATAAGGCTCTTCTTTTGGTGTTGTGAATTTCAATCCCAGAGTTTTGGCTAGTGTGCAGGTTATTATTATATCATTGTTGGCACATATTATATATTCCGCATTTCCTTCTAGGCTATCCCATTCACATTTCTTTCCTGCTTTCATGTTCATTTTCCAACAATCGATAATTTTGTTTTGTATACATACTTGTTCAATCGTTTCTATTCCTCTGTTTATTATTCGTAATTTGCCTATCCCTGGCTCTACTTGGATTTTTACGTTTCTATCTTTTGTAGCATCTCTACATACGTCTTTGGTGGTTTGACATGATGATGAATTTTCGGATCGTATTTCCATCCTTCCTGGTTTTCCTATGGAATCGAATTGACAACTTATGCTTGTATTCATTGTCAGTTGTAAGCATATTCCTTTGCTCGAAATTCCTTTATCGTTTATTGTTCGTATTCTGAACGATCTCATTTCTTTCGTGATATTTTCGTCAGCTTCCGTTAACTTGATGGACGTAATCAATATCATTATTTTTTGTAGCAGGGTCGGTCGGTTTTGATTTTTCCTTTGTTGTAATAACATTATTCCTTTGTTTCGTTTTCCCTCGTTATTACTGTTGTTCGTTTCTTGACGTTCCTCGTTGGATGCTTCCTTTTTCTCTTGTTGTGCGGGTTTGTTTTCATCTCCAGCATTTGGTTTGGCGTCTTGATCATCTTGGTTTTTGCTGTTGCCACTTCCTCCTTCTCCATTATTATTTCCATCCGGGGTTCCCTTTGAAATGTCGTCCTCGACATTTATTATTTCAATTATTTCCTCGTATACTTTTATTATTCTGGCTTTTATATCATCCATCTCTTTTATCTCTTGTTTGCTCGCTTGGAATCTTATTTGCTTTCGATGCCATCTATGTATTATCATCAATAATTGTTCCTTTCTATCCCCGATTCGTATTGCTTCTTTTGGATGATTGGTGAATTTCAGTCCTTTCCATTTCAACATTGCTTTTATCGTTTTTGGAAATGGGTAGTGAGCATATATTGTTTCTTTTAATAGAACGTTTCTGTTTCTTATCATATAATTTAAGTCAAATACTTTAAGCGGTGAACCTTCGTAGGTCCATTTCATCAGATTGGCTGTTGCTTCGTCTTGTTTGGCGTCGATAGCTTCCCATAGTGTTTGGATTGTTTTGCCCATTATTTCTCTCTCTCTAATTGTCGCGTTAGTGGTTATAAACTTTATTGCACTTGCTTGTCTGGATTTCAGTGCATAATATAGTACATTATTTTCTCCATTATCTTTTTCTTTGAACGATGATCCGGTTCTTAGTAATTCTCTCAGAACTGTTGTAGAAGCATCTGCTGCGACTGCGAACATTAGTGGTGTTTGTCCCTCTTCGTTTGGTATATTTGAGCTGTGTCCGCATTTCTGCATAAATTGAATTATATCCATTATTCGTTGGGTGTTTCTATGCTGTACTGCAATATGTAAAGGTACGTTTCCTTCTACATCCGCCATAGTAAATATCATGGGTATACTTTCTTTGATACGATCCATTTCTGGTGGACTTCTAGCTCCTTTAGCGTAATCCATAGCGATTTTTCCCGCTTTATTTACTATTCTCATCCATCCTTTTCCTTCGACCCATTCTGGCATTATTTCTCTGATGGCTTTTACTATTATATCCATTTTGTCTACATTATCTTGGGTCGCGTTTAGAGTTATTTTGGATTCATCTGGTTTAGGTTCTTCTGCAATATTATTTGATGTCGTTTCTATTTTTCGACTCATCGTTAATCCGCTTATACTCAGCTGTTGAGTTTGTGATCTGGTTTGCATACCTCGATTTTCTGGTTCTCTTGTTATTGTTCTAGGTATCGCTTTACATCTGCTTACGTTTACGTAAATAGGTCTGGTGAGTGGATTGTTGACCAATTTAACTCGGGCGTTATTCTCGTTTACATACATTATCTCGTATGGTCCTTTACCACATCTTTGTAGTTTTCTGGCTACTCCTGGGATAATTTCTGGCGTTGCGATTATTACCCAGTCTCCAACCTGAAAGTTATGCTCGCGTACGTCTCGCTTTTTATCATGTAATTCTTTATAACTTTCTTGATTGAATCTAATATTCATACCTGCCGTTTTCCAGATCTCTTGCATTCGCTCTTTGAATCCTGTTACATAATCATCAATTTCCATATACTGCGATATCGGTGGTTGATATTCTAAGTCTATCGGCATGTTACACTCTCTGCCATACATTAATTTGAATGGACTCATTTTTGTTGCTGAATGTATTGACATCCTATAAGCCATTAGGCATAGATTTATATATCTGTCCCAATCTTTTTGGTGTCTGCTTACATAATTCGACATCATTTCTATTAATATGCCATTGAATCGTTCGGTTTGACCATTTGTTTGTGGGTGATAAGGCGATGTTCTCAATTTCGCAATTCTGAAGTAGTTCGTTACTTCTTCTATGATTTCGCTCATGAAGTTGGTTCCTTGGTCAGTTAAAATCTGTTTGGGTGTTCCGTATCTACAGCATATTTCCTCTACTAGGATTCTCGCTATTGTTCTGGCTTTTTGATCTGGTATTGCAAATGCTTCCGGGAATTTTGATAAATAATCTGTCACTACTAATATGTAGATATTTCCATCGTTGGTTTCTGGTAATGGTCCTACTACATCCATTGCAATCATCGTCATGGGTTCTGGTGGAATTGGCATTGGTTTTAGCGGTGCCTTCAGTTTACTTCCCGTGCTTTTCCTCGTTGCACATATTAGGCAATTCTTTATCCATCCTTTTACGTCCTCTCCGATATTTGGCCAGTAATATTTCTGACGTAATCTTGCTTCCGTCTTTTTTGCTGACATGTGTCCTCCAAGTTTTCCATCGTGGTATTGCATCAATACCTCTTTTCGTCTACTTTCTGGTAAACACATAAGTCGTTTTTCACCATCCATTAACAATAACCATCCCCTTCTCTATGGTATATCGATGTCTGTGTTTTTCCATATGCTCTTTTAATTTTCTGTTGTTGTCGAAGATTTTCATATCGTTCGTTTTCATAAATTCGATTATTGTTTTCAACTCATCGTCTTCTTTCTGCTCATTTCTCAGTTTTGTAAAATCTATATCTTCTGCGATGATCATGCATATTCGTCTTACATCATGATCCATTAGTTCCTCAAATACAAATCTTGACATGCAGTCTGCGTTAGCGTTCGCTTTTCCTGATTTGAATTTTATATATGGCGAGTATTCTTGTAACTGCATCGCCCATCTCATCAATCTACTCGAGGCTTCTTTGTGTTGGCCTAGCCATACCAATGGTTGATGATCAGTCGTGATATATATCTCGTGACCCCATAATAAATATTTGAAATGTTTAATAGCTTGGATTATCGCTAGTGCTTCTCTTTCAGTCACAGAGTAATTCTTTTCATGTTTCTTGAATGTTCGACTATAATATCCAATAACTCGTTCTCTTTTCTCGTCGTCCCATTGTCCTAGGACTGCTCCCGATGCATATCCGCTTGCGTCTGTCGCTAATAAAAACGGTTTCTTAAAAATCTGGGTGCACGAGTATTGGTGCTGATATCAGTTTATCTCTGAGTGTTTCAAAGGCTGTTTGCTGTTCCTTTTCCCATATAAACGGGGTATCTTTTTTGGTTAACTCTTGTATTGGTTTTGCAATGGTTGCATAATTCTTGATAAACTTTCGATAGTATCCACATAAGCCTAAAAATTCTTGCACTTGCGTGACTGTTTTTGGTACTGGGCAATTCTTTATCTTTTCGATGTTTCTTGGATCTGGTTCTTTGCCTTTTGCCGACACAATATGTCCTAAGAAGGTGACTTTTTCCTTTGCCCAATCGCATTTGGATGGTTTCAATTTTAACTTCCATTGTCTTAATCGAACAAATACGTTACGGATATCTTTTAAATGTTGCTCGAAGGTGCTAGAATAAATTAATAAATCATCAATATATACCATACATTGTTTAATGCCGTGAGTTACGAAATTCATACATCTCTGAAATGAAGCTGGTGCGTTAGTTAATCCGAAAGGCATTTTCTTGAATTGGTATAGATCTTTTCCAATTGTAAAGGCAGTTTTTTCTCTGTCCTCTTCTTTGACTTTTATCTGCCAATAACCACTTTTTAAATCTAGCGATGTAAAATAAGCTGCTCCGTGTAACGTTTGTAACATTTCATTTATGTCTGGTAACGGATATGTATCCCGTTTTGTTACTGCGTTGAGTCGTCGATAATCTATACAGAACCGTTGTGTTCCGTCCTTTTTCTTTACCATGACTACTGGAAATTGCCATGGCGAGCAACTTGGTTCGATTACTCCTGCGTCTAACATCTTTTGAACTTCCTTTTCTGCTACTGATTTTTGAGCTTCTGCCAATCGATATGGCCGTAGTGTTATTGGGGTATCATCTGTTAATGGTATCGTATGTTGCGTTACATCGCTTGTACCGAGATCTAAATCAGATGCTGCAAATATATCTTTAAATTCCATTAGCAGTTTTTGTAGTTGTTCTTTTCGTTTCGTTTAGTAGCTGACTGTCGATTGTCCATAATTCTTCCTCATTTCCTTCGGTTTTTGTTGTTGGAAGTTCAATGTCCATCATCGGTGTTAACTTTCCCAATCTTTCGTTTTCGTAAATGACTTTATCTTCCTCATCGAAATTTGTAATATTGATTGGTATTTCACTGTTATCGTTTACATACACTATCTCTCTGGCTAATGGCAGTTCTTTCTTCATCTCAAATTTGTGGTTAGGTTCGAAAATCATTTCTCCTCTGGTTTCTTCATTCACCTTTACGTAACAAATCATTTGTGTGCGTCCTGGCACCACTATTTTCTCTGAACATCTCACTTCTGATTTCAACATACATATTCGTCCGGTTTTATCTCTCAGCTCCATTGATCCTAGATCTATTATTATCTCCTTTAATAATTCTGGCATGAGATCTGTTCCAATTATACAATCTGCGCTCAATCTTCTGATAACCGCTAGATACGTATTGATTTTCACGTTTTTATATTCGATTATTGACCAGATTTTTCCGATGACTGCTACCGATTCTTTGCTGCAAGTTATTACATCCATGTTAGCTTCTTCTATACATGGCCACAATCTTCCGGGTATTTTATCCATTTTTATAGCTGAGATGTTTGCTCCGGTATCGATCATTGCTTTTATTTCTACTCCATTTATCTCGATGGGTACCGTTAATGTTGGTCCAGCTAATGTTTGTAACATAGCTATAGTTCGAGTTTCTGGATCCTGATCTACACTTCTTGATCTTTGGCTGGTTCTTGGTACTAAGTCTGCCCGATTTGGTTCGTATGGTACTGGATAAATATTTCGTAATGTTGTTGGTCTTGGTATCGGTACGTTCCGTTCTACTGATTTTGTTGTTTTCTTTAGACATTCATATACTGGTGGTGGATGATTGTAGTGTCCACTATGTCTTGTCTTTCGATTTTCCCATTGTTTGAGTTGCTCTTGAGTTAGCATTTGTGTTCCTCCTTGGTTTTCGTCATTGTCGCTGTTGTCGCTGCTATCATCTTTGAAATTTATCCATCGTTTCCAGTTGCTCGTTTTCTGTCGCTTCATTCTGGTTTTCTCGGCTTCTAATCTCATTATTGCTTTAAATTTCCGTCCAACTTCTTCATCAGTACCATTCATTTTCGTCAGAATCCCTACTAATCTTTTTATCTTGTGAATATCTTTTGAGTGTCCATGTAACACCATTGTTTTAGCTAAGAATGGTAAAAATCCAATTGCCATTTTCCAGTTGATTTTCCTTTCTCTTTTGTAAATATCGAAACATGCTAACATTTGTGTTAAGATCACTCTTACTATTTGAATAATAAGAATTATTCCTAGAATTCCTGCCATCATTTGTCCGAAGATTAAGAATCTTCCCCACATGGCTTTCATCATATTTGCTGTAGCATGTTGAAAATGATCTGGTGATAGTAACAATTCGTAGTTGGGTTTCTCTCCATAGTTGTTACCTCCCCGTTATCGTTACAATATTAGATAGTATTGCTTGCCTCTGTGCTGGAAATAATAAATGTTCTCTGGCTCGTTCCAGATCTTTTGTTTGGTATATTCCACTCTGTGATATATCAACTGGTTTGAATTCTGCTTCGCTAGCCAATTCTGTTAGTCCAAATATTTTTGGTGGTGCTACTATTACTCGAGTTGGAAACTGTAACCAACTTCCGTCTCTTATTTCGAATAACGGTCCATATACATTACTACAACTGAACATATTTGGTACAAATTTCTCTGGGTTTATCATCCTTGTCACTGGCTGAGCGAATCTGATTTTTCCTTTATGCATTATCTCTAATTCATTTATGCATTTATCTCTTGGGATTGTTGAATTCTCTGGCAATTTTGCAATTGTCTTTTCGCATTTGTACGTATACATGACTTCTCCGACGATTCTTCCAAAATATCCCTCTTGGAGTGGTAATAATGGAATTGCGTTATCTGGATTCGTGATTGCCATTGCTAATTTTGTTTTTAGTATTTCTCTGTTCAAGATACAGTCGTTTTTAACTAGATCGTAATATATTTTCTCTGTTGACGCCAGTCCTTTATGATATAAGAAATCCATCTTGTTATTTATATACAGATATAGTTTCACATCTTTGGGGTCTATTTGCGCTTTTGCGTTTGGTATTGCTGTTCGTGATAAAAATATTCCTTTATAATTGGTGCTAGCTACCATTTCGTCACATTTACTCACCATTCGCCCTTTTATAAATCTCATTCCAATGGTGGTATCAGTTGATATTACTACTTTTGGCGTGACCTCTGATCCGATAGTCGTGGTGATTGTTGGTTTTCCGATTCTTCCGGTTCTCCGTAATTCATCTAATGCGCTTTTTTGTGTGTTAGTTTCTGTTTCGCTGTGCACTCGTCCTTGCACTTCATCAAATATTGCGCTTTTCAATAAGGTGAGTCTACAAGTTCTGGTATCGGCGTGATATACGATCGTTGACATTCCCGTATTGCATGATCTATCTGTTGCTAGACATTGAGGGTACTTTTTCATCGCTTGCGTATCTGGATCAAAATATCCTTGGTATTTCTCCAACTTTACTTGGTAGCTTTCGATCACTACTACTCCTTTGACTAGTTGATTCAATAAGGTGTACTCTCCTCCTTGGCACGTTCCGTCTCCAGCCGTTATTCTCCCGGCAGCGTATACTCGGGTAGTTTTTATTTTTCCTTCCTCGGCTGCTACATTCACTCGTCCAGCTATTGAGATACGTCCTGTCGTGAATCCTTCTTCACATTCGTTCCGCGTTACTGAAACCACTGTTGTTTCCGTTCCGGCTTCTATGATTGTTGAGTGTGAGTGGTGTCCGCAATGGAATGCTACGATTTTCCTTGTTACTGAGCATTCTTTGATTTCTGTTTTTATAAAGTCTACCTCCTGATATACATTATACGATACTGCTGTTGCCGTCGTCTGCAATTTACCGGGGTTTGCTGCTTTGCACTCTTCCGTTTCTTTTAGCGAGTATTTATCGCCGATCTTTATATTGTCACAATCATATACTACAAACGGTTCTACTCCTTTTACGCACATCATCCATATGAGTATTGTAGTGATTATCGTGTTCATCCCTTTTCTAGCTGTTTTTGGATCGCTTGCATTAATTGTTGTTTCGAATTCCGTTAATAACTCTTTCAACTTTGTCTGCATTATTTCAGTTTGATCATCTTTGCTTACTAGATTTATAAAAGCTTGCCATCCACCTTGAGTCAGGATGAATGGTTCAATTACTTTCCTGATAATATCCGTTATTGCGAATTCGTATCCGTTTGGGTTGTATCTGGGAGTTCGCTTTCTGTATATCACTATCGTATTATACATCAGATAAGCCATTCCTACCAAATATCTATTTGGATCATCAGATCGTTTCGTTAAGTGATTTATTATCAGCAGCAATTCTTCTGGATCTTTGGTTGTGGTTCGCACTTTGTTGTCCATGATTTTATTTATTATTGGCTTTATTGCTGCCCAAAGCTGTTTCGCTTCTGCTCCGATATTATTGAGTTTTAGATTTCTCTTTATCTCTGGATTTGCTAATCCCAGCATATCAGTTATTAGTCTGTTGATCCATTTTGCTCCTTGTTCTTTTCCTTTTAGTTTTCCTTGTAACTGTTTCGTTACTTGGCTAAGCTTGTTTAATTTCGTTGTCAATTGATCCATCTGCATCTGTTCTTTAGTTTTCCTTTCTGGAGCTGGTTTATCAATCTTTGGTCGTCCTCTGGATTTCTTTTCCATTGCCGTACCTGTTTCTTTTCGTTTGGGTTGTTCGTCTGCTGTTTCTTTGGATGTTGTAGCTCCTCGTTCATTTATCCAGTTATCCCATTCGTCTCCTGTCGAGCTTCGGCGCCTTCTCTCTTTCTTTTTATTTTCCTCTTCGGTATCTGGCTCTATAATTTCGACTAGTTGTCTTTGACCACATACTAGCTCGTCTGGTTCATCTGTTATCGGATCGTCTTCGTTTTCTGTCATGAATAAATCTCTTGATTCCGGTATTCTCCGGGTTGTTTCCTCATCCACAATATCATTTAGATCGTTTAGTATCTCTTCGTCTCCTGTTGTGATGACGATTACTTCATCTGCTGCAGGTGGAACTTCTGGCGTATTTAGACTCTCTTGTCGTCCTATTGGCGTTTTCGTTTTGATTTCTCTTTTATTGAGTTCTCTACCCGCAATTTTTGCTACTGTTAATATATTTATTAGTCCCAATTGCATTTGCGTAACTCCAATTTCGAGATCGTCATCCAATGAGCGTCCTTCGTATTGTAAATGAAATGGCGGTTCATACGGTATTCTCTTTTTCACTTCACTTACCTTGGCAGTGATATAAAATTCTCTTTCAATTGGTTCGAAATCTGGTGTCATAATTTTTAAACTGTACTTTTCTATTGTTTCGGCTGCCCATTCGGTGTGTTTCCATTTTCGGATAATTTCTCGGAATTGCTCTGGGTACCACGCATACATTCTCCGATATTCCTCTATTTCCTTTACGATATTTCGCAGGTTTTCTATTCTGCTACAAGAATCGATTATCCATTTTGCTAAATCCGTTACAGTTCGTCTTTGATTCTTTGCTCCGGTTCTCAATATTGCTGCTAACTCTCTACACTTTTGTGTTTCCGTTAATCGTGTTAATCCTTCCTCCACAGGATCGTCTATATCTGTGGGCAAGTATTTTATTCCTGGAATTCGTTTCTCGAGTACGCTAATTCGTGGTCTCGCTTGTTCTTGTTGGATTCGTATTTTCATTTCTCGTTCTGTTTCTACTTCGATCGTGATGTATATCGTATCATCTTTCACGAATTGAGGTGTTACATATTTTTTCAGTAGGAACTGTGGTACTCCTCCTGCAACATTTTCGGTGGATTTTGGCTTCTGACTTATCATAGATCTTGGGTCTATTCCCAGTTTTTCGCTATGTCGCCCTTCCCATTTTCCGGGTTTAGCGATTGAAATTGTGACTTTTCGATTAAATGGCCATTCTAACTTGCCGTCATATCTGCCTCTTGCCAATAGAAAATACACTGATAGATATTTTCCTTTTCCTACCCCATCTCCGTTTGGGTACACTCTCAATTTCATCCGGTATCCTCCGATTTCTGTATAGAATTGATGGCTTGTAATACCGATGATTTTCTCTTCCTCAGCTGATTTTACTTTTTCAGCCCATCCACCTATTTTCCATGTGTATGGGGCTAGTCGAGCTCTATCGTTTATTTCCTCGTCTTCTTCTGGTTGCCATTCCATCTCATTTATCATCTCCTCTGGTAAATTTTCGTATGGTTCATCTTCATATAGTTCCAAGGTTGTTTCATTAACTGCGTCTTCTGGCGCTTCTCCTGGCATGTATTTTCTCCATTTTGGTTCAGTTCTCTCCATTTTCCATTTCCACTCTTTTGTCTTTTCATCATACACCTTTTTCCATGGTGTTGATCGGCATCGCGAATCATCTATTGGTTGTAATTTTGTGTTCAACTTCGCATCTTGTCTCCATAACTGGTAGATGGTTAATATTTGGTCCATTTTTCTTTTCATTTCCTCTTGAAATTCTTGGATCTGTTGTTCCTTTTTTGTTGTATTTTTTCTCTCTGGTTCATCCATGGCTATGATATTAATGGTTTGTCCGTCTCCCCATATACCTAATTCGTATATCGGGGTTCTTTCTCGTGGACTTATTTGCCGTTTGTGGTACATTATAGCCACATCCTCTACCATGCCATCATCACTATTTTCGATTATTGGTTGTATGATTTCTCGGTTTATCCGTCGGTATAGCTCGTGCATTTGACAATCGGGATCTACTAATATTTCTTTTATTTCATCATTCGGTAGCTTTATTTTTATCTTTATTGGTTCATCTCCCCTCATATCTCTTTGGTGCTCTCCATATTTGGCTATCAACTCATCTGTTCTCTCATTATCGAATCTCATTATGTCTGTATCTCGTACGGCTTCTACAAATATTTTCATGGAAATCGGTCTCGTTAACGATAATCGGTTAATATATTTTCTGGCTTGATCTATTGCTTGTTCTGTCATTTTTATCTGGTTTTGTCTCATTATCTTTTGTCTCTCTTTTTCCAATCCAGGTTTTATTTCTTTATTGTACAGTATTTGGATTTTCTGCCATATTTCTGCTGTCGTTTCCTCGGTTTCATTTTTGTTTAATGTTACCACATTTATTCCTTTTGGCCATATTAGAGCATCCGCTAGGTGTATATCTCGCTTTATTTTCCTTCCTTGATAATATAAAGGTTTATTTTTATAACTGGGTCCTAGCTTTTTCACTACCCAATCATACAACTCGTTTGTGCTTTCGCCTCTTGTGGCTATTATCTGTCTTGGTATCTCTGGAAAATCAATAATTACCTGATACTCTTCTCTATCGTATTCTTTCAAATTCTCTTGGTACTTTTTTATCATGTCTTTCCATGATGCTGTAAATGTACCGTTATCTTGTTGATATCCTTTTGCGATTAGTTTCATTATTCTGCTGTATGCGGTTGTATCTCTGAGGTTTAAGAACATTTGATTTCGATCCACTTCTTCTACAATTTCATTAATTTCTTTTAATATCTCGGTTTCGTCTTCTCTTGGCATGTTCGTCTCCATTTCCTCTAGTTCAGATTTTGATTCATCTTTGTCTGGTTTATTTTCCTCACATGACTGAAATATTTCTCCGCCCAGACTGCTTATTTCACTTTCATCTTCATCTGTTTGATCGTCTGGTATTCGTCTCAGCATATTAATATGTGGTTGTTTTTCCTCTTTCATTATCTTTGTTGGTCCTTTTGTTTGGAACCATATCTCTTTTATTCTGTTCTCGATTTGAGCTTCACTCCACGTGGGCTTTTCTTTTCTGATTCTTGTTTCTATTTTTTGTAGCAGTATCCTCTGGATTCGATTTTTTGTTATTATTGGTTCTGATATCTTTTCTTTTTCTTGTGACGTTGATGCTTCCCGTTCATCTCTCAATTCTGGCTCTTTCATTTCTTGCGATAGTACTTTCTTTGCCATCACTTCTATTTTTTGATCTAGTGCTTGTTCTTGTTCCAAATGTTTCAACGCTCCGTCTATTTTTAATATTAGTGCCTTCTTTCTTAGTTCCGCTTTCTCTTATTTCAGGATTGCTTCTTTTTCTTTCAATTGATCCTCCTCTTGTTCTAAAGCTTCTTCTTGCTTTATTTTTTCGAGTGTACTCTCTATTGTTTGTGTCATAATTTCATTTTCGAGTTCATCTATCTCGTACATTAGTGTTTCCTCGTTTTGCTCTTCCGTTATCATCATCTCCGCTCGATTACTCCCTTGAGTTTCTGGTTCGTCTGATTTCTCAGTTGTCATTTCTTTTAATTGTCGACGTCTCTGTTTTTCCTCCTCTGTAAATTCTTTGATGGCCTCTATTTTCTCCATCGTATTTAATTCAATTGTTTTCTCATTATCGGTTATCATATTTTCTCCCCCTTCGTTCTCAACACACTGCTCCGCAGTGTGGGTTTCATCTGGAATTTCCATCCTCATCATATTAATTCTTTTCGGGGTTTGTTTTCGATTCTCCCATCTTTGCTGGATTTCTTGGGCTTCCTCTATTTGAAGTCTTTGCCATTCAGCTTGTTGTTGCTCTTGATATTCTCTGGTTCGCAGCTCTTGAATCTCCTCATTGTTTCTCATTACATTGATTCGTTGTTGCTGTATATTGGCGGGCATCTGTTGCATCATCTCTTTTAATTCCATGGGCATTCGCTGTAATGTTTCCCTTAACATATCTATTTCTTGTATCACGTTAATTTGTGGATTTCTTGTAGGATTATTATTTGGTCTTGGTTGATTTGGCTCTCCTCTTGTGTTGCATCGCCTTGCGATGTGCCCTTGTTGACCACAATTATAGCACGCTTTGCTGTTAAGTTGTTGACATATTCTCTCAGTATGCCCTCGTTTTCCACATATCTGGCAGTTGTAATTCCGGAAACAATTTTCTGATCGATGTCCTATTTTTTGACATGTGGAGCATTGTTCGTTTGCGTTTGGCTTGTTCCTGAAATTATTATTATAGCTTACTTGGTTATTACCTCTATCTTCTAGATTTCTTGTTGTTGGTGGCTTGAACATCTGCTGTGCTCTGGGTATGAATTGATTCATAGCTGGGTTGATATTGTTGTTTTGATTGTTGGCGTTGACTGTTGGTTCTGTGGCTAAGACTGCCACTTGATATCCCAATCCCAGATGGGCTTCACATCTATTTGCGATTGCTACTGCCTGATCTAATGTTTCTGGTGCCAAGCATCCAAGGTTGGCTCGTATGTCTTCTCTTTTGATTCCTCTTATGAAAACGTCTACCATTTTATCTTCGGGCAAATCTATTTCTCCGAAGGCTTCTTTACACAATTTCTTTAATTCACATGCGTATACTGCATTTGATTCATCTCGTCTTTGTTTTCGATGTAGGAAGTCCAATATCTTCCTATTTCCCTTTTTCTCTATTCCGAATATTTTTATCAAGAACTCTTTAATCTCTGTCCACGTTGTCAATTTCGTTACATCTCTCGCTTCTTCTACGAATACATCTTGTGCGCTCCCTTTTAAATATAAGGGTAGTCGCTCTTTTACCTTTTGATCTGTCCAATGACAGATATTTTTATATACCTCGAATTCCTTTATAAATGTATCTAATTTGTTGAGACTACCGTCGAACGGTTCTCCTCTGAACTTTTCTCTGAATTCTCCTACTGTCACGTTGTTGTTATTTGCCAATATATTTGCATCCGGAATTGAAGAATTTATAGAAGTTGTCATGTTTAGATTGTTGTCTAGATTCTCTTCTTCGTTCACTGATTCTATTGTTGCCAATTGGTTCTCGATATTACGTAATTCGTTCTCTTCGCTACTATTAAATTCAAAATCGGTTAATCCGCTATCTGTGCCGGTTCCTGTTGCTGCTGTAGTTGATGCTCTGGTGTTGACGCTTCTGCTGTAACGAACTTTTTTCTTTTCTTCTGTTTTTAATAAACTTTTTTCTCTATTCTCTTGGCTTTTGCTTCTCGTGTGGTTGCTGATGTTATCAATGTTTACGGTTATTCGTCTGCTTGACTGGTTTTCTCGTTTCTCTTTTCTTGCTTTGGTTGCTTTTGAGATTCTGTTTGCTTGTCTGCTTGTCACTACTCTGGCGATTATTCCAAATTCTTTTCTGCTCGTTTATTCAAGTTTCTTTGTTATCACTTTGCCTTGTCGTTTGCTCTGAAATATTTTCTCCTTTGCTTTGCTTTGAAATTGACTTGGGTTGCTTTGTTTGGCTATTGATTCCTAAAAATAAATAACACTCCAATATTCTATACTCTATACCAATTTCTCCTTCATTTACCATACTATATACGTTATTATCCCTTGTTCGCATTTATCGTGGTGGTCCTCTACATCTGACTCACCCCCCTCATTTTAAGTCTATTTTTAATTATCTATACCTCGTAACAATTATCTATTAATCTCGTATCAATTATCTATATAGTCTTATCAGTTATCTATATAGTCGTATCAATTATCTATATCATAATATCAATAAAATCATCATATTCATATTCTCAATCAATCCATTAATTATTTTTCCTATGTCTCCCAAAAATTCATTTGCTTAATCCTCAATCGCTGGCGCTCTATGCCCTCTATACTGTCCGTTGGCTCTTCGGCCTTCGGCTTTTAACTTTTTTACTGGTCATCTGTGACCTTAATATCTATTCATAATCATATTTCATCTTTATTCATATCATATCTTATCTGGCACTCTATGGTCTCTAATATCTAATCATAATTATCCGGCACTCTATGGCCTCTAATATCTAATCATAATTATCCGGCACTCTATGGCCTCTAATATCTAATCATAATTATATTTCATCTTTACTGTTTAATCTAATCGAAATCGTATTCTATCAATTTCGTCTTTACTCATATTCATATTCATCTTATTCGTATTATCTCTCATTGTTTCACCGGACTTGAGCTCATCAGTGACTTTTGGGTATGTTTGAGGCCTCACACTGACTCTCAAGCCATGGCGTCTTTTGGCCGCGTATTCTTCCGGTTACGCTTTACTCACCGCCATTCGGATATTTGGTACTCGGTGTGGGATCCGGGTTATTGTACCAAACTCCTCGCTGGGCAATAAAAAAACATTCCCTCAGTACTCGGTGTGGGATCCGGGTTGTGTACCTCGAAGAATATAAAAGTATGGAAATGCCTAGACGTTCAATCAAGTTCCAAAAGCGGTTTACTTGATTTCCCGAATAGTGAAAAGAAAAGGAAGCGATTAAATATAGGCGCGGAAAATTTCTAATCCCTGCCCGCCTCTGCAATCAGATTTCCCGGCTCAATTCGGCCGCCCTTATCTGACCTGTCAGATTTCCCGGCTCAATTCGGCCGCCCTTATCTGACCTTAGTAGGACATTTTGAGTATGAACCATTTACCGGTTAGTTCACATCTCACCTACCGTTTGGTCCTCGACACTCGGTGTGGGATCCGGGTTGTTGTATCGAGTTCCTCCCAGCAATAAAAAAAAAAAAATCGTTCGATACTCGGTGTGTGATCCGGGTTTTTGTATCGAACGGCTCAGCGCCATCAGTCCCTTGGCTGATAACAACCTGAACACGACAGTCCGTAGCTGTCCTCTGGTGCCTCACCACCAGCTAGGGAAAAAGATCATCTCTAGGTACCTTTAATCAAAACTATTAATTCTGTTCCGTGTACACTCTTTCTCTCACCTCTCGGTCTATCTCTTCACTCCCCCCTTCAAAATTTGTGGTAATCGCATCAACAAGCTCCCCAAAAGAGGTGATCAATCTCTCGCCGGTTACTTGCTGACATACGCGACTTGGCCTACCAGTTCCTTTCTCAGTAGGGTTGATCAGGGTTTCCCTTGGGTGAGCGTACTATCACTAGATAGCTCAGGTTAACCATTTTTCCTCGTCCTATCTCCATATAATATCAATAAATATAATATCAATAAAACAAAAAGAATTATACACTAGGGAACTCGGTTGTCGAAATTTTTCCGTCCAATATTTGTGTCTCTGTGCATGTGTTTTAATTATTTCCCTAATTCGGCTTTCATGTATTCGGTCTATTACCTTTATTTATCGTTGTCGGGTTATTATTTTATCTACAAACACTGCATATTTATTTTTACGTTATTTTACACAAATTCGTTTATTTCCCCATCTGATAATAATTCGAATAATGAACGATACACATTTATTTCATATCATTACAATTCATGGAAAGTAAACAGTTAGTCTTTCCTTAATCTTTCGTTGACATAACATGCAGTGCGACTCTTGTGCGCATCCATAACAATAACTCAGGTGTCCGCAAGGTATCACCATTACTCGTGCTTCCTCTGTTTTGCACGCATAACATTCCAAATAAGCCTTGGTTTGCTCTTTCATTGTTGTTGCAATCTCGTCTTCAATATTTTCGACCTTTTTCATCAACTTGTTCCAGCTTTTTCCGAATTTGGTTATTTCCAATCTCATGGATAGAATTTCGTATATTCTTTCAGTTGTTATATCTTTGTCAATATCGCTCAATTTTATTAATATGCAATGTTCGTCGGAAAATAGGTTGGAAATCGTTGATATATCCTCTTTAGCTCGTTTAATTAACTTTTGTTTATTAATTAGTTCCTCAAGATTGTCATTTTTGATGTTTGGAATTCTCTTTAGTTTTTCTATTATTTTTGTTGGTTCCATTTCTAAAATTATTAAATCTCTTTTAATTACTCATTAAATTTATTTAAATATTAACTAAATTGCGTGTTATTCATTCAACTCTTAGTTTAATGTTTTGTTTCAATAAACTGTTACCTTAATTACTGTAATTACCCGTTGTAATTTATTTTATTATCGTTTTATTGTTTTTCCCCGTTTGTCGTTATTCCCCTTACTTACCCCATTTCATTTTATCCCGCATTTTGCCCTTTTTAATTATATTTTGTTTGCTTATGCGTCTTGTCGTGTTGTTGGTATCTTACACGGGTGTTGTGTCATCAAGTATTAATGGATGTTGAATGCTTTGGCGTTGATATCTATTTAACATGGTTTCATATCAGTTTGTTTGCTTGGGTTTTTGCAAACTGGTCATTGTTTATCTCTTTATGTATTGTGTAGTCGGTTTGGTCGTTTTTCATTGTTATCACATCTCTCCGCAGTTCGATAAAATGTCGTCTCGACATTTTCTATTTAAACTTTAGACATTTGCTGATATTTCCTTTGGTTTTTCGCAAAGACAATCATTCAATCCCGGCTGAGCCCCCAAATTTGTATGGTTTCCTTTATTTCCTTTATTTACATTTATTTTAAAGGTTTTAATTAAATTCTAAGAAAAATAAAATACAAGACGAAATTTTATTGAATATAAAAATGTAAAAATATAAAAATTTTCTCAACTTACCAATAATAACAGGGATAAATTCAAAATTCCACCATTGAAAAAATAAAAATTCCTCGAAAATTCTTCTAACAGAAATCTAAAAAAACCAATAATCAGTGAAAGAGAAAATGAATTAAAATTTCCTCTCACCCAGAGTAGTAGTGGAAAAGTAAGAAATTCCGTTTCTATTTGAATTTGGGATCTTAAAGGGAAGGTGTCGCGAATTTAATGTTTTTGACTACACTTTTGGTTAAAACCACATAATTAGGACCTCTTATATATGTCATTTGACCACAAAATTTGGAAAACCCATAAAATAAATAAAACTCCATCAAAAATAAATGAAACTATCACTATTCCATGAGTATATTTTTATAATGGAATCATAAATCATAATAGTCAATGTTCCAAACCGATTATCAATTTAATTAAAATATATATATATAAAATTTCAGTGAACAAAAATCAAGCTAAGACACTGGTTATCGAGAAATTCCGACGAGATGTGGCCTATTATCATGATAAGGCTCTGGAACAAAGTCAACGAGCCAAGGCAATGATACGTCGATGCTGCAGGATAGAAGAAATTTGGACGCGGCCGGAACAAGCAAACAAATTAACCCAACATAATAATTTTGCTGAAATTGCAATATTCCGAAAATGACCATAGAATTAGAAAAAACAAAGAAGGAGAATCAACCACTAAAATTAAAAGAGACCATTCTAAACGAGATTGGCCACCACCCGTGCACCGCTACTACCACTTGCATCGATCGAACATTTATTTCTTTATGCTCAAGTCAATCCATCAATGTAGACCGCAATATCGACAAAACAAAATCTAATAAAAATAGTCCCAGCAAAGCCGAGAGAGAGACTCTGAAGATTGAAGACAGCCAGGCTAATGGGACAAATGAAGAAATCCATGTCACACATCCCTTATCAAGATTGATCCATTAACTCAATTTTATCTATTTAATAAATGATTTGTGTCGTTATTTTGGAACTAATGCAAATTATTTAATAAGGAATACTCGTGAAATAAGATAAATTTACTAAATAATCGATATTATTTCAAGTCAATTAACAACAAGGGGACTTGAAATCAAGTGAGCGTGAATACCTTCTATGGTAGCTCGTGAACCTAAAGATTTTCTTGTGTATTAGCAGTCATGGTAATATGGCTCACATTTTACTAGAAACCGCCCATTGGAATACATTTCCAACGTCATTCTTGACGGGTATCCAATTATTAAATCTCTTGTGCGCGCATCTGGTCGGAATCCTTTGAAAAGGGCTGCGAAAATCTTATATCTTTTACCCATCAGGTTCCCAGCACCGCCATCAGAGGAGTCATCGCTTTGATCTCTCCACTATAAGACTGCAACCATCCGTATTGGATACAACTTTTTACAGACTCAAGAAATTCATCCTCTGCCTTGTGACGAACTTTTTATTGAGATATCGAAATCACCAGTGCTTTTGGAACATTCTCGATCCAATTTCACTTCACCGTCCATTTGTTGGGCCAGAACACAAACGGCCTTGAAAAATGTTTAAATGGATCGGTAACACACATGCAAATATAACATGCAGTTTTAAATTCAAACCTATGTAAACATCAATTAAACCTAACAAAATATGAGAGAAAAGCAATTACATATAAAATAATAAACATAAAAATAAATTAAAATAATAACAAAACGCAACAAGATCCGCACGATACAAATACAAACATAACACGAAAACCCAACAAATTCGACCGAAATTTGATAATTGAACAAAAATGAAAATTTCGTGAAAATGAAATTTAAATCAAAGAATTTGAATTAGAAATAATTCAATAAAAATTTCAAATAAAAAATTATCAAAATAAATTAGAAAATAATAAAAATTAAGATTAGAATACACTAGAAAACATCAAGGTCGAATTTTGTTTCACTAAATCAAAAAGAACACGCGAGGTTAGGGACAGAAAATAGGTATATATACCGATGCATTTTCACATAAAATTTAACCAATTTTAAAACAAAATTTTTAGCTATTTTTAAAACCATTTTTGAACCATTTTTAAACCATTTTGAATCTATTTTAGGTGAGTGAGAGTTTTATTTGGAAACTCTCTCTTCACGTCCCGTCCTCGCAACCTCGGTAGAGCTCTGCTTGAATGTCGCGTGGGGAGAGATGTATTTTTATTTGGTATGATGATTTGGCAAGTAATTTGTTATATTGCTTTTTAATTTATTAATAAATATTTATAAAACATAAAATCAGTTTGTTTTTCATAAATTAATTGTTTTATTGTCGAAATTTTTCCGGCCCACAGCCAAGACACATCGCAAGTTAGTAAAATCCACATATTATTCAGACTCGTGTAAGTGCGTGGAATATCGCCAATGATCTGTGCCCGTGAAGACCCGGCGTGAGGAACGCAGTGATCGGAGCGTCAATATTATTCCGTATAGAAGAAAGGAGAAATAAGGAAGAGGTCTTGTGGCTACTTCCTCGTTTCTCGATTTCTGTAAATTCGACCTAAACTACTCTACACACGGCTCAAAATCACCACACCAAGTAGTCCAGTGGGCACTCATTGACTATAATATGAACACAATGAGCCTAAGGTCAACCAAGGGAAAGGTGACGGGAATAAAGAACGAAATCGTTGCTAATTAAAATCAACCATAGTTTCAAACTATTACTGTAAGTCGCTGAAACGATTTATAGGAGTAATTTTAAATATTGAGCGATTTGTTACGAACATACGACACTTGATAAAGTCACATAGGAGTCACGAAGTCATATAAATTATTGGTTCAAGTGGTTGTCAAGAACCGGGATATGGATTTACATCATAAATCAAATAACATATAGAAATTGACTTATGTTTAAAACCCATAAAGTAGTCATCATAAACCTTTATTATTCCATTAAGAGTCGATCAAAATTATTGAAGTAAGTAACAAGATAATGCAGCTGTTATAAACATCATGAAACGTTTACAGAATTTAAGAAAAGTTTAGAGATAAAGTAAATTAAATATTACCCTTTAAAAATTTAAAAATAAAATTAAAGACTTTTTAAAACTTTATTTTATTAAAAATGAAGGACACCCACTTACCAAATCAGCTTCACTACACAGCAAATAGGCATAAGATATCTGAAACCAACAAAACTCTATTAAAATCACACCGATATGATAGACTTACGATAAATCATGATCACAGGTCAAGGCTCCAGATGATGAGTGTAGCGACCCGACTTTGATGAAGGTTTAGCAGGACCAGAGCTCCATCCAGACCCAAATCCGATTTTCATTGCAGTAACTGATAATTGGCAATACTCCCAAATTGGAAAATAAAATCTGAATAGAGTCTTCACTGAGTAAATCACGAAAACCCGCTAACAAACTTGACTTATTTTTGCCTGCTATAAAAATGTTACGAGGAAACCCCAAAAATCCCTAAAAATTATACCGAAATTAATTAATTAAATTTATGACATAACTTACTAGACGGTCAATGAAAATTTAGAAATCAATAAATCTTCCAATAAATCAACCGTATGACCAATAGTAAGGGATAAGGACAATCCAAAACGCGGAGGAAGTAAGGATCTCCTGGGAAATGTCAGGGTGAATAGGTTCCCCGAACTCATTCGCATTGTACTCTGAATTTCATTCAACATCAGCTAGAGAAAACTAATTCAATAAATTTATAATCTATGTGATAAACAAAATTGCCTTAATAAAACTCGCCAACATTTCCGCCGATCAATAATATAAACATCCACATCGCCGTTGTCACGCTGCAATCGACATTTCATTCATATTTACCTACCCCGATCATTAGGCACGCACCACAAAGATAAAACGGAAGAAGTGTGTTACGCTCTTACACACCCGCCACTAATATATTACATGCCATCGGGGAAAAGTGCATCATTTTAATCTAGTTAAAAATCATGGAATCACCAAGTAATCAAGAAGAATATTTAGAACCCGATTCCTCGGATATCGCAGAGGTCCTTCCGACGAGTAAATTTTTTGATTTTTTTAACGAAATTTTTAATTATACTACCCGAGTATTAGATAGAAAATTTCAGATCCAAAAACAGTATAGTCTTCCACCGCCAAATGAGAACCCGAGAGAGTCAGTAGGAAAACCCTCTGGATTAAACCTAATTTCGATAACCTGAGTGATTATGCACATCATAGTAAATCATGGCCTCCCGCACAAATTAATTCCTATACGATAAAACCCCTTTACTTCAACGTTAAGTACAGTAATCATTTTTTTGTATTCTATTTGTTAATAAATATGTTCCCATCTTTAGTCTCACAAATCATTAGTAATTTAGGTATTCTAGTTGTTAATTTATTAAATGAAAACTCTTGTTTTGAACCCCAGAAAGAAACGACACGATAATCATTTTGGGAATCTATTCGCTAGTAAATATTCTAAATTTTAGTCACATAGTTTATTAATATTGTGATCATTTTAGGCATTCTATTTTATTGATTCATATTAAAGTTTTAGTCTCATAAAATATTGATATTATAACCGTTTTAGGTATTTTATTTGTTGTAATCGATTCAATAAAAATTCTTAAATTATATAAATTGTTGTCATCACATTCATTCCAAGTATCTTAATTGCTCTAATAAATTGAATATGAACCTTCTTCATCATATACACCCTTCACGACTTAGGAATGCGTACTAGTCCCAATCCGGTTAGTCTCGATATTCCAATTTCACCATTTTCTCAAAGGATAATTCAAGCCATGAGATCTAAATTTTTTCGCATACTAATAAGTGGGAGAGGTTAATCGGGAAACCACTCGCGTAGAGTCCATATTGTGAACAATGTTAGTAGCTACACTTCAGGTTTCGATTCTGGTAGAGACTAACCGAGTATCAACGCACTCCAACAGTAGTTAGCTTAGTTCCCTTCATTTTAGACCTCGTTGAACATCGAGAAACCTTTGATACTAGGCGATAGTCGAGGAAACTCCACGATAGCGGACCGGATATTTGTTTACCGAGAGACATATTTGATTGCGATGTTAAACTTATCCAATTCTCTATTTAGGACGATCCGGAGCTCTCATTGAGACCCCTATCCATATCGCGGAGCAATGGCGACAGGCCTGGAATCGCGTATATCGAGAGCGATACCCTGATCAGCCCCTGCCGGAAGACAACTGTCAGAGATCACTATGAGACAATTCAAAGGGACGTCCAGTGAACCGAACCCATCCCAAGATATTTTAGTTCAGGCCCAAGCACTCCTGGGCAATCTTCTGAACCACCAGCGCCTCGTCCACTCCTCAGTGGAGCGGGCCAAGAGATACTTAGCCAACGTGAAAGACGACCTGGCAGCGGGGCGTCTAGCAAGCACTTATCCACCTCCCCCGAGGCCGACCCGAAACACCCAGCGGCCAGTATCAGGACTCATCGTGCCCTAAACAGTGACCGTGAACTATCTGATATGTTTTTTTTTCTTTTAATAAACCAATGGAAGTCCCGCTTCATTTTTTTGTGTTTTTCCAAATTAAATTCGACAAAACTATGTTTAGTATTGATCATATTTTAACTATAAAAATCATTATGAAAGTTTAATTTTTGTTATTCTAGTAATGGACCCCTTAAAATTGCTACAAACAGAATTGACTCAGGCAAGGCAGGCCAACAAAAATCTCCACGACCAACTCGTTCAACTAGCCCGGGAAACCCAAAAAACCAAGGCTACTTGGATAGAGCCGAAGAGGGTCAAATCGCTATATCAAAAACTTACCACGGCACAGAAGAGGTGGGCGGAAGAGAAGCAATTGGTTCAAGGCCTAAGGACCCAAATAAAGGGGCTGGGGGTAGCGTTGTCCGCCTGTCAAGAGGGGGCGGCGGTGACCTACCCACTAGTCTTCGCCCCTGCTCAATTGGCCTACCGCGAGGCGATTTCCACTCCATCAACAATCTTAACGTCAACCACGACCACTACTCGAATCACAACAGTAACGAGCAGTCATCGACCTGGACGTAAGGAGCGGGCTAGGCGCCGAGCCGCTCGATTGTCAAATAAGCATGGACTATCATAGGTCATGTATTTAATTGATTAATAAAACGGGATTGAGATTGTAAATTCTATGTATATATTGTTACATTTATATAATCTTAGTTGTTTGAAATGACATTTTAAAAGGGTTTAAATAAGGGACACTGCCATATTTTGTTCCAAACTAACGCTGTCAACACAGTAAGATAAACGATAGAAATTTCGACATAAGGGAACCAAACGACTTAAAGCTAGCACAAGTCTTCTAACGACGGCTCGTTGGACCCAGGGATTTGTCCGAGCAATTACAGCAATAGTAATATAGCTCACTTTTTGCGGACAGTCCACCCACTCGAACACCTTTCCAACGTTGCCTAGCAACGGGTGCCGAGTGGTAACGAGAGAGTATTTATATGGCGTTACCTGGGTAACTAGAAGGACTTAAACAAACATCCAGCCTCGGTAACCCACCACATTTATTACGGTCAAATCGTATCAAGAAATCTTTGTCCTCAATGTACTTAACGGAATTTGGTATTCTACTTGACTTCATCACTCCATGCTTATTCGTTTCAACATTGACACCCAAACACATGAGTTCTTGTAGCATGTGTTAATTCACCTTGTTTCTTCATTCCTAACCAAAATGAGTAATCAATTAAATATTTTTATTTATTAAATGAACAACGAAAAAATTAATATTCAAAATTGTTTTTAATAGTCATAGATTATATCATTTTTAACTCACTTCCAACTAATGAACTGTAAAATAATGTATTCGTTTGTTTTATTTTGCTACATGTATGACAAAAATATTGAAGATATTTAATTATATTTTAAATTTATAGTAAATGGTCGTTATTTTTTTCAATATATAAATAAATATTTTAGTAATGAGTTTTCTACTTAACAATCAAGGAAATTGTCCAAGACTTATAGACTATATTGTAATAGTCGGTTCAAAATACCCATATCCTCAAAAACAAATTCATACTCCCAAGTTACTTCGTCGATATCCACCAAAAAATCATTCAGATTTTCAATTGCCAATTGATGTAGTTTCGTTTTGTCAACCAGAAGGATGCCTAACTAATTTCAATAGGCGATTATGCCTATTGGTATATACTTATTAAATAATTTATATGAGACTTTTGAATGCTTAGGAAACCACATCTTTTGTTTTCACATTAACTGAAAAAGATTCTGGCTTGGTTCGATTTGGAATCTGTTTAAATTTCTATCGACCGATTGACAAGCAGACTTGGTTCGAGGTATTCGTTAGATTTACATGATAATTTTCAATTATTTATTTATTATGATCACACAGTTTTGAACTTTATTCACTGAATAATAATTTTTGATTTTCAATTTTGATTTTTGATTGAAATTTTTAGTCAAAAGAGAATAAATAAATTATTGGAAATGTTCCAATTATTTGTAAATATATCAGGTGAGGATAGTTTTCTATGATGAAAATCTTTGGTTTCCGGTAATCCTATTGATAATAGGAAATTGGAATTAGTATGATGAGTATGAATATGATGATTATATCACTTATATTGTCAAATCAAGGAGAAGGGGGGTCGACACCATTTTATATTAATTTGTTAATTTCTAATTTTAATTATTAAAATATATTATAATATAATAATATATATTATTAATTTTGTTTTATTAATAATATTATAATTATTTATTATAATAAATTATTATTATTAGAATTTATTTATTATTTTTATAATATTCTTAATATATTTTTTATTTTTATATCTTCTAATATTTAAATTAATTATTGTCATTATCACTGTCATTGTCATTATTATTTTTATTTATTATTACTATTTATAATAATAATAATTATTATTTTTATTTATTTCTTATTATTATTTCTTATTATTATTATTATTTCTTATTATTATTTTAATTTATAAATTATTTTTTATTATAATTATTTATTATTTATTATTATTACAATTTATTTATTATTTTTATAATATTCTTAATATATTTTTTTATTTTTATATCTTCTAATATTTAAATTAATTATTATCATTGTCATTGTCATTATTATTTTTATTTATTTATTATTATTATTATTATTATTATTTTAATTTATAAATTATTTTTTATTATAATTATTTATTATTATTATAATTATTATTTTAATTTATTCTTATTTATTATAATTATTTATTATTATTATTTATTATTATTATTATTATTATTATTATTATTATTATTGATTTATTATTATTTTTATTCTTTATTTATTATTATCATTATTATTTTAATTTATTATTATTATTTTTATTATAATTATTTATTATTATTTATTATTATTTATTATTTATTATTATTATTATTATTATTATTATTATTATTATTATTATTATTATTATTATTATTATTATTATTATTATTATTATTATTATTATTATTATTATTCGCATGGTAGTCGAAGTGTAATGAATAATATTCTCATTACAAGTTATTATCGATATTTGCACTGATGGCTCATGCACAATTTGTGATATTTGCATTGTAATCAGCAAATATTGACTAGACATTACGTCATCCCGAGTTCAATTTCAATAAAATCATTTAATAAATTGCCTGATATTCCCCACTGCCATCCGAGGTATCCCTCACAATAACATCGAATGGCCCTGATCTTGTAGCCACTGATAACTGACTGATCTATTGCCATTGCAGAACTATCAGAAAGACGAGAAGGACAAGCCATTCAAGGCCAATGCGGAATATCGATCCCGGAAACGGAGCCATGTGAAGCTGGGCACGCATTCCCTCACGTCGATTTGTCTGATCAGTCATTACCCATTCTTCTCGAAATTCCGACAATGCCTCTACATCCTGAAAAACATTATTGAGAAAGCGCACAATCGACTGCAGAAACAGTTGGACAGTGACAAACATTCCGCCCCCAAGTGAGTCCTGGTGTCCCCAGCAATATTTCCCTCTGATTTATAAGCAATTAACTGGTAATCAATATCCTTCCTTTTCAGTTGTATTTTTTATCTTTCCAAATTAATTTACCTCTTCTTTCACCCCTTGAATCTCTTCAATTTATGATACGATAGCATTTCAACGCTTCCTATTCTCTATCTCGATTCCTTTCTCTTTCACTGGCATCATTGGATCACTCGAGATGCTAACCGATTTGTCTAGTAACCACCAGGCTCGCCAAGCTTCTGCTATTTAGAACTTATCGGAAGCTTTTTTGATTTTTAAATTTAGGCACAAATCCGTCTGGTCGCTGTTGCTAGGCATGACTCTCCCAAAGGACATGCCACATTACTCCCCGGTATTAAAACAAGTACAAGAAATAGAAAGTTGGATTCTGAGATTACTAAGTGCAAGTGCTCCAATTGCGGGGAAAAATTGCTTATATGTAAGCTATTGAATTTTAATGTTAATAATAATAATAATAATAATAATAATAATAATAATAATAATAATAATAATAATAATAATAATAATAATAATAATAATAATAATAATAATAATAATAATAATAATAATAATATAATAATAATAAATAACAATAATATTAATAATTATAAATAATAATAATATTTATAAAAATAAATAATAATAATTATAATATTAATAATAAATAATAATAATATTAATAATAATTATTATTAATAAAAATAAATAATAATAATATTAATAATAATAATAATAATAATAATAATTAATAATAATTAATAATAATAATAATAGTAATATTAATAATTATTAATTAATAATTAAAATAATAATATTAATAATAATAATCATAATAATTAATTAATAATAATAATAATAATATTAATAATAAATAATAAATAATAATAATAATAAATAATAATAATTATTAATTAATAATTAAAATAATATTAATAATAATAATTAATAATAATAAATAATATTAATAAATAATATTAATTAATTAATTAATAATGATTTTTAATAATAATAATTAATAATAAAAATAATAATAATATTAATAATAAATAATAATAATATTAATAATAATAAATACTAATAATTATTAATTAATAATTAAAATAATATTAATAATAATAAAGAACTAATTAATAATAATTAATAAATAATAATTAATTAATTAATAATGATTTTTAATAATAAAAATTAATAATACTAATAAATAACAAAAATATTTTCTAGACGGTGTTTTATACTTCTTTTTTCCCTATAAGCAACTTTTCTATATAAGAAACTTTTATACTGAGCGTTCACTGTAATAATAAGTAATATTAATTAATTAATTAATAATGATTTTAAATAATAATAATTAATGATAATTATAAATAATAATTAAATAATTAATAATAATTACAATTAATAATAATAATAATAATAATAATAATAATAATAATAAAAATAAATTAATCATAATAATAAATAATAATTAATAATAATAAATAATTAATAATAATAAATAATATTAATTAAATTATTAATTAATAATGATTTTAAATAATAATTATGGTAACAATAAATCATTATAAATCAATTTATTTCTCCAATATAATCACGAGATTCCATTAAAGTTATATAATTCATGTCATCAGGAAACATAAATCAGCACTGGGTAAAGAGAATTATTAAATTTGCATTGGTATGTAGCATGTGCACATTTGATGTGATGAATCCTCACGTAGAGGATGCTTGATATACATTTTGTCCCCACCAGAATGCATTTACCGTCGGTATTCATTGCGCTATATTGTTACGTGTATTTGTAATGAAATGATCGATTCCTATGCGATGCTCTCATTGGTAACCAAATTCTATTGCTATGGCCCACGCTTGCCGACATTCCGATACAGGAATCCCTCATTGACAGATTAACGACATCCACACATTTACCTTGCCGTTACAAGATGTTAGACCTTGTTTCCTAGCAAGAAATCCAGACAGTATCCTTGATCTCTGAAACTCATATGTTATTACCCTAAATGTTTACCTTCACATCAAGAGATGTCTCCCAAAATGTCTAAAGAAGGAAGAGATTTTCGGTAAACTGTAAATTTTTTGTATATATATATTAATAAATGACTTTCTTTTTAATTGAATAATTCCAAAATTTCTAAAATCAATATAAACAATCATTAGAAATTTAGGAATTTATGTTTACATTATGATCAAATATAAAACTTTATTTAAACAAAAAAAATTTAACTTAACAAAACATTTCAAAAAAATCAAGGGTTTTATAAAATGTGCTTAAAGGTCCCATTAAATGACCCTTGGTGTATGTTGAAACCATCGAAATGTCTATTGAGCGATTCGATACTACAATTAGTCTATCAGACCAAAGATCACACTGGATGCTGATTTTTTTGCTATCTTGGCATATTCGACACCACTGTAGCATCGTTTCATTGCATATTTCTTGTTGATTTTAATGTTTTTCTGCACTCGAAATCCGGTTTAGCTTTGATCTCACCGTCATTTTATTGATTTTGTTACATTATTAGACTGTTAATCAACGGTTTTTCACATTCACTATAAATCAAGTCGGATAGAAATAAATTGATATATTATATTCAATTCCGAGGACTCCTGCTGTTCTTTTGTGACAATATTAGTAGTTCATTTTGTGTTCTAATGATACTCTAGGCCCATTTATAAATTTAATTTATCACCAAATAAATATCACTCAATCATAATTAGAAAAAGACATAACAGAGGGGGATTATAATGTTTTTAAGATCAAGTCATTCACTTTTATAGTTTCAAAAATTCTGTCTATTTCATGTAAAAGTTATAAAGAGGATTAGTGTAAATATATATAACCAGACGTTCTGGATCTGAGTTGTTTGTCTCTCACTGAAAACTGTCCCGCATTAGACATGTAACGCTTTTTTTATTTTCGCAATTAAATCTTTTAACCTTCTCACAAATTTCCTGTTTCCTCCACTCAGTGGCGTACCTAGGGGGATGCGGTCCGCACCGGGCGACATTTTTTATATTTATAAAAGCTTAGATTATACACTTTAGACTGTAGAACTATTAGTTCTATTATTTAAATATAAACATATAATATAAATTGCTCTAGCTATAGTAAAAAAAACATTTTTTTTACATTTTAAGCGATTTGGAATAATAAACATCTGAAGAAGGAAATATTAAATCGAGATCAGATGTTGGAATATTATTAAATTCAATGGAATATTTTTCTTTTCTATGTTATCTCTATTTATGGGAACCCGTCCTTTTGGAAATTAATAGGGCGCAAAAATACTTGCAAATAAAAGGGTCCATCAATGTTCATCAATGCCATATAAAACTAAATTCTTTGCAAATCTGTTTCATGGAACAAAGAGATGCGCTAATACAAAACGCTGTTATAGCAGCCAAAACGATTTGTGAAGAGTTTGAGATATCGACTGAGCGTCGAATTAGAAGGAAAAAAATATGAATGGGGAAAATTCACAAGATGTGGGGCTATCCTTAGAACAAGAAGTACATGAAAAATGTTTTTATCTATGGAAAAAATTGAAAAGGAAATAAAAGAACGCTTTGATCAATTGCATGTTCTTGCAAGAAAATATTCGTGTACCATGCAACATACTAAATGAAGAATTTGAATGTCAAATTAATGATTTTATTGACAATGTTTCTACTAAGAAAGTTAGAAGAGTAAATTTCAAAATGTGTTTACATACAAATATGTGTAGAGTTTGATTGTTTATCCAAAAGAAATTGAAAATTATTTATTTATAAATATAAAATAAAAAATATTTAATGTAATTTTTTTGTAAATTTGGTATATGTTTTGTCTCATAAGAGGCCTCCGTAAGTTTCTTGTGGCCTTTAAAAAAGTATTTTGTTTTTTATAAAAGTTGTATTAGTAGGTATATCAACGTATGCCGCATACAAACCACCATTTGATTGACTTAGAAAGGGCGGCAAAAGGTCTAGGTTCGCTACTGCTTCTATTTCATGTTAGATAGCGCTTTTCTATTAAACAGCAACAAATGTGGTATCAATCATTTGTAGTAATTAACAAATTTGTTTGTAATTAATGCATTATATTAATGCACGAATAAATAATCTAAGAAAATTCTGTCCACTAATATGTCAAGCGTTTTTTAAAAATTTTGATTTGAACAAGTCTCGCATTCCAATACAAAATATCTGGTCACTTATATATGTAAATATATGAGTGTTAAGCAACAATGTTAGTCAATGGTAACTTTTGCTCCAGAAATTCAGTTAGAATGATTATAACTGTAGCTGAAGTGATCCAATCTGCATATGAGGTATAAAGCATGATATAAAGAGAATCAATTAGAAGAGTTATGTAAATAGATTAATTAAATTTATACTGGAGTGAACTGGACTTATTTTACGTCGAATATTTCTTTTAATGGTTAACACTCTAGAAATGGCTTACCTGACTGTTTATTCGAATTATATAATCAATCTAATAATAATAATAATTTGCTAATCGATTTATTTATTAATATTATATTTATATCTATATTTAATTGATTCTTAAATTATTATTATTAAGTTCGATTTATTTATTAATTTAAAATCCTCAAAAACTTATTTAAATTTATATTAAACAATCATTTATTTAATTTAAACAAAATAGGAATTTTAAAGGATTGTTTTCTGAAATAATAGATTTATAAAAACAAATAACTGTTTAAAAGGGATCTTAGGAAAATGTTATATTGTTGATTAAAAATTAGGTTAGGGTAAAATTTTAATTTAATGTAGTGCATCACGGCAGGCTTATAGATTTTGTAAATTCGGTATGTTAATATTGGTAGCGAATTTCTAATAATGATAGCCTTTTCATTTTTATTTATGAGTTGTCAAAATCTTGTCTTGGTTAATTTATTGGATTTTGTATAACATTGTTACAGTTGCCCACAAAATGATAAATTTTGCATATATCTAAAAATGGTAATGCTTGAACATTGTCTCATAGCTCACTGTCCTGCCCGAATCAGTTCAAGATCCTCTGATATTCGCTCTACCGGATAAAACTCGATTATCATTGGTTGATTTCCCCCTTCACTTACCGTTGGAGTTGCTTGGCATCGATACCTGTTTAAGATTGTTAACAGCAATAATTCTTGAACAGAAGGTTGTAGTTCAGTCTCGAGATTACAATGCACTGACTATGTCTGTTATGGCCTTCACTGCTCTTCTCTATCCATTGCAATATATGTTTCCAGTTATTCCTTTATTGCCTACATGCATGCATGATGCTGAACAGGTATTCATGAATATTCGATTTATTCTTGTAATATATTCGTGAAAATTAGCTGCTATTGGCTCCTACTCCATACCTTATCGGACTACCTGCAAGTTTCCTTTCTTACAAAAAAGGTTTTCAATTACCCCCAGATGTGTGGCTGGTGGATTTGGATGCAAATAAGTTGGTTAGTAGTGCTAACAGTGATCCTCTTCCATCATTTCCTGAGCCTGAAAGAACCGAACTTGTGCAACATCTTCAGCAAGCTATGGCAAGCATCCATTCTGCTCCACCAATTAATAATCTCGACCAATTCGACAAAACTGGCCTCATTCTCCCTCCACAACACAATGAACCAATTCAACCACAAGCACGTCCATTAATATTTGGAAACGATGTTGACAGTGTTGATGTTGCAACTCGAGTGGCTATGGTTAAATTTTTAAACTCGTCTAATATTCTCGCCAATTTTACTGAACACACTCGAACGTTACGTCTCTATCCTCGTCCGGTAGTTATGTTCCAGTATCTTTCTTTCATGAAATCTCGTAACTCAATGACATCATTTACTCGTCGCCTTGCTAGAACGCAAGCAGTAGAATTTCTCGCTGAGTGGAGTCTCTGTCCAGAAAATGAAGTATTTCAGAGAATTCATGCTGGCCTTTACGATCCTGCAATAATCGGAGATAAACCCAAATGGTACAGCAGCAATTTAACCAGATCTGATTTCATGGTATGTCGACCCGTGGAGCAATGTACACTTCATCTGAATTGGGACTCTGGTGATCAGGAGGATTCAGATGAGGCCAGTGGTAAGGAATTTAATTTTATTATCTTTTTAATAATAATAATTATAATGATTATAATGATAATAATACTAATAATAATTAAGAAAAATCTTTAAAATAATTTGTCAATAGCAGAATTATTTTTAAATATATAATTTAAATAAATAATGATATGAAAATAGGTCCTAAGATAAATATAACAATGTTAGGTATTAATTATTAATGTGACTCCTCTTGTTTAATAGATAAGAATCATCACTACAAAAGTATAAAAATATTATAAATTATAAACAAAATGTATACTTCACTAAATAACAGTCTTAATTGATCGATCAAATTCCCTAGCAAATATCAAAACTTTGCATAGTTTATGATAGTAATATTTTTAAAAAAAAAATTCATGAAATGTCTTTAATCTTTGTTTAATTTCTTAATTAAAGTTCCTTTCTTCTTTCTTGCTCTCAATTTTCTTTTTCTCTTCTCGAAGCAAAGTCCCGATAATAATGCGATTTTGACTTTTTAGTGAATTGATTCTTTTTGGTTTCCAAATTTATCAATTGTTGTTTCCCTTGCTGTTCACCTAACTCGAGTTTTCTTTAATTAATTAATTAATTAATGATTTTGTTTAATATAATCAATCCCTAAATATAATTATTAATTAATTTTCTACAAATTTTCTACTATGAATCAGATTTTGTAGAAAATATTATGTCACTTGTAAAGAAATCAGAGGGGAAAAACAAAAAAATCTTTATAATATTAATTAATTGTCGATTTATTACTTATGGGCAATCTATACTGTCTCGTGGACTGTCTTCTGTAACCTGAGCCTATATACCACTTAAAATATATAATTGCATTTAATTAATTAATCCATCATTTAATCACAAAAAAAATTAATATTTCACCCATTTTCTAACATTTACATCTTCCTTCCTTAGTTATACTTTTCTTCTCAAACATTCATTCTTAATAAAAATTACTTTTCTTTAAAATTTCAATAAAAATTAAAATATTAAAAAATAAAGAAAATATACAGATTAAAAAAATAAAAGGAAAAATAAAATTCAATGGAAAAAATATATCGAAAAAAATTGAAATATTTAAAATAATAAAATATTTTAGTTCAGAAAAATTTGGATTTATGTGAAAATTTTTCAATTCTCAATCGGATATAATCAAATTTTCAATAAAAAAACATTTTAAACCTACTCAAGACAAATAAAGAGAAGATAGAAATGAAACTTTTGAAAGTATTAACAATCCAAAATTAATGACAAACAACAACACGTTTAAAAATTGGATTAAAAGATACAAAGCTAAATAAATACAACAAATAGCATATATTCAAATACAACATATTCAAAAAACACAGAAAAAATCACACAGAACAGAACGGGAATGTATGGGAATGTATTCATCCTTCATTTTGCCTTACAAGTCATATAAGATGTGAAGCTTCTACATTCGATATTGCCAATCTATGACAAACTTTTTCCCGTTTCAGCTCATCGAAAAAATTCCCCGTGTTTGAATGGCTGAAATAAAATTATGGGTTAAGAGAGTTATGATACAGGAATTAGTGGTCTTATGAGATTGTTTCAAACCCATATTAAAACGACTCCATAATTCAATTTGAAAAGGAAGATTTATACCAGTAAAACCTTTAATATAAGTTTAAAGAAACAACTTAAAATTTCATTGTATTTTTTTTGATCAGAAAATGTTTCAGGAAGTTGGTACAAGGCAGTTCTTACATTTACAATAGAAATAAATGTCCAGTAGTCAAAGATTTGAGTTTAAGTTTTACATTTAAGCAGCTTCCAAGAGCACTGTTAAGACCAGATTTATTCACTTTTTTTTACTTTTGAACAATTTTTAGTAGCGCCTTTTCACTTCAGCCTTAGGGAAAGTATTTGTTGAGGCTATTTTTACAACCTTTTCAAAATTGACTAATACTTTACGAGATTCTATGTCCGATATCATATGATAAGTGTTCTGTAGTAAAAAATAAACACATGTGGTAGGAGTTATCAAGCTGCACATCCCATGTATACGGTTGATAAAAAATTTTTGGTATTTTATCATAAGTTCCATCCCAAGCATTGTATCTTTCCTCAATCCATTTAAAAGTATAACATTTTCCAGTACTATTATTCTACCAAGAGTATTTACTTCTGTATCATAAAGAACTAATTCAATAAACGTTTTCTGGTATTGAAAAATTAATAGATTAAGGAATTGGCACATATTATATCTACTATAATTTGAAAATTTACTCGAAAGACCAGATTTGTTAGCCACATCAAGTGCAAATGGTCGTCTGAAAAATGTTTAAAAAATTTTTACTTTGAAAATTTTTTGTATTAAAGCATTGAAAAATACTCATAACATTTTTCAAAGTAGTGCAAATGATCGTCTGACCTCCAAAAGTATCACACCAATATCAGTTCTAGAAGTCACATTTATTTCAGTGATACCCCGTTTTAATTTCCTTTTTAAAAATATTTACCTCAGTTTTTTGAGGACAGGAATAAACTCAATGCTCAGAAGACTGTTGCCTACAATTCCTTGTGGTTATACCATTTCTACGACAATAATAAAGATATCCGTCTCCATAACAGATCAACACCTCTTTCTGTTGTAGAATATTCCGTAATGTAAAAATATTTGCAAATGCCAATTATGCAGAAAATTTTAAATTTATTACATGAAAATCATATTTGCATTATCTCAAATATTTTCTTATTTCTAATCTCCTTCAATATATTTTTCAGTTGAATTTTACACTTTTCTTATATTTTTAAAATCTGTTTCATTTTATACTTTATTTTTTAAAATATTTTAAAAAAATTTTTAATTGAATTTTTAAAGAAAAGTATTTAACAATAAACTTTATTAAGAATAAGTTTTTGATATAGATGTTAAAAGAATGGTGAAATAATAATTTTTTTGTGATGACTAGAAGGGTTAGGACATTAAAGATGGGTCAATTATATATTTTAAGTGGTATATAACCTTGGTTCTCTAACTTTTTGATGTCTTGAAACACTAAACTCTGATATATTTTTAGGCGAAACATCTACAATACAGCATAAACTTTAAAACAGTGGTCGCGGTCTGCTAACCTTTTTGAAACCGTAACCACGTCACACTTTAATTGTGGAATCTACAATTAATCTACAATCGGCTTAAGCAGAATTTTGATAACTGCAATAATATTTTATGTTTCCCAGAAGTAATTTTAACCTGAAAGATATTTTTATATATACAAAGCCAAATGGTACGTGTAAATTTTACATTGAATTTATTTTTATTTTCAAACAATTTTTAATTGAATTGTACATCTAATTTTTTCGCGGAACACTTGAACGTGCATCGCGGAACACGCTTTGAGAACCAAGGGTATATAAGCTCAAGTTAATAAATGATGTAATGGCATAATTATCGAACAGAAAAAGTCTAATTAAAACTACAACAAAATGAATTTGAAAAGTTGAAATAAAAAAATGAATACTAAATGCTTAATTATCAGTTGAAATTCAAGTATTTGATAAATCTTTTTATGGTATCCTTTACAGTATTTTTTGTGAGCAACGTTCCGAGAACCAATTGCGTCATAACACGTAATTTTAAGTTTTTTGCAATCTGTCACTTGAATGCGGTTCACGTTAAGGGACATTTTTAGTAGACTTGCGGTGGAGAGCGGGTTTCCTTATAAATACGGGTCATTGTAAGTGCGTATGTCTTTTATATCGTTTTACCACAGATAACCAGAATGTTCCGTTTCAACTAGAAATGCGCGTGGTGAAATTGCTCCACAATGTGGTAGCTCTAATATTAATAAATTTTATTATAAAATAAATCAATTTTAAATTATTATTAAATTATAAATACATAGATTAAAGATTAAAGAAACTACTATATTTAGATTTATTATTATTTATTGCTATATTATTATTAAAGAATAACAACTAATCCAAAATATATATTCAGCTACAATATATTTCGACTGAATAACAGTCATCGTCAAGTACTCTTGAACTTTA